>JASAUF010000617.1:5080000-5545000 GCA_030180095.1 Magnolia changhungtana
TAGACTATGGCTACCGTAACAGTAAATTCTTCTGTTGAGTTAGTCAAAATCGAATCGTTCGCTGGACAATACTTTAAATGGTGGAAACAGAAATTGATGTTCACGTTAACCACCCTTAAAGTTTCATACATACTATCTGAATCATTTACTATAGATCCAACAAATCAAACCAAAGTCACAGATGAAAATAATTGTAAAAATTATATTCTAAACTCTTTGTCCAACGAACTATATAATGTGTATGCTTCTTATGAATCTGCTAAAGACATATGGACCGCTTTATAAAAGAAGTACATATTGAAAGATGCAGGTGCTAAGAAACATGCAATTGCTAATTTCCTTCATTATGAAATGACAGACAATAAACTCGTTACAAATCAGATTCATGATTTTTAAAATCTAGTTCATGAACTGTCGACAAAAGGAATTAAGTTGGATGAAGTGTTTCTTTCAAAAGCACTAATAGAAAAGTTACCGCCCTCTTAGAAAGAATATAAGAATAGAATGAAACATAAAAAGAACGGTGTTTCTTTGAAAACCACTATCGTCCACATACAAATAAAGGAGGCCAATAGAATCAGGGACCAAAAAGAAAATGGAAATGAGATAGATTCAAAGACAAATCTTGTGGAATCAAGTCGGAAAAACAATAAGAAAAAGGACAAATGTCATAACTGCGGCAAACCTATACATTATGCAAATGAATACAGGCTCAAAAAAAAGAATGCAAACAATCAATTCAAGAAAAAAGAAAATTGCTATAACGTGGAAAGCCTGGGCATCATATTAAAACCTGCAGGCTTAAGAACAACAAAGATAAGTCACATGCTAATTTTAAATAAACAGGCAATGAGTTTGACATGGTAGTAGCTGTGGTGTCAGAAGTCTTTCTTATAAAATACTTAGAGTGGGTACTAGACACTCACTGGTGCAACTAAGCACATGTACAAGAATCGTAGCATATTTACCTCCTACCAAGTATCAGGAGATAATGAACATGTGTTCATGGGTAATGATAGAACATCTTCAATCGTAGAGAAAGGGAAAGTATTCTGAAACTCACTTCTGGAAAGACTCTAATGTTGAATGGTGTCCTACATGTGCCTGACATTAGAAGAAACTTTATAACATCCTGGATTTTCACTGTTTTGGATTTCCAAAATCCTTAAAAAAATTTTAATTAACTTGTAATATCACTTAATAACCATTAGCACTCAATGTTAGTTTATACTGGGGTGGACTAGTCTAGTTATGATGGGGCAAAGTGCAGGCCGTCAAGCCAGATAGTCCGTTTACACCTAGCAACAGCCCATGTGGGCCACCCACCAACCGAGGGTTAGAAAAATCTAAAAATTTAAAAGACTGAAGATCTTACTGGGCTTGTGGTCCATCGCAGACCATGGACCCAGTGGACACCCAGAATTAGAATATGGAACTTGTCAAATGCACCCCACCAATGCCAGATTAGAATCTAACACTTACAAATAAAATCGAGATATCAGGCTTTCCAGCCGTCGGATTTCTTCCAAATTTATGGTGAATGTTTAATGTATTTTTCTACGCCCGCCCACAAAATCTCGGTCCTAATTGTGGCACGGTGACCGTTGATCGCAAATCAGGTCCGTACGATCAAACTCCATATCCGATCATTTCCAAATTTTACATGGCCCTTCATCGGGTAATGGATCACCTATCCTACAAGTTTCATGGCCAGAGGACCACCAGAACCACTCCAATCACCAGAATAGACCCCATAGGACCATTCAAAGAATCAAAATCGTGCGCTCAAACCCCATATCCGTTCGTCCGTTTATTTCCAAACTTTGCATGACTTCTCATAGGGCCATGAGTCACCTACACACTAAATTTACTTGCAAGAGGGGTGTTAGGGCCACTCCAACACAATAGGGAGTCCTAACGGTCTATTTTAGAAATTTGTGAAAACATAAGGCCAAAAGACCCAAGTCTAGGAAATAAACCCTAGCTCTCTCATAACTCCCTCTTTACTACAACTACCAAAGAGAGAAAAAGGGAGAACAAGAGAGAAGGAGAGAAGAAAGAGAGAATGAAGGTGAGAAAGGTGGACTCTAGATCGAGGTGGGGCCTAAGGAAATCGAACCCCACAACTCCCTGCATCTTCTCCAAGAAGAATCCCTCATTCATGACCGCCCTTTTCACTCCGTTGATCATCTAGGTAAGATTCATCACCCCTTTTTCTTAAAACCCTTGTGATGAGAAGGGTTTTGCATGAAGTTCTAACATGTAAATGGTTGTTTTAGGGATTCCGGTCGTCCGACCCCAAAAGCCCTCTTTCTTAGGTCATTTTTCAACTCTCCAACGATCCATAGGTGCGGACTATTATCCTTAGGTGGCTTAGCACCAATTATAGTATAAGCTTAATGATTTTGTTTGTTTGGGACGTCGTATTGAAGGATCTAAAGGAAACCTAGGAATTGTATGTTTGTTGGAATTGTATGAAATTGCATGATTAGTTCTCATTTGATGATTGACCTTGCCTCTCACATGATTTGGTACATGGATGATTTCATGCTCTTATTTTGTTTGATTTCTCTCATGTGGTGTTGTTTCATAACATGTATGATTCGTTTCTCTTGTGTGATTAATTCTTTGAGATGTAGGAATTGCTTAGCTTTCCCACAAACCCACACAATACACATGCAGTTGACTCATGATAATGTTAACATTGATTGTTAGGAGTATCCGTTTCATATGTTGACATGCATGAGGACATGATATTGTAATGTTAGTTGATAACTTAGATTCTTGGCATGTTATGAATCATCACCCAACCCTTGGTTGGTCAGGAATACGAGGAGAGTGAAGGCAGTCTCGTTAGTAGGACCGTCTTGAGGCTAACCCATGGATTTGGGCGAGTGCTTGTGGGCGACAGTAGTTAGACTACATGGGTCGCTTGTACCCAATGTCGTTCTGCCACGTGCTTGCCTGAACTCATGCGGTCTAGTCTACTGATTGACCAACCTTGTTTTGTTAACCTTGTCTGCTCACACATGTATGGAATCTGGACCACCCTACCACCGCCATATCCCATCAATAATAAATTGAATATCGATCCACAGTCTCGTGAGTCGAGCATGGTGGAATGAGACACTGTGTCCGAGCTGTCGGCCTACGCTGTGGTGACGCCCCTCCCCGTAGTGACCGCGAGCAATTCCTTTCTCTCGGCACTCCCCATGTGCTTGAAGTTGGGGATGGGGAACCCGATGGGATCATGGATCATGAGGTCTTGGCCTCACACGTTGGGGGGTCTTGGCCTCGTAACCAGTTAAGGGCATTGATACGTGGGGTGTATTAGATTCCCCAACCTACTGTATGAATGAACTTAACTAAGAACTCGGCTAACATGATCGCATCGCATCGCACTAGTTAGGGTGGCGACTCGGCAGTTGAGTTCGCTCTGAGGGAGTGTTGACCATACGCGATCGTTAGATGGAGTCGCTCGAGGGAGTGTCGTGGCGAGGGCATGCATCATATCATCCATTATGCACATGCATTAACAAGAATAGTTAGTTGTTTATGAATAAATGTTTTTCATTAAATTCATATTATAATTGATGCTTGTTATAACTTAAGACTAATAGCGCCCACTGAGTTGATCACTCACTCCCACTCGGGGATGGTGTTTTAAATACCAACCAGACTCCACTATAGCTGCAGGTGATGAGGAGTACGAGGAGCCTGTCGACGCGAGCCTAGACGAGGAGGAAGAGCTGTCCTACTTTCAATTGATGGGCGGCTCCCCATCGGCTTGTCGGGTGGCATTTGGATCGTTGAGTTGTGGACTCAGCCTTATTTTTGGGGCATAACATTCTCTTTGTGACTTTGTTGGGCGGTACCTTGTGCGCCCATTTATATTCTTTTGGACCTGTATATATGCATCTCTTTCATTCCAGTAGACTAGTGGTTGTGTTTCACACTCCAAGTAATTTCAAGTTGCGCAATTAAACTTGATAATTTATAAAACCATAAAATTGATGATAAGTGACACTCGGGAACTCGAGAGTCAAGCGTATGCATGACCCCCGATTTTTAGGGTGTTATAAGATGGTATCAAACTAATAGTTTGAAATCCATTGGGCCATGGGTCATGAACTCACTAATGCGTCCGCTGACTTAAGACGATACGCAATAGAAAACACAGCAGGAACTTAGAACACTAGGAACCATCCCAGACCCCGAACCAACAATTGTAGACGGAGGGTAGGACTTCCAAGGAGTTAGGAATGGGTAGTGAGAGAGGGAATAGTGATGCTAGAGAATGAGATCCGAGAGTCTTACAGTGCCACGACCCATTCCTGGGCAAGAAATTGGGAACTTGACGGTAAGATTCGATTCGATTCGATTAACTAAAAAATTTAGCTAGTTTAGTCCACCAAGTTCCTAGGGCCCGTTGGGCCAACTGAAATAGGTGGGATTAGAGTGAATGAAATTATAAGAGTAACAATAAATACATGTGTAAGGTATTATCCCTAGAATGAGCATATCCCATGTTTTACAATACCCTGCTTGGAATGTATTCAATTAGAGGTAAATCCTGAGATTTATTTTCAAATTACACTTGGAAATTCATTATTATGGGATTTGAAAATCTCATATCGCAACTTCCAACACAAGACTCATTTTACAAGCCTATGAAATAAATTTTAAATTCCGTCCCACACACATTCTTGACATGCCATTCTCAAATCTTGAGTTGGGATTAGTATTGCAATCTCATTTAGTACAACTAAATGCCACTAGCCAAAAAGGCCTAAGTCGAAATTCCTCTTTCCAACATATCTCTCTAAGATATTCACTTGTCATCACTTTATTCTTGAACTTCCCTATTACATTGTTAGCAACGTGCCAAAAATCGAAAGGTTTTATGGTTGAAATCATCGTATAAGTCCAAATGAGCTAATACCGGGCTAAACATGATAGTTCCAACCCATTTGGGGATAATTAGGTAGGGGCGAATGAAATTTTACCAGAAATAGAGGAAATTTAGAACCAAAACTGAGGGATTAGATGTTTGAAACCATCGTCTTAGGCCAAATTTGATAATTCCAACCCATTCTAGGATAAAGACTTGAGGGTGAACAAAAATTTACTGAAATTAGTGAAACTATAGAAAAAATATATTTTGACCACTAACCAGGGGGAAACTTGTGAAACCATTAGTCTCATTGCATAGATCGGCTTCTCCTACCCCAAATTCATATATGGCGCGTCAAATAACTTATTCCGGTTTATGAGATATGGGTGTCGAAAGACCTCGACCACCCGGGAAGCCAGAGGCCCGCATGGCCCCCGCCGGCCCGCGTTGCCCCCGCCAGAATTTTCCCGCATTTTGAGTTAATTTCAAAAATACATATCTCCTTCGTTACAACTCCGATTTAGGTGATTCAAAAGCCAGATTGAAGCTTGATGAGCTAGTTTTATATAAAAATAAGAAAAAAATAAAATAAAAATTATAATATAGTTAAAATTAAGATGTTCTATAAACTATCTAAAAATTATCAATTTCAGACAGCTATTGCTCCTAGAATTTTAATAATTTATTTACAACTCTAAATGAGATGAAATTTTGTGAGATGCCTTTAAACTCAATGATAAAATATTATAAAAATTTTGAAAATAATTTAGTTATCGAAAGTACAAGAAATAGAGACATCGTGCAATCTTACAAAAAAAAAAAAATCGTTAGTTTCAGACAAATGTCACTTTTAGAATTTTAATATTTTTTCTACAACTCAAAATGAAATAAAATTTTATAGAGTGAGTTAAAGCTTAATGATAAATTATATAAAAAAATTAATTCTATTACTAAATATATAAGAAATGTTACAATGGTCCCCGCCCAGGCGGCCAATGGGTGGCCCTTTTATGTTTTAAACATGTGTGGGGTCACTTGAAGACCCCTCTCCCAGCCCTTCTCTTCCTCATTCCAAAAACCACAACCCATTTCTCTCAAATCTCTCTCCTCATCCATGAAACCCATCCCAAAAACCCTTACTAAAATCCTTCAATTCCTCTCAAATCTTCATCAAAGCTCTCTTCTTCTTCTCAAATCTCATTTCCAAAGCCTTCTTCAATTTCTACATCAAAGCCCCCTTCCATTTCTAAATCTTCATCATATTAGTTATATAAATTACTATATTTTAAGAGTTAATTGAGTCATATTAAGCAAATTCAAAGGTTTTAGAAATGAGTTTACGCAGTAGCTTAATTGAGAGTTTCACCAGAAATGTCGTCAAAATTTATGATTTTTTTTTCTTTTTTTCTTTGGTCTTTTATTATTATCATTATTAGTTTTTGGGTTTATGACTTTCCTAAAATTCCAACACATACTTTTTGAGCCGAGTCACCATCAAACTCGTCTGTGAGCCCAACTCAGCCCTGACTTGGCATGACACATCCAATCAACTACTTACGTGGTCAAGTTGGCTTGGGTTTTGAATCCATGACTTCTAACAGAGGTAGAAACACCACCAACAACCAATTAACATGCACATGCATTTGCGTGTCCTTGCATTATTTATATATTTTACTAATATATATATATATATGTATTTTTTTTTTGAAATTTTAAATAGTATTACTTCAACTATATTTGGATAGAGTTGAGTAAGACTAGTCATAGGCCTCGAGTCAACCTAACCCAACTAGACATTGAGTCGAGTTTTCATTTATTTATTTACTTCTAAAACATATGTGATGGATTAGGCTAGATATTGGGATCTAGGACTAACAACTAGGTGCATCTAATGGACGAGTTGGATGATACTTACATGTCATGGTGGACCACACATAGGTTTTTTTTTTAAAAAAAAAGGCTGGTACTTATCACACATGCATGCTTGTTTTAAAAGACCCTGTAGACCTTATATTAACTAATAAATAGTTTTCTTAGGTTTGATTTGGGTCCTGTTTAGGTTGAGTTCATTATAATATTTGATAAGATGGAACCAAATGTGGTGACTTGTAATTCATTGATTGATGGATGGTATGAGTTGGGCAAGACAGAAGTTACATCGGACATTTTGCTGTTAATGGGTGAGAAGGGTATTTTTTCGAATGTGGTTAATTATACTTCGTTGATTAAAGCCTACCGTAAAGAAAGTGAGATTGAAAATATATATATATATATATATATATATATGTATATACATGATATAACTCGTTTGACTCTATCACCTAATTTGATTGCTCGGCTTCACCATTTGAGGTGTGCATGTAATAGTTGTGTTGGCTTAGTACTGGAGGGGACCATGTCAAGATGCGAGGGTAGTCAATGTGAGGCTCCGCCATGGCCGGCTCCTGGATCCTAGTGTCATATTTCGAGTACTTCCCTAAGTGCAGACTATGAAGCATTCGTACACACCTCGTTGCGAATGAGTCAGCCTACCACCATAGTGTAGTCACGCTATTTTGGAGAGGAGAGTAACATAAGAGAGCCTTCAAGGTAAGCGAATTTGCTACACTGGAACTCAAGAATGAGGTCTATGTGGTTAGTTATAAATGAGGACCCATCTTCCTTATGTAGACCTAAGATCCTTTTAACTACCTTACATGGATAGCTAAGATAAGGCTTATGATGTCATCCTGCGGCTAAGAAAACTTTAAAAACCATCCAGATAATCCTACGTAGTCTCTACAATACATTCTTCTACCACTCTAGAATTTTCTATACATGTAGGAACCTCTTAACCTACAAAATGTGTTAAAATGCCCAGTTTCATGGAATCGCCTCCTTGAAATTTCTGGTATATCCGTAACATCAGTTAATCGATGAAGATTGATGCCCTGTGAGTTGCCAATGAACCAAGTATATTTTTTTTTTCATATTGGAGTTTCAGTATTTTGTTTCTTTTTAGAAATTACTTCTAACCATGATAGAAATCGTCTTGTATGATTAAATCAGATTACTTTTAGTATATTTTCCTACTTCAAATAGTTTCTAGTACGGTTGAACTACGACTCTTTAATAGGGTGAGTTTGATGTTTAATATTTTCTAAGTTCATATTCAATGCAGTCTTCACTAAAATATTATAAGTTTTCTTATTTTCTTATAGAATCAAGATTCATACCACATTGAGAAGATGATGTTCTTCCTCTTTCCATTCCCGCGGCCTTTCTAGGGTCACCATCCCTTCAAACCTCTGAAATATCCTAGAACTTTCGATTCTTTATTCTCTCTCAAAATTAATGAAACCCAAACACGGTTTGCTCATAACCCACTAGCCATAAGATTGAAATGGTAATTCATATAAAATTTTGTACATTTAGAAACTCTTTAGGATGATGTTTGACCATAGGCATAGTAAGAGAGTTATTAATTACTAATTTAGACAAGAATTAAAATGAGAACTCTCTTGGACCAAGACCCAAAGGATGACCTTATAATAGGAGATTTGAACTTTTCGATGATGGACATTCACTAAACAATTAGATTGATCGGACTACGGAATTACGGAAATATACATTTGCGAAGTATTCGCGGCCTAACCAAATTCTCGATCCTAGGCAACTACCAACGAACTCACTGTTTTGACCGAGCAGAAGACCAGGATCCACTAAGACGAAGAAGGGATACGATGAGCCTTCTACCCTGGTCAGGTAGATAATCGACGTATCGGGTTCAAGCTCACTACAACCGTCTCTCCGTATTGGTCTAACATTGAAAATAAATATTTCACTCTAGATAGAGGGAAGTCATCGTCATGAATCTAAATCTTTAAAAATAAATATGTGAATAAATAAATTTTAGTAAACCATTAGGGTGAAAAAGTTTTAAGGGGGATAGATCACAATGAGCTAGGGTAGTGTATTTATTATATACCCTAAAACGTATATAAACTCGAAACCAACAAAACTTAAGTAAACGAATTGATAATATCTTTATTTATTACCCTTAGGCAATTTCGGGGACGAAATTGTTTTTAAGGGAGGTACATTATAACATCCTGGATTTTCACTGTTTTGGATTTCCAAAATCCTTTTAAAAAAATTTTTAATTAACTTATAATATCACTTAATGATCATTAGCACTTAATGTTAGTTTATACTGGGGTGGACCAGTCTAGTTATGATGGGGCAAAGTGCGGGCCGTCAAGCCAGATAGTCCGTTTACACCTAGTAACAGCCCGTGTGGGCCACCCAGCGACCGAGGAGGGTCAGAAAAATCTAAAAATTTAGGAAACTGAAGATCTCACTGGGCTTGTGGTCCATCGCAGACCACGGACCCAGTGGATACCCAGAATTGGAATATGGAACTTATCAAATGGACCCCACCAATGCCATATTGGAATATGACACTTGCAAATAAAATCGAGATACCAGGGTTTTCAGCCATTAGATTTCTTCCAAATTTACGGTGAAGGTTTAATATATTTTTCTACGCCCGCCCACAAAATCTGGGTCCCGATCGTGGCACGGTGACTGTTGATTGCAAATTAGGCCCGTACGATCAAACCCCATATCCGATTGTTTCCAAATTTGCATGGCCCTTCATCGGGCCATGGAGCACCTATCATACAAGTTTCATGGCCAGAGGGCCACCAGAACCACTCCAATCACTAGAATGGACCCCAAAGGGCCATTTAAAGAATCGAAACTGTGCGCTCAAACCCCATATCCGTTCGTCCATTTGTTCCCAAACTTTGTATGACCTCTCATAGGGTTATGAGTCACCTACACACCAAATTTGCTTGTAAGAGGGGTGTTAAGGCAGCCCCAACACCAATAGGGAGTCCTAGCGGTCTATTTTGAGAATTTGTGGAAACATGAGGCCAAAAGACCCAAGTCTAGGAAATAAACCCTAGCTCTCTCATAACTCCCTCTTTACTACAACCACCAAAGAGAGAAAAAGGGAGAGCAAGAGAGAAGGAGAGAAGAAAGAGAGAATAAAGGTGAGCAAGGTGGACCCTAGATCGAGGTGGGGCCCAAGGAAATCGAATCCCACAACTCCCTACATCTTCTCCAAGAAGAATCCCTCATTCGCGACCACCTTTTGCACTCCGTTAATCATCTAGGTAAGATCCATCACCCCTTTTTCTTGAAACCCTTGTGATGAGAAGCGTTTTGCATGAAATTCTAACATGTAAATGGTTGTTTTAGGGATTCCGGTCGTCTGACCCCAAAAGCCCTCTTTCCTAGGTCGTTTTTCAACTTTCCAACGATCCATAGGTGCGGACTATTATCCTTAGGTGGGTTATCACCAATTATGGTATAAGCTTAATGATTTTGCTTGTTTGGGATGTCGTATTGAAGGATCTAGAGGAAACCTAAGAATTGTATGTTTGTTGGAATTATATGAAATTGCATGATTAGTTCTTATTTGATGATTAACCTTGCCTCTCACATGATTTGGTACATGGATAATTTCATGCTCATATTTTGTTTGATTTCTCTCATATGGTGTTATTTCATAACATGTATGATTCGATTCTCTTGTGTGATTGATTCTTTGAGATGTAGGAATTGCTTAGCTTTCCCACAAACCCACACAATACACATGCACTTGACTTATGATAATGTTAGCATTGATTGTTAGGAGTATCCGATTCATGTGTTGAGATGCATGAGGACATGATATTGTTATGTTAGTTGATAACTTAGATTCTTGGCATGTTATGAATCATCACCCAACCCTTAGGTTGGTCAGGAATACGAGGAGAGCGAAAGCAGTCCCGTTGGTAGGACTATCCTGAGGCTAACCCATGGATTTGGGCGAGTGCGTGTGGGCGACAGTAGTCAGACTACATGGGTCACTTGTACCCGATGTCGTTCCGCCACGTGCTTACCTGAACTCATGTGGTCTAGTCTACTGGTTGACCAACCTTGTTTTGTTAACCTTGTCTGCTCACACATGCATGGAATTTGGACCACGCTACCACCGTTGTAGCCCATCGATAACAAATTGGATATCGATCCACAGTCTTGTGAGCCAGGCATGGTGGAATGAGACACTCTATCCGAGCTGTTGGCCTACGCTGGGGTGACGCGCCTTCCCGCAGTGACCGCGAGAGATTCTTTTCTCTCGTCACTCTCCATGTGCTTGAAGTCGGGGATAGGAAACCCGACGAGATCACAGATCACGGGATCGTTGCCTCACATGTTGGGGGGTCTTGGCCTCGCAACTAGTTAATGGCATTGATACGTGGGGTATATCAGATTCCCCAACCTGCTGTATGAATGAACTTAACTAAGAACTTGGCTAACACGATCGCATTGCATCGCACTAGTTAGGGTGGCGACTCGACAGTTGAGGTCACTCTGAGGGAGTGTTGACCATACAAGATCGTTAGATGGAGTCGATCGAGGGAGTGTTGTGGTGAGGGCATGCATCATATCATTCATTATGCACATGCATTAATAAGAATAGTTAGTTGTTTATGAATGAATACTTTTCATTAAATTCATATTATAACTAATGCTTGTTACAACTTAAGACTAATAGCACCCACTGAGTTGATCACTCACTCCCACACTGGGACGGTGTTTTAAAACACCAACCAGACTCCACTGTAGCTGCAGGTGATGAGGAGTACGAGGAGCCTGTCAACGCGAGCGTAGACGAGGAGGAAGAGTTGTCCTACTTTCAGTTGATGGGCGGCTCCCCGTCAGCTTGTTGGGTGACTTTTGGATCGCTGAGTTGTGGACTCAGCCTTATTTTTGGGGCATAACATTCTCTTTGTGACTTTGTTGGGCAGCACCTTGTGCACCCGTTTATATTCTTTTGGACCTGTATATATGCATCTCTTTCATTCCAGTAGACTAGTTGTGGTTGTGTTTCATGCTCCAAGTAATTTCAAGTTACGCAATTAAACTTGATAATTTATAAAACCATAAAATTGATGATAAGTGACACTCGGGAACTCGGGAGTCGAACGTATATACGACCCCTAATTTTCAGGGTGTTACAAACTTGGTCTCTAGTTCACTCCTCAATAAGGCTGGTGTCAAGTTAGTATTTGATTCAGATAAGCTTATAATGACTAAAAATGGAACTTTTGTTGGTAAGGGATATTGTAGTGATGGTTTATTCAATGAACATGTATCTAATGATAATAATAAGAAGACATCCCATTTTATTTTAATCGTTGAACCCTTTTATCTATGGCATAATAGATTAGGTCATGTGAATGTAGTATCTTGAAAGAAAATGAAAAGATTAAGTTTATTACCTAATATATCTAATGAAGAATTCAAAAAATGTAAAACATGTGTAGAATCAAAATTCATTAGAAAACCTTTTAAAAAAATAAAAATATCATCTGTTCTATTAGAGTTGATAGTGATTTTAGAAATCACATGTCTAGAGGTGGAAAAAGATATTACATAACTTTTGTAAATGACTACTTTAGGTTCACTAGAGTCTATCTGTTAAGGAACAAAGATGAAGCTTTAGATGTTTCTTCTAAGTATAAAATTGAAGTTGAAAATCAGTTAAATATAAAAATTAAAAGACTTAGAACAGATAGATGAGGTAAATATGAATCTTCTTAATTTAGAGAATTATGTGAAAAGATTGGAATAGTTCACGAAACTACAGCTCCTTATACACAAGAACAGAATGGAATAGCAGAACATAAGAATAGAACTCTAAAGGAGATGATGAATGTTATGTTAAATAGTTCAAGCTTACTGTAACATCCCGAATTTTCATTGTTTTGAATTTTCAAAAAAAAATCCTTGATTTTTAATTAACTTATACTATCACGTACTGACCATTAGCACTCAACGTTAGCTTATACACGAGTTAATTAATCCAAGATTAGCCCAATTTAATAGACCAGACAGCCGTGATAAGGCCTAGTGCGAACGCCAAAAGATGGCCCGCTTACACTTAACAATGTACCGTGTAGGCCACCCAATGATCGAGAAGGGTCGAAAAATCTAAAACTTTAGAAAATCATATATCTCACTGGGCTTGTGGTCCATCGCGGATCGTAAAGGGACCCGGTGGACACCTGGTATACCATCCGGCGTTTGCCTAATGCGCTTCACCAATGACAGATTAAAATCTGGCACTGACAAAAGAAACTGAGACTTCGGGCTTTCCAGCCGTCGAATTTCTTCCAAATTTACGGTGAAGTTTTAATGTATTTTTCTACGCCCGTCCACCAAATCTGGGGCCCGATCGTGGCATGGTGACCGTTGATCGCAAATCGGACCAGTACGACCAAACCCCGCATCCGTTTGTTCTCAAATTTTGCAAGGCCCTTCATCGGGCCATGAAGCACTAACCCTATAAATTTCATGGCTAGAGGGCTACCAGAAATGCCCCATCAATCAAAATGGCCCCCGAAGGGCCACTTAAAGGTCGAAAATGCTTGCTCAGATCATATATCCGCTCATCCGTTCGCCCTAAATTTTTACATGGACCCTAGACAGGCCATAAGACAACTATACGCCGAATTTGGTGGCCAAAGGAGTGTTAGGGCCACCTCAACACCAATATGGAGTCCCATAAGTCTATTTTAGGAAATTATGGAAGCCTGGGGCCATTTGCACCAAATCTGGAATTATAAAAAGGGGTTTCTTTTGGGCACCCCTCTCCCATACGAATTTGCCCTAGGAAATGGAAGAGAGAAAAGAGAGAAAAGAGAGAGGGAAGAAGACTAGGTGGACCCTAAATCAAGGTGGGGCCCAAGGGAATCAATCTCTCCTCTCCCTACACCTTCTCCAAGGGAAAACTCATCCGAAAATCACCCTCTTCATCTCATGGATTGTTTAGGTAAGATCCAACCCCCTTTTTCTTTGGAAACCCTTGTAAGGAGGGGGTTTTGCTTGTTAATCTAACATATGAAGTTGTTTTAGGGATTCCGGCCGATCTACCGCAAAGCCCTCTTTCTTAGGACGTTTTTCCCAAGCCTCCAACGATCCTAGGTGCGGACTATTGTTCTTAGGTGGCCTTGCACCAATTTTAGTGTGGGTTTAATGATTTTGATTGCTTAGATGCTATGATTGAATAATCTAGAGAAACCCTAGGAGTTGTATATTGTTGGAATTGTATGGATTGCATGCTTAACTTTCATAATGGTGTTGATCTTGCCTCTCACATGATATTATGTATGGGTGATAGCTTGTTCATGATTGTTCTATTATTTTCCTCATGTGCGGTGTTTCAATGCATGTATGATTTATTATCCATGTGCACATGATTTCTGAAATTGGAGGAAGTGCTTAACTTCCTCACACACACACATAACTCTCATGTACTTATTTCATGTTATGGTTAGTCTTGCTTGTTATGAGAATCTGAATGGCATATGAGATGTATGAGAACATGTGGTCGCTATGCTAGTTGATAATCTATAGAATTGGCATGTTACGGATCCCCTCATACCCTTGGGTTGGTCAGGAACATGATGAGCGAAGGTGGCTCCAAGGGTAGGACCGCCTCGAGGCTAAACCCGTGAGTTTGGGCGGGTGTGTTCGGGTGGCTGTAGTTTGACTACATGGGTCTCTCGCACCGAGGTCGCTCGTCTCACGCTCGCCTGGCTCATGCGGCCCAGCCTACAACCGATCAACCCCGTTTGTTAACCCTGTGTGCCCACATATGAATGGAATCGAACCACCCCGCAACCATCAGAGCCCATTGAAAATTTACTGAAACTAGTCCACATGCCTCGTGAGCCGGGCATGGTGGAATGGGACACTATGTCCGATCGTCATCCACGCCGGGGTACCGCGCCTCCCGTAGTGACCGCGAGCGATCCCTTCCTTTCGCACTCCTCATGTGCTTGGTGTCGGGGATGAGGAACCCGACGGGATCACGGACCGCGAGGTCTCGGCCTCACGCATTGATGGGGTCTTGGCCTCGCATTCCGCTTTAGGGCATTGATACGTAGGGTGAATCGAATCCCCAACCCTTTTGGATGAATGAACTTAATTAATAACTCGGCTAACACGATCGCATTACACGCATTAGTTAGGGTGGCGACTTGAAGTCGAGGTCGCCCGAGGAGTGTTGTCATATGCGATCGTTAGATGGAGTCGCTTGAGGGAGTGTTGTGGCGAGGGTATGCATCATATCATCCCGCATGCATGCATTTTAAATAAGAGTTATTAGGTGTTGATGATTGTCTGTTTTTCATTAAGTTCATATTACAATTGATGTCTGTTGTAACTTGAGACCAATAATTCACACTGAGTTGATCACTCACTCCCGCTCTGGGACGGTGTTTTAAAACACCAACCAGACCCATTCATAGATGCAGGTAACTCAGGGCATGAGGAGCCTGGCAAGGTGAGCTTGGACGAGGAGGATGGACTCTCCTACTTGCAGCTGATGGGCGGCTCTCCATCGGCTTGATCGGGCTAAATTTAGATTTTCGAGCCGCATGCTCACTTTACTTTTTGGACTAGCCTTCTTTGTTATTCTCATATAACGCCTTGGGCGACCCTTTATTATTTTGGACCTGTATATATGTGGGATATACTTCATTTCAGTAGACTGGTGTGATTGTGCTTCGTGCCTCAGGTAATTTCAAATTATGCCGTTAAATTTGATTAATCATAAAAAAACCATAACTGCATGATAAGTGACACTCGGGAACTCGGGAGTCGAGTCTATACACGACCCCCGATTTTCCGGGGCGTTACACTTACCCTTAAATATGTGGGGAGAAGCAATTCTATCTGCTTGATATATTCTAAATAGAATTCCTTCTAAAATTTCTAAACAAACACCTTATGAACTTTGGAAGAATCATGTTCATAGTAATAAATATATTAAAGTGTGGGGGTGTCTTGCTAAAGTAGGATTACCTGAAACTAAGAAAAGAAAGTTAGGTCCTAAAATAACTGACTGTGTATTTATAGGGTACGCACAAAACAGTGCTGCTTACAGGTTTCTAGTTTTAAAAACTAAGGATAATATTCTAGATCCTAATACAATTATAGAAGACATGAATGCAGAATTCTTTGAGAACGTATTTCCTATGAAATCTAAATCTATAGGAATTTTTACATAGGGCCATCTATGGCAGCCCGATGCTAATAACATATTTTCGGTGTCCCATCTGGTCATCTATGTATGCCTGTGGAGGCTACGACCCTGATGTCGCTAGGGCGTACAGTAATCACCATCACACAATGCAAGATGTACGAGTCATGCAGTCCAATCATGCATCAGTCCTGCGCATACCGTGCGCTCATGTGGGATAACTCCGCCTATCAGGCAGTCTCATAAACCACCGGCACTATAGTATATGCAATGGTCAATCATATCTCATAACAAAAATTCAGATGATGCATATGGTCATGTATCATGATTCTATGCTATTATATACTCATAATCGATATCAATAACCGGCATCAACAATTGACCTTAACAATGTGGACATTTAATCAATATTGCCCCCAAAGAATGGCCCACATAGAGCCTAACATATAGTGGACCCATGGCCTCACACAAGGGCCTAATATACAACATCATGGGCATTACTCAAGAGACTAATACACATCACGATGGGCCTCTCACATGGGCCTAATATACATCATAATGGGCTCCATCGCCTGGGCCTCAAATATATCACAATGGGCCTCATCACATAGGCCTCATATACATCACATTGGGCCTTAAACATGGGCTGAATACACGTCATAATGAGCCTCAAATACAGACCACATATACATCACATTAGGCCTCAACAATCGGAATTGGCCTCGATAATTGGCCTATACAATCGTCCTCAACAATCGGAATCGGCCTCGATAATCAGAATTGGTCACGACAATCGGAATTGGTCTCGATAATCAGAATCAGCCTCGACAATCGGAATCGGCCTCGACAATCAGAATCGGCCTCAATAATCGGCCTCGACAATCAGAATCAACCTCGACAATCAGAATCAGCCTTGACAATCGAAGTCGGAATCGACAATCAGAATCAGAATCGCCCTCAACAATCGCAATCGGTGAGAGTGGACCTAACAAGGCCTAAGGGAAGTCACAATGTGGACATCCAACCATCATTGCCCATCAATGTGGGCATTCAACCAACAGTGCTCCCAAGGAGTGGCCCACATAGGGCCAAACGTACAGTGGGCCCACGGTCTCACACAAGGGCCTAATATACATCGTCATGGGCCTCACTCAAGGGCCTTACATTCATTACATTGGGCCTCACTCATGGGCCACAAATGTTTCACAGTGGACCATGCCCACGGGCCTTGAATACATCACAATGGGCTGCATCCCATGGGCCTTAAATATATCACATGGGCCTAATACACATCACTATGGGCCGGCCCTCAATGCATCCAGTGGGTCGCATATACATGGGCCCTGAATACATCAAATCGGGCCACATCATGTGGGCCTCAAACACATCAAATCGGGCAGCATCATGTGGGCCTCAAATACAACAAGTGAGCCGCATCAAAGGGCTGCACCAATAGACCTCATATACACAACAGGTGGGCCCTGCTCATCGGACTCAAATACATAACATATGGGCCCTACTTTTTAGAGATCAATATAGAGTATCATAAAAAAAATGAATCATATCAAAAGATCAACCGGACCATACCACATCTAATGGTGGTGATAATGATTTCCACCGTTAAATTCCAATGGGCCCACCATAGTATTTATTTCCCATCCGCACTGTTCATAAGGTCACAAAGACCTGAACAGGGAGGAAAAACAAATATTATACTGATTCAAAACAGTTGTAACCCAAAGGGGTTTCAATGGTAGATGTTCAACTCCACTGTCCTCTGTAGTGTGGTCCACTCGATACTAGATCTGTCTTATTTTTCTTCCCAAGCCTAGGACTAGCTCCCTAAATGGATGGATGGTTTAGATAAACCAATACATCAGAGTGGGGTCCTCCTACGTGGCCCACCTAAGACAGCTCACCATATGGATGGACAGTTTGGATGAATCACATCCAATAGTGGTGGGTTCCACCTGTCCAGTGTTCACACCCCAAGTATAGGGTTGTGATGTAGTAATAAACTCGGTAAGACTGAGGTCAAATCCACAGGGAATGAACCTTGTACGTAATCTAAAAGTAACTCGAATTAGAACTAGGCGAAGATGAAATCTCAACTAGAGAAAATTAAGGGAATAGTTGTGTTTAAAGTGAGTAAAACTAATGAAATTAAAGGTGGGAACTAGGTGCCAAGGGTCCACTTGTAGCAATCAGAAAGTTACCTTGCATTGATTCAAGGACAACTGAAATCAGAGTCCTATCCTATCCAATTGGTAAGAAGAGATTTGTCAGATCTCTGAACTTCTCATGGATCTCATCATCAATAGATAAGAATGGTGAAGATTTGGAAGTGATTCCGTCACCTAACCACGCCCAAGAGACGATGGCAAACAACAGCAATTTACCAATCTCACAGCCAATCATAAGAAAATTATGAAAGTTAGGAAGGATTCCGTCACACTACCATGCCCATGGGACAATGGTGAACAATGGGTCTTACTAATTTCACAATCTCAATAATGGAAAACATACTTGAAGCTATCGCAGATCTATGGTAATTTAAGTCACAATAAATTATTAAAAAACTAAAAGTATACCTTCATGATCAAACTAAAATCCAAGAGAATCCATAAAACATGAATTAAAGCAAAACAACCATCCTAATCACGCTACAAGCTTCACCTCTTAGCCCTAGCTAAGAGGTTCAGCCAACCATAGACATGATCAACTAAAGTCTCTTAAAACATCAAAGGAAAGAAAGAAATTAAAGAGGAAAAGGAAAACTCCACACTGATGGTCGTCCACCCTCTCTCTCTCTCTCTCTCTCTCTCTCTCTCTCTCTCTCTCTCTCTCTTTCTTCCCACGTCCAAGCTCACGAGGTGCCTCCACGGCTGCCCCCCGATGCCCTCACCTCTGTTTCTCCTTTTCTTTTATAGCCTACTTGAGGCGGTGACTGCTGGAAGAGAGGTTGGTGTTGTGCATGCGTAAGAAGACAACTTCCGCAGCAATGTGCGTATGAAACACGGAAGAGTCACGTTTGAAAATGATTTGGGACGTCAGATCATCCTAAGATTGGAATATGACTCAATGGTGAGGGTTGTGGGCCCCTAGGGGAGAGTTTGAACGGTCTGGATCACTGATCCGACCATCATCAAGATCACACAAATCCCCGAAAGATTCAGTTTGCCCGGTACGTGCGCAAGCCTTACACAAACGCACTGACATATTCGGTGGGCCCCACAGTAATATTTTATGAGAAATTTGACCCGTTCATTAGATTCCTGGTGAAAAACCAATTGGGAAGGAGTAGTTTTTATCGAATTTTGGTGGTAGTCCACTGTATCAAACCAACTCATCATTAATCTTGCGTTTTTTGACGATTCACGTGCGTACACGTGTATGGGGCCAAAAGGCCACCTAAGTGAGGGTCACACCTACCCCAGAGACACAATGGACGGCCCCGATCAGTGAAATGTGAGATGGGTGGGCCCTATTACATAAAAATGGACAGGTAGCGTAAAAACGTTGTCCGTCTTTGGCAATTTCAAATTTAAGTCAGTCAGCGTCCGCTGACCGACTTTGGCCGTTCTGGTGCATGGCCAGTGCACTTATGCACCGTGCACGCGGGTCCCACGTAGGGTCCATCATGATGTGTATGTAAAATTCGTGCCGTCCATCCATTGTGTCTTCCTCTTTACGAGGTTGAGACCAAATTTGAAGTATATCCAGGTATCAGGCAGGCCCCAAATCAGGATTTAAGGGGCTGATCTGTCTGTTGGGACACTTCCACGAGGATCCAATGGCTGAAATTTGACTTGTACAGTTAATTTATGGTCCTCAGGCCATGTATGAAGTTTCAAGCTGAACGTGGATGGTGGAAACCCTGTGATCTCGCATTCTAGACATCTTTCAAGCTATTTGAGCTTCATTTTCTTGATTTTCTAGGATCTATGGCGTGTAAATCCGTCGATCTTGGTCCCTTAGAGTCCGTCCCTTACCTTGGTGACATCAGAGCGTTAAATCCATGCTTTTAGCATCCTTTTCAGTCACATGCTCGTAAATTCACCCTGCAGCACAAACACGATTTAAATAGGCCTTTAAACATTTTCATGGTCATAAATCCATGTAATAACTGAGGTCTAATATGCAATATTTTGAAAGTGCCCTGGTTGTCAAGTTACGTGAGCGTTGAGTCAGAGTGTCTACAAAGCCTGATAGGAAGATCAATTCAAGCGTCTGCCTCAACCAGATGTGTGCAAGCTCGTCACAGGTAAAACTAAAGCCTCACATCCCATGGCCCAAAACACCAGGTGAAGAAAATCCTTAAAAACAAGTTAGAAATCATAGGGTTTTAAGGTGAGAAAACTTTTTTTCAAAATACGAAAATCTCTAAGTTTTTCTCGCCTTGTCGATTTTATCAGAACACCATCAATATGATCGACCTGCTCTGTCGATGTCCTCGATACCTTAACGATATTATCGATGTAAGGACCAAAAGTGTCCAGCAACTAAATATTCATCTGGACGGATTTATCGATGTATCGATACACCTATCGATATCATCGATATAAGCACTAAATATGTCCAGCAACTTCACAACATATCTGGACGAATTATCGATATATCGATACATCTATCGATATTATCGATATTCAAATCTCGAGTCCATCGAAGAATGACTCGATAAGATCGACAGGCAGATATTCGGCGCCCCTGTTTTTTAATGAAAATCTCAAATTCCTTTGATATATCGATGCTCTTCTGATATGATCTGAAATCAAATATCGATAACATCGGAAGCCATCGATGATATCGATCGAGGGCGCGCATTTCTTATAGCAGATATTTCAGGTTATTTTTAACTATGATCGGGGGCCCTTCGATAGAATCGATATTCGAATATCGATGATATCGGCACTAGGTCGATTGCATTGAACATGGTCATAAATCGTCCAGCAAGCTTAAAGACATATCCGCTGGATTTATCAATACATCGACTCTGATCTCAATATCATCGACATTCAAATTCCGATGATCTCGACGGTTCCCCGATCATTCATGAAAACCTGAAATATTTCAAAGTCAAGTCTCTCTCATTTTTCAAGTGTCGATGGATCGATCCTCTCATCGATGGAATCGGAGTTCGAAATCCGATGACATTGACAATAGTTTCAATTCTTCGACAAATTGGCAAAGAGTTTCAAAAGCTATGACATCGAGTCCGAGTCATCGAGCAGACCATTGATGCTATCGAGAGTATACGCTCGATTATATCGAACCTACTCGATGATATCGAACTCGCTCGATGATATCGAACTCTATCATAAATGTGACCATTTTATATCCGTTGGAACTTTTTACCTATATATAGAGGACTTGTCTTTTGTTGCTGTGAGAGAAAGTAGACGTGTATGGGGCCAAAAGGCCACCTGGGTGAGGGTCACACCTACCCCAGAGACACAATGAACGGCCTCGATTAGTGAAATATGAGATGAGTGGGCCCTACTACACAACAACAGACGGACAGGGTAAAGACGTTGTCCGTCTTTGGCAATTTCGAATTTAAGTCGGTCAGCGTCCGCTGACCGACTTTGGCCGTTCTGGTGCACGGCCGGTGCACTTATGCACTATGCACGCGGGTCACGTAAGGTCCATCATGATGTGTATGTAAAATCCGTGCCATCCATCCATTGTGTCATCCTCTTTAAGGGGTTGAGACCAAATTTGAAGTATATCCAGGTATCAGGCGGGCCCCATATCAGGATTTAAGGGGCTGATCTGTCCGTTGGGCCACTTCCACAAGGATCCAATGGCTAAAATTTGACTTGTATGGTTAATTTATGGTCCTCAGGCCATGTATGAAGTTTCAAGCTGAACGGATGGTGAAAACCCTGTGATTTCGCATTCTAGACATCTTTTAAGCCACTTGAGCTTCAGTTTCTTGATTTTCTCGGATCTCTGGCATGTAAATCCGTCGATCTTGGTCCCTTGGAGTCCGTCCCTTACCTTGGTGACATCAGAACGTTAAATCCATGCTCTTAGCATCCTTTTCAGTCACATGCTCGTAAATTCACCCTGCAGCATAAACACGATTTAAATAGGCCTTTAAACATTTTCATGGTCGTAAATCCGTGTAATAACTGGGGTTTAATATGCAATATTTGACCCTCAACATCCAGCGTACTGGACGGTGGCAAGACCCAGACGTCACAGTGGCCCCACGTCCACATACAGATGGACGGTAGGGGTACAACACATGCATCATGGTGGGGCCGTACCTGGCGTGGCACGCCAGATTGATGGACGGTTTGGATGGAAAAACATCCATCAAGGTGGGGCGCATGTGGCGTGCCAGATGGATAGACGGCTTGATATAACACATACCCGGTGGGACCCACAAGCTGCAGACGTCAGCTGCAGCAGCAGAGCAACTGCAATATATATATATATATATATATATATATATATATATATATATATATATATATATATATATATATATATATATATAAACACCTTTAAAATGTCGTTCTGGACGGTGGGATCTAACGCATCCTTCATGGTGGGTCCACACGTGTGGTCCACCTCAATATATATGCTACATATATATATTAAAATATTATTATTATTATTATTTTTTATTGCTGGTTAGTACACACCACCGTCAGTTCACACTACACTGTTAGCCACACCCCACTGCTACCGGACGCTGGATGGCATGGATATAACACGACATCATGGTGGGTCCCACATGGACGTGGCCCACCTGATTTGGATCGCTCTGATAGTGTTTTTCCTTCCATCTAGGCCCAGTAACAGGCTGAACGGTGTAGATCCAACACATTCATCAAGTGGGTCCTACAAAGGTGGATGGCATGGATAAGTTACATACTTCATGGTAGGGTCTATCCGGGTGGGCCACACAACCACATCATTACCAAAACAAGGAAAGAGAGGGAGAGAGAGAGAGAGAGAGAGAGAGAGAGAGAGAGAGA
The DNA here is from genome assembly GCA_030180095.1 of Magnolia changhungtana. Lineage (NCBI taxonomy): Eukaryota > Viridiplantae > Streptophyta > Magnoliopsida > Magnoliales > Magnoliaceae > Magnolia > Magnolia changhungtana. Next base: position 5,102,964 of record JASAUF010000617.1, read on the forward strand.
GACGGTGAGATAAAGAGACCCCACCACTATGGTCCCTCTCTACAATGCATACATCAATGTGGGTCCCACAACAAGTGGGCCCTAAAATTTGAAATCAACCATGGATCACCCACTTATGCTTCTTCTTAGACTTCTTCTTTCATCAACACATCCTTGAGCTCCTAAGGATCATGATTCAAGGGTTGGGATGAAGCTTGGATGGTGGGGAGAGAGAGAGAGTTAACTTTGGGAATGGGAAAGGGATGGGTTGCTTGTATTTGTGGTATGGTGTATACTTGATTGATTCATTGATTGATTGATGTGACAGGTTGCAGAGATTCTCTCAGAATTCGCAACGCGCGCCGTTTCTTCAAAATGAACGCAGGCCCACATCTCCTGGCCCAGCTATAGCCTCAGCGTGCGAGATTCGACATCGGTACCGCGGCGACAGCGCAGTCGCAAGGATACAAGTTTCGGGTCGAGCTGACTCAGAATCACCGGATGCGACATAGGATTGCGCACAAATACTGATTTCAGATCGAGGGTTGTCGGAATTCGACCGGGAGGACCGCGGAAGCCTACGAAACGGTACGGGCTAGGATACGGGTTTCACGGTAATGTTGATAATATTGGTATTATCAACCTCATCAATGACAGCCTCTGCAAATAACTTCCAACAAGACTTCGATATCATGTGGGGTGACGACCGTGCTAAGATTCTCGACAATGGGAATCGTCTAATCCTATTTCTCGACAAAACCTCCGACTCCGGCTTCCAATCCAAGCATTCCTATTTCTTCAGCGAGATCACCATACAATTAAAGCTCGTCCCCGGCAACTCCGCCGGCACCATCTCCGCCTTCTACGTGAGTTTCTCCACTTCTTCACACATCCAAGCTGTAAACTGGTGGGCCCTACCGTGTAGACGATGGTCAGCTCATCATACCTTTTTTTCTTTTGTTAGGGGAGAAGTAGCAGGCGAGCAATGGATCTCAATCTCACCTTATCGTTGCCAGCAAATCCACTAATGTCAGGTTCGTCTATATATGCGTGTGCCTGTATAAATCAATGGATAGTAATTCCTTGTATTGTGTGTGGGCCCAAGTAGCCTCGTATGTCAAGGTGAAACCACAGGATAGGAGTGACAATGATGGATTGAAATTGGACCCAAAACAGCCATTTTCGGACAATCTTGACCTTTAAAATAAGGGCGTCCAAAGTTGATGGCGATACTATTGTTACTCTAACCGTCCATTTAGCATGCCCATGATCTTGTGGCTTTTTAGTTATACATTCATGTTTATTTTTGGGCCATGTTCCTATTAACGATGTAAAAATCCTATATCCGACGGTTGTTGTTAATCATATGTGGGCCTACTTGGCCCACATAGGAATTTGCACTTACATAAAGGTGAGGAACTCTCCTAGAGCCTGTCACGGGAAGTTCCTGATACATGAAGCTAGGTGTGGCCCACCTGATGGGAGCGTTAGTGCTCGTACAACTTGGAGCTCGAGGAGCGTCAGTGCTCTTCTTCGCACGACACGTACCTAGAGCTGCTATATAGCTGGTGTCAGCTAGCTACAGATGGCAGACTGTCAGCAGTACTTGAAGCTTCTTCAGGAAGCTATAAGCTGGTGTGAGCTTTAAACAAGCAGTGCGTTTTTCTCCTACTGAGTGAATAATGTGGGGCCCGTCTTGAATTTTTTGGTTTATCCACACCGTCCATCAATTTTTCCAGATCATTTTAGGGGTTGATACTAAATTTTAAGTATATCCAATAATCAAGTAGATCACACCATAGGAAACAATGAGAGTAATGATTTCCGCACCGTTGAAAAAAATGAACGATCCGAACCTTGCCCAATCCGATCCGACTCGGGTTTCATGACCAAGTCGGACTCGGATCGGTTCAAGCCAGCATGGATTCGGATCGATTCGAGTTAGATGGCCCGGACTCGATGCTAGATCGGATCGAGTTCGAGTCAGGCCCTGCAAATTTCTAACCAAGTCGAGTTGGACCCAATCCGATCTGACTCGATCCGATGCCCAGCTCTAATTCCACCCAATAGGTTACTTTTTAATTTATGTTAAATAATTAAGTTACTTCTTTTCACTTGTATTAGTTTGGTACGCATCACGGTAAAAGTAGCTTATATGTATCTTTATCTGAATTATTATTATTATTATTATTTTTAAAGTTTTATAACTAGTAACTTTTTTACTTTTCTCCCCTTTTCTCCACTGCAGGAAAGTAGGCTCTTTTCCGGTCCATATCAAATAAAGCACACATGATGTATTGTCCACATGGAAGGTGGGGCTCATGCAATAGATGTTCCACATCGAAGGTGAGCCCCACATGATGGATGGTCCACATCAAAGGTAGGCCCAAATGATAAATAGCCCACATTCAAAGTGGACTCATATGATGGATGGACGACCCACTTCAAAGGTGGGGCCTACATGATAGACAGTACACATCAAAGAAGGTGGGCTCCATATGATGGACCGTGGACATTGAAGTTAGGTCCTACATGATGGATTACCCATATTGAGGTGGCCTCACATGATAGACGGTCCACATCAAATGTTAAGCCCTAATGATGAATGGCCTACATCCAAGGTGAGCCCCCATGATGAGAAACTTATATTGAAGGTGAGGCCCACATGATTGACAATCCACATCAAAGATGGGCTCCACATGATAGATGATCCACATCAAGGTGAGGCCATGTGATGGACAATCAACATCATAGGTTAGCTCTAATGATAAACTTTTATTTGAACCAATCCAAGTCAAGCTTTTTCAAACCAATTAGAGCCAAGTTTTCAAGATGGCTTGGTTTGTGTTCAGCTATAATGGGTTCTAATAGATCGGGATAAACTTGGGATTTCTAAACCTAGTACCTAAAATAATTATCACATCTTCTCAACTCTTTTATAAGATTCGAGTATGGAGATCTTACCTATGGGTTTCACTGAATTTGAATAGACTTTAGATATACGCCTTCATATGCTATAACTTATATCAATTTAGCATACAATATTCTTATATTTATCATCATACATAAATATATTCATCGTTTAACTCATGCAACCGTTAGTGGTGTAACCCAAACACCTAGTAGGCAGCATGGGAAAAAGTTTCCCTGAGCGTTCAAGGAGATAAATCACTTAGCTAGATTTTTCAAAGCCGTCATGCTTTCTTGCAAGAGGACAAATAAAATTGCATGTCCTAAATTACGTGGCAGTAAGTAAAATCTTTTATTAAAAAAATCGAATTGGGATAGTAAACAACTTCAAGTGAGTGTTTGACTCAGATCGTGCGAGAGCGAGGTTAAGCTTATCAACATTCCATATCTCACACAAACATGCAATATTGGTACGTGCGTCGAGAGTAAGACTTGAAATCCTAAGCATGGCCAGTAGCCTCTCTACTTTTCTCCAGTGGCCGGTTTCATTCACGTATGGGCCAGTGTAGCTAACAAGAGTAGATTACACAACCAAACTACTTATTAGTGATATACTATACGCGCATATTAATGCAATCGATACCCAACATACTAATTCGATCTACACCCAGCATCCGACACCATCCGGCCGTGGATTAGGTGTTTCCTTTCCAGATGTACAAACTACCACACTCGAACATGCGCGCGGGCCGCATCATCCAACACCGTCTGATCTGGATTTGATGGGTCTTATATTTATTCATCTAGCTAACATTGCCACGTACACTAATTAACATAGCCACCATCCGACCGTTGATTATCCAACACTGCCTGATGGTGGAGTTAGTAGACCTTATTCATATGAATCTCGCATGACATGATTAGGCCGAGGGAGATAGGACGCGATCTCGGAATCTATGCTCGATCAGGTAATCCGCAAAGTCCTTGATGTACTGATTGTGTCGTTCCTTATCGGCAAAGATCTTCATCATCTCCCTAGCATTGGATCTGATTGGCCCACCACCATCATCCTCACCCATCACCAGTTTCAAAGATTTAGCAACTCCCTCCTGCGTGAAAGATCCGTCTCTCTCATTCCTGGGCACCTCGACTCCAACCTTCTTTCCTACCATCACACGCGCGATCAGCCCTTGATCAGCTATCATAGGCAACATGATGAGCGGCTTCCCGAAAGCAAGACCCTCGACGGAAGAACCCCATCCACCATGCATCAAGAAACACCCAATACAAGTGTGCGCTAGTAACCTAGCCTGTGGGGCCCAGCCAAAGCGAATGACCCCACGGCCTTTGGTCCGCTCCTCGAACCCTAATGGGAGCAGACTCGGGTCCCCCCTATATGCCCAAAAGAAGGGCAACTCGGATAGCTCTAACCCGATTGCTAACTCATGCATTTGTTCTTTATTGAATTGCAATTCACTCCCAAACGCAACATAAACTACAGACTCATGCTTTTGTGTGTCAAGCCACTCCTGATCTACCCACGTGCCATGTTCACTGTCCTCGATTTTAGGTATAGGCGGCGAAAGCAACCCTATTGGTAAAACGGGTTTCTGGTAAAGCTCGGCAAGGAGTCGGATCCACTCAGGTTCGAATTCCAGGCAGCTTCGTATGGCGGCGACATGAGATCCTTGGAATGTGAGTCCGAACCTCTGTCTTCCAGTCACACCCGAACTCGATTGACGGCGCCTAATGTATTTTGCGATTCGTTCGGCTCCATAGTATGGGAAAGCCACGTTAGTAGGGAAAGGAACCCATGGAGGTGTCAGGGTTAATTCCTCGGGCGTCATTGGCTGAAGGTCCAGATGCACCGATGGAGGCCCCAAGATGGAAAGGGTCATTGCGCTGAGCGGTGCAAAGAAGACGGTAGGTATCCCATACTTAGCCGCCACACGTGGGGCCCAGTAAACACCCATGTCGTAGATTACCCAATCCGGTGATGGATCGCCTTCAAGGAACGACGATAAGGGTCCTTCTAGTCCATCCAACAGCTGTTCTATGAAACGAAGGTGATCAAGTGGAACATCGACGGTGGATTGCGCATCCTCAGGTAGGCCATCGACGGGAGGTGGAGTAAGCTTTACTAGATTTATACGGGGACGTAGATCATGAGGGACAGTTGGCAGCCTGTCGATGTTCCTGGGGGTGGAGAGGAAGGAGACACGGTGGCCTATTCGAGCTAAGGACTTGGCCAGCTCTAGATAGGGGATCATGTGGCCAAAAGCTAGCCACGGCACCATAACGATGTGAAGCTTTCCTTTTTCTTCCATTGCTGGGAATGGAATTGATAACAAGGGAGAGTTTGGGAAGGGGAATAGAAAGCAAGGGAGAGATGGGATCGGAACGAGAATAATAAATGGATGCAAGAGACTCAGGTCAGTAACTAAAGTTAGGAGCGGCAAACCTTGATATTTTTATTGTGAGTGATGATAGTCTGTGCGGATGATTCCAGCTAAAACGACACGCGGGATTTCCCTCCAATAGATTGCGTGATACATAACATGACTTTTCCACACTGACCATTAATTTTTACAGATCATTCGTAGAGCGAAAGCTAAAAAATGAGACATTCAAATCTCAAGTTTACCGCACCAAAAAAAAAAGTAGCAGAGATTGAACCACTAATGTTGAAACCTTCTTAATGTCTACTGTAAGGTTTATTTGCCTTTTAACCTCAACGTAATGTCACACGGATCTTGATGAAGGGAAAAAATAAATATAAACTTGATGAGAGCCTTATGTGGCCCTAAGAAATTTTCAACAGTAGGTGAACTGTTTATATAGGTGTAGATATAATACAAAAATGATGGTGGGATAAAAAAAAAAAGCTCTGCACGTTAAAATTTATGCTGTGTAGTAAGCAATGTATTTATAAGAGAGAAATCCAACGTATCTTGCTAGCTGAGTGACAAGGAGAAGCAACGGCGCTGGAATTTTTTTGCCCTCGTCACAAACAACCTCCCTCTTTTACTGTGGGTGCAGATCGTCTGAAGGTACAGCGAGCTAGCCGCCTCCTATTATTAGTCAACGCCAATGGTTATGATGTCCAATGATGTCAGCAAGAAAAATAAATAATAAAAAATAAAAATACATAATTATTTAAACTTTGGTCATATACATATTATTACATCCGTGCACCGCTTTTCCATCCCTGAATTGGATTGCCAAGTATAGCAGGTAGCAACGGATGTGCTGCTCTGACAAACGTATGTGGGCCATCATAATATATGTGTTATATCCACAGCTTTCATCAATTTTGTAAGATCATTTTTCAGACGAGCCCAAAAACGAGGAAGCTTCAAAGCTCAAGTGAACCACTTCACAAAAAGCAGTGGGAGATTAGTAGTGTAAGATCTTTTTGTGCATGAGCCCACTGTTGAAAATTTTAATGGTGTAAGATCATTTTGCACATGATGCCCACCGTTGAAAATTTTAATGGTGTAAGATCATTTTGCGCATGAGCCGAAAGATATTGAAGATTCAAAGATTAAGCGAACCAGTTTTCATAGAGCAGTGAGGACTATGACAGTGGGACAATGACGCCCCACCGTCGAAACTTTCAATGGTAGGGCCCACTATGATGATTTTTTGCCATACAACATGTTGATAAGGTTATGAGGACTTGGATTAAGGAAAACATAAAGGTATCAATTTGATCCAGGACTTCTACGGTCCTAAGAACTTTTCAGTGGTAGCCATTCCATTCCACTGCTTCCTATGGTGTGGTCCACTTGAGCTTATCAATTTGATCCAGGACTTCTACGGTCCTAAGAACTTTTCAGTGATATCCTTCAATTTTGAGATCATGCCCTAAAATGATTTCACAAAACAGATGGGCAGCGTGGATAAAACACACGCACTACTGTGAATCTCACCAAGTCCTTACTCCACCCGCCCCAGGGTGGGTCCTACAAAATCCTTACACCACGGTGGGGTCCGACGGAGTCCTTGGACCGCCGAAATGGAAGCCACGGCTTGGCTCTGACGGGTAAAACCAACACCAGCCATACAGCCGGTGTGTGGGCTTTACCATGGTGCATGTGTTTTATCCATGCCGTCCATCTATTTTTCTAGCTCATTTTAGTGCATGAGCTTAAAATTGATAAAGATCAGTAAGTAGACCAATTCGTAGGAAACAGTGGGGATGGAATAGGAAATAATAATGGGATTGAATTCTTAATGTTAAAATTTTCTTGGCGATCACTGAAGTTTTGGATTAAGCTGATATTTGTGGTTTCCCTTCCTCTAAGGATATGTGATCTAATTAACAGGTTAGATGACAAATAAACATTATAGTGGATCCTATAAAGTGTTTAAAGGTGAGAGTTCAATCCCCACTGTTTCTCGCTGGTGTGGTCTACCAGACATTTAGAACGCCCCATTTTTTTTTTGGCTTATGCGTTGAGATGCGCTGAAATTGAGTTTTCTTTTTTGTTTGTAGCGCTGTATGAAAGAATGCCTAAAAGCGCCGCCAATAACAATACTGGCGCTCCCCAATTTCTGCGTATGTCTGTTGGGAAAAAAAGGGGCGGCGCTAGGTGAGTTTACCGGTGCTTGTCTGAGCGCAGACAATTGTACTTTTTCACTCTGATCACCGGTAAAAGTGGTTTCTGAACACTTTTTTTCATGAAAAAGCGCCGTAACATTTCTATACAAGTGCCGGTTAGTCTTTTGTATATATTTGGGCTATCCGCCAAAAAATCACGAGAAAAGGTACTATGCGCTCGAGCTCATGATAAGCTCTCATGAGGTCAAGCTGTGTGGGCCCCACCATGATGCGTGTTGACCATTAATACCATGCATTTGATGGGTCCCCTTTCAATTATGGGATATCCCAAAAATCAGCCATATACGGAACTCAAGTGGGCCATACCATCTAAAATCATGTGAAGACATGCCAAAAACATATAAAAGCACTTGGTGGGGCCCATCTGAAATTTGCATGCATCTGAAACTTGGTCTGAACCCTCATCCAAGTGGGATGCACATAATGGATGGGCTGAATTTGCAAACCACATCTCGGTGGGCCCAAAAATGATTATGATTATGAATGTTTTAACGTATTGATTTGATTTTTGAGATCTACGCCCACGATGGAATGGTGCATCTGACTGATGGGGTAGATGTTCGAAACACAGCATGGTGGGGCCCACACAGCTCAACCTCATGGGACGTTCCCATCAGCTCGAGCGCATAGTACCTTTTCCCATATATATATATATATATATATATATATATATATATATATATATATATATATATATATATATATATATATATATATATATATATATATATATATATATATATATATTGTCGGGCTTAGGTACCATCGTCAATGACCACCTCCCTACTGATGCTGTGAGTATGCAATCTGCAACTAATTAAAAGGGAAGCACAAGAATCCGACAGGGATTTCCTTCTAAAGCTCCTGCGCTGAAAACTAAAGTAGAGCCCAAGGAGATGTTTATGATAAATTTAATTTGTTTATTTGTTTTCTGAGCTCATTATAATACTTGAGACCAAAAGTGAACAATATCCGTGACTCAAGTGGGCCGTACTAAAGGAAAATATGGGTAGAGAAATTTTTACAGTTGAAACCTCCTTGAGTCTACTGTGATGTTTACATGCCATCCATACCATTTAGGATGAACTCAGAACACAAATACTAGCCTGATTCAAAAGTTATGCGGCTCCACGGATATTTCAAGTGTGTACATTCAATCCTCACGTTTTCGGCCCACTCCACTTGAGTCTTGTATCCAATTCATTTTTGGCCCGATGTCTTGAAATGAGCTTAAAAAATAGTTAGACAAGGTGGATTTCTAACGAACATCACGGTGGCCCACCTAAGTTTTTCCAGGGCAAGATGCAAAAAGCTAGGAAATCCTGCGTCCCAAAGAATCCAGTGCCTTCCACGCAGAAATTCAATCATTTATTGTCTCTGTTTTTTTAACTCATTTTAAGCACAAACGCAAAGCAAATCCAAATCTCATGTGCAAAACATTACACGAAACAGTGGTGACAGACCATTAGAAACTAATTGTGGGTCACAGAAGTTTTGGATGAAGCACATACTTGTTTTTGCCCTTCATCCAGTTATGTGTGACCTTATCAATTAGATACTGTGGGCATTAAGGTAAGCCCTCGTAAGTTTTAAATGGTGTAAATTCAATCACCACTGTTTTCTAAGATATGGTCCACTTAAGTTTGGATCTGCTTCACTTTTTTGGCTCATTTCATAAAATGAGATTGAAAAATGGATGAAGTGTGTGGATATACAATACATATATCAAGGTGGACCCCACAATGAGGGCGGATCCCAGCCCTGACTGTGGAGCCCACCTTGATGACGAGCCTTACATCCATGCCGTCCATCCATTTTGAGCATGATCCAATTCTAAGGTGGACCATGCCACATAAAAAGTGGTGTTGACCGTTAAAAACTTATTGTAAGCCACGAAAGTTTTGGATCATAGTCCTTTCATCTAGGTCTTTCTGACCTTATCAATAGGTTGGATGGAAAATAAACATTCCGATGGCCCTCAAGAAATTTTTAACGGTGGGTATTCAACCACAACTGTTTCCTGTGGTTCAGTCCACATAAGATTTTGATCTGCTTCATTTTTTTGGATCATCCCTAAAATGATTAGTCAAATAGGGATGGATGGCACAGGTGTAAGGAACATACGTTACAGTGGGCCCCACCACGAAAATCGATCAGAACCTTCGAAATTCTTGACCCAGAAGCTTCATACAACGTATCTTGACCGGCGATGAAGATCAGATTGAAGAAAAACTCCTCGATACGAAAAATGCAATTAACACAGCTCTTTTTCTTCACAGATAAATGTCCAACCTAGATGCTGATGTGGCCTTTGATCTGAAATCCAAACCATTCCTCAGATACGTCATTTGATCACCATTCAATCAAGAAAATCCAATTCAAAATCCGCACACCTCAATCAAATAGTTTCCAAGAAACATTTCGTAACTAACATTGTTCCGCGTCAGCTCGACCCTAAACCATTGCGTAGGAGGTTTCTGGGAGTTTTGGAATAGCGCAGATAGCTTCATAAAATCCCCTCCGAGAGAGAGAGAGAGAGAGAGAGAGAGAGAGAGAGAGAGAGAGCAACTGTCGAGTCAATGAGGTTCATTGACACGAAACAGAGAGAGAAAAAAAAAAAAACAAAACAAAAGAAAAGAAAAGAAGGAAAAGAAAAGGAAGAGGATGAAGAAGAAGAAGAGAAAGAAAGAGAAAAGGAGATCAGCAACGAGTTGTGCACTGAGTCGACTCAGGACTGTGTTGCTAAAGACCGAGCGGGTTCGGGTCGAGCCGAATCCAGCAACTCTGGAGATTGTTGTTTGGAAGGCCATGAGTTCGAAAGAAATCGAGTTCAACCTGTGGTGCAACCGAGTTGAACTGAGTCGAGCAGAGCTGGGCCGATCCGAGCTTGAATTAGTCTAACATGTGAGTGTCTTGTTGTTGTATTTTTATGATTTTGTATTAAATCCTGTTCAATTTCAATATATTAATATTAGTCTTGTTTAAACCTAGATCTAAGACCAAAATCCTAAATCTATACGATTAAAATCTTAATTTTAATCCTAACCAAGTGTGTGTAGTGTATTGATGCAACCAGAGTGATTTTTGAAAGGTGGTAACCTATGAAATGTAACTTGGACTTGATGGACAGTTCAGATTGATCGATTATATTATCCAAGGGTTCCAAAGCAACTAGAAGCATTATGACTTGTAGTAGTTCTCGGTAAGCACTGGGGCATTTCACATAAATATAAATTCTTGTCTTTTCTAACCATTAGATGTCAAATCCATTATCAGGCTTAAAGCCAAAAAATAATAATAATAAATCAGGCTGACCAGTAATTTAAGTGGCCCTACCAAGGGAAACAGTTAGGAGATAGACGTCCACCCTTAGTTTTTATGGGGCTCGCCCTGATGATTATATGCAATCCACTCTAACCATTAGATGACACAGTAAAACTTAGGCATTAGACCTAAAAAGTAAGGTCATTTGTGATTCAGGTGAGCCACACTAGGGGAAACAATTTAGAAGGTGAGTGTTACCTTTTATATATATTTTCAATCATGTGGTGCACCTAAATCACATATAGGATTAAGTTTTTTTTTCTTTTTTTTTTTTGCCTAACATAGGGTGTTTACCCTTATGGTCATAGTGGATTTCACATAAATATTACAATAGAACTTATTGATGACAAAATCTGGATCACCCTCCGCTCCTCGTAACGCTGTTTGGATAGACTCTGGTCCTGCATAAAGGGTGAGCAAAGGAGACCCTAGCTAAGCCGGGGGACCCTCCGATGCCTAAGTCAGGTCAAGAGAATCGGGGTCTAAGTTGAAAGGTAGAGGGAGATTGTAAGATGTTGCGTACTTATAGCAATGTGGTCATATTGTATTTATACCTGACTGTCGGACAGTTTAGGTCCGTTAATTTCAGCACGATTTACTCAATCAGTGGGATTTTCGGATCGTGGGGATATCGTACACAATTCGAAGATCGTGCAGGATATTATGCGCATCATGCGTTTCTACGAACAAGGTTACCGGCCACGTCCACTTATAGTAGTTTCTAAACTTAGCTTATGGAGCGCCTACTTTGGGATTCCAGCCTCGGCTTGGTCCTTCTGACAGATAAGGTCTCAATCAAAGTGGTTACAAGCCTTCGTCGAACAGTGGACGCATTTATAATCTGAGCCGAGCTGATGGTCTTGGCCTCTTACCAGTCGAATGTTTTGAAAGACTTCTCCAGGAGATCCAAGGTGAAGAGTCAGGTTAATTTTATCTAGTCGTTTGTCCAATCGGGTCAGCATGATAACGGCCCTCGAAATTATAAGGGGCTCGGATCTTCCTATAACAGAAGCTCCCTACTCTACGGGGTCGGTTACGGACTTGGAGAGTAAGCATAAGGAAGACCAACCACCTCATCTGCTGAACCTTCCATGCATGCTGATATTATCCTAATTTCGGAATTTTGAAACGTTGCACCCTCAGGGTTTCGCGCCCACAGGCCAACATTTAGCAACCGCGTGGCAACGGTTAAGATTTCGAATCGTTATCCACCTACGGCCTATTGCCACGTTCACCCTGATTAGCATTTCTGACGGAGCTTTCATTGCTCGGGCGTCGTTTCGTTTGTCTGGAGCACGCTGGTTGATGTAAGAGCCGTACTACTCGTCAGAGCCCGAGCCAATAATGTGCGGCCACGTAAGCTTCGAAGTCGACTCGCGATAATTCGGCTGCGGCCATCATTACTTGTCATTAATGCAGAAATTTGGCAAGGTCTATATAAGCCTCCTTCGAAAACCTTTGTTTTACTTCTGCGCTTTATATTTGAGTTGCTACTGGAGGAGGCGATTTTCGACGAGGGCGATTCTGACCGGTCTAGGTGTTCCGACGAACGATTCCGACTAATCAGGTATCTCCGGCAAAAGCGATTCCCGGTGGTCGTCTGGTGAGTCTCTTTCCTTGAGCTTCTTTACGTTCCTTCCTTTTAAGATGTCATTCGACCTGGAGACCGTCAGGATTATAATGACGATTCCGAGTCGGGGAGTTCTGATGACGGGAGAGGGGCCTCTAAAGGTTCCTATGAAGCTGTACCCCTATTCCCTCTGCCCCGAAAATCGAAGGAGACTGGTACCTGGATTCGTCGGGGTGGCAAAAAGAAAAACGCTCGAGCTCCCCGGACCACAACTACCAAGGCCGCCGAGATGCCAGTGAGTGGGCGGGCCTCGGAGATAGTCCCAAGAGGCTCCGTACTATCGGAGTCTCAAATGGAGTGGATCCGCTCGAAGTTTCACATCCCGGACTCTGTTCAGATAAGGGCTCCAGAGCCCCTAGACACTGCTGACGCCCCTGCTGAGGGAGAAGTTGTCATTTTTCTTTGTGCGTTGTAATGTGGGTTCCGACTTTCTCTGCATCCCTTCATCCGAGCCATGACAGCATACCTCAAACTAGATCCTGGATAATTCACCCACAATGCTTCGAGGGTGTTAATTTCTTCCTTTATCATCTGGCGTCAAGTCGGGAATTCGGAGCTGACCCCAGAGGAGTTGATAAGTTTGTACTTGGTCAAGCACGATGGCTAAGAACTATGGTACTACTTCGTGACCCAAGGCAGTAAAGGGTCGGGACTGATAATGAATCTTTCATCCTCCAACAAGGACTGAAATAATAAGTGGTTCTGGACTATGGGCGAATGGGAGGCATCGGCGGCTGAACTCAGGACTCTGACAACTCAGGTTCCCACCCAATTTTCAAAACTAGGTCAGACTTTAAATACTTCCCTTTAATTCTTCCTCCCTTTTTTATTACAGTCGGGCTGAAGCTCTCTTTATCCTTGTAGATTTCCCCAGGAGCCCGCCTGTCCTTGACTCGGGCCAGAAGAACCGTATCGCCAAGGCTAGGGCGCGATCTGGGGAGCTTCGCCCTTGGTCAGACCTTATCACCGCCGCTAACCTTCATTGGTGCAGGCTGTGCAAGTCTTAACCCCGCCTAACATCTTTCAGTAAGTTCCTCTACCATTCCCTTATGAGAAGTTAGACGTATTCATTTGATTGCTGATTTGTTCTTTTCTACGCAGGCATGGCAGAGGTGTCTGGTTCTCGGAGGAGGAAAGCTGCCCCAACGCCAGAGGAGGTGTTGAGGGCCGAGTCCCGGACGAAAACCACCATTCGGAGGAGGCAGGGCGTTCCTCGCGAGGAGGGCCCTTCAGGTCTAGTTTTTGTTGTTGTGGCTCCAGCTGTAGCCCCAGTTTCTGTCATTACGGCCCCGGTCATGACACTCGCTGAGGCTCGAGTCACAGCAATCATTGTTCAAACTCCAGCAACCATAACTCCTTCTCTTCCATCCGCCGTCGTACCCCCCACCAAGGAGGCTTATCCTGCAGCCCCCTGCATAGCTATCCCTTCATCATCCGAGCGGGAGGAGGCCATTCAGATGGCTGACACCATGATCACCCCTCCCGAGGCTGCAGACTATCTCGGGGCCAAGGCTCAGGCCTCGGCCGGCAGCAAGACCGGGTTTGTGGAAGCAGCAGGCTCGGCGCATGTGGGGATGAGCGGTGGGAGGTTCGAGCTGGGCTACCACCTATCTTACATGACGCCTTAAGCTGTCAAACATGCCTCAGAGGAGGACATAGCCCACCTTCTCGGCAAGTTAGACAACTCCTTGAACGACATGACTTCCATGTTTTACACGGTATTTTCGTCAACTTTTTCTTACCTTTTTGCACTTGTTGCTTCCGAGTGCTCATTTTCTTGTTTTTGTTTAGTTTGTCCTAAAACTCCTTTCGACTCGGGAGAGGGCGAGGGAGTCGGCAAAGAGAGGCGGAAGTAGAGGCCCTCAAGATCGAAGTGGGGATCTTGCGGGATTAAGCCACCTTTCTTCGGCTTGAGCAGGGTGAGCTGCATCGGCAGCTTGAACACGGGAAGGCTAAGGAGCTGCGGCTGCAGGGGGTCGTGACTGACCTTGAGGCTAGAGAGTTGTGGCTGCAGGGGAGTCACGGATAACTTCAAAGTTCGATGCGACGCTGCCACTGCCAAGCTAATTCGGGTCAGGGCTCATGCGGACTCGCTGGCTAAGGAGAACACTCGATTGGGTGAAGTTCTTGAGCGGGCTAAGGCCGAGGTGGCAGAAGAGCTAAGTTGAGCCGTCTTCCAAGTAAGGGAAACACAGCAGGCTGAAGACGAGGCTTCTCTGGCTGCGACGGTTGCTGCAATGGTGGACGCCTTAAAGGCTTCAAAGGAAAGGGACGCTGAAGCCACCAAGTTTTACAACCGCGGCTTCGATGATTGTATCGAGGCGGTTTAGGGTCTGTATCCGGACCTTAACCTCGAACCTTTGTTGTCCGAAGACACCGGCGGAGTGCCTACTGAAGATTTCTGCCTGGATCAAGCCCCCGACACCCAAGCTCCTCCTCTCCCGACCGCGTAGATTAGATCATTTGCCTTTCCCTCTCCTTTTTTTTAGAACTTGTCGAAACCTTTTCTTTTTTGTTACTTTTTGACCTTCTAATGAAGGTTCATGAATGATGATTTTTGACCCTCTGGAGAGGGCGCATGAATGACGATTTTTCTTTTATACGTTCTTCGATAGTTAATTTTTGGATGTTGATTGTCGATTGTTGATTGGTTGATTTACTTTAGGGTGTGGCCGAGCCGACCCTTTGACGGGTCAGCTCCTCGCCAATTGTGTGATGGCTTCTGCTTCATTCGTTAGTCAGTGAGCTGACTCCTATGTTGGAGGAGTCAGGTCACATTTTTGGCTTTTTCGCTGACTTAGAGGGGATGTCATGTAGAATTTTTGTGGGATAATGTACTAACACCTTCTTTAAGAAATTAGTTCATTGAATCCGCCCCTGCATATGAGAGGCAACTTTTCCCTAGTAGATACTTCGTTTTTGTAGATAAGAAGAGGTGAACTTTATTAAGAGCCTTAAAGGCTTATCGCTCGGAGGCGTACATTTATTAGGAGCCTTAAAGGCCTGTCGCTGGAGGCATACATTTGTTGAGAGCCTTAAAGGCTTGACGTCATGGATAGTAAGCTTTCAGATGTTCGGCACTGCAAGGGTGGGGGACCTGGCGACCCTCAAGGTCTTTTAAGTGGTAGGAACTTGATTTGGTTGACAGAACGACCCGGTAAGGCCCTTCCCAGTTAGGCACGAGTGTCTCAGCCCCCAGCTCAATGGTATTCTAGAATACCCAGCGAAGGACCAAGTCCCCTGGTCGGAACCGCCTAGTCTTAACTTTCGAATTGTAGAATCATGCAACTTGTTGATACCGAGCTGCGACTCAGAGCCTTGAGATATCTCTGATTTCTTCGAGCAGATCCAGGTTGGCCGCAATTTGATTGAAGTTCTGGTTTTCTTAGTAATTCTTAACTCGAGCCGTAGGGAGACCGATTTCAACTAACACCATCGCCTCCGAGCCGTAAGAGAGTGAGAATGGAGTTTCTCCAGTTGAGGACTGAGCTGTGGTCCTGTAGGCCCAGAAAATGAATGGGAGTTCCTCGGTCCAGCTACCTTTCACTTTCTCCGGCTTCATCTTGAGATGGTACTTGATAATTTTATTGACTGCCTCCACCTGTCCATTGGACTGAGAGTGTCGAGGAGAAGAATATGCATTTATGATGCTGAGTCCTTGACACATGCTTCGAAATTTGTCATTGTCGAATTGTCGGCCATTATCTGACACGAAGGTGCGTGGAATTCCGAATCGGCAAATGATATTTTTCCAGACAGTCAAATCACCTTCTATTTTTTCGAACCGACGACGGGCTTGGCCTCGGCCCACTTGGTGAAGTAGTTGACCACAACGATGGCGAACTTGACTTGCCATTTTCTTATGAGCAGAGGGCCGATGATGTCAAACTCCCACTGGACAAACGGTCAGGGACCGCTCATGGGAGTCATTTCTTCTGCGGGTTGCCTCGGCATGACTGCAAAATGCTGACATTTGTCACATTTCTGAGCATAGTCTTTAGAGTCTTCCTTAATGGTCGGCCAAAAATATCCTTGTCGGAGTATCTTCAGAGCCAAGGCTCGGCTGTCAGAATGGTTCCCACAGATTCCTTCGTGAATCTCCCAAATGACATATTCTGCTTCATTGGGCCAGAGACACCTGAGGTAGGGCTGAGAATGCCATTTTTTGTATAGTGTACCATATAGGATGGTGTATCGAGCTGCTCGGACTCTCAGTGGCCTGGTTTCCAACCTATCCAAGGGGATCTCACCGGACATGAGGTAGTCAAAGATCGAGTCCATCCAGCTCGGATTAACATGAACTAGATTGACTTGCTTCTTCTCCACCTTGTCGATGCTCGAATGTTCTATAAATTCAATGAAGATGACTGGCGGGATCTTCCCTTCCACGGCCGAGGCGAGCCTAGCTAGGGCGTCGGCCCATGAATTTTCCGCTCTCGGAATTTGATAGATAGTGCAACTCCAAAATCTTTCGATCAATTTTCTCGCCTCATCGAGATAAGCGATCATCCTTATCTCATTGGCTTCGTACTCGGTAGAAATGTGGTTTACCACCAGCTGAGAGTCACATCGGACCTAAAGAGATTGAACACCCAGACTCACCGCCAATTTGAATCTAGTTAGTAAGGCCTCGTATTCTGCGTCATTGTTTAAGGCCTTGTACCCGAGTCTGATCGCGTACTGGATAGTCGTTGAATCCGGCGCGATCAGGAGGATTTCAGTCCAGGCCCCTTTGATATTAGACGACCCGTCCACATAGAAAACTCATCCCGGGTCCAATACCACCTTTTGGTCTCCTTAGGGGACAGGTGGAGTCATTTCGACTTTAGTACTGATCTCTTCTGCGCTCAAAGTGGTGAATTCGGCAATGAAGTCGGCCACAGCTTGGTCCTTGATTATTGTCCTCGGACAAAACTAGATGTCAAACTTACCAAGTTCGATGGCCCACTTGATCATCCGACCAGAAACCTCGGGCCTCTGAAGAACTTGTCTGAGAGGGGAGTGGGTCAACACAACTACGGAATGAGCTTAGAAGTATAGACGTAACCTCCGAGTTAAAACGACGAGGCTAAGCGCTAGCTTCTCCAAGGACGGATATCTCGTTTCTACAAGTAACATTGCCTTGCTCACATAATATGCAAGGTGTTGCTTACCTCCGTCCTCTCTGATCAGAGCCAAGCTGACAGCCGAGGCCGAGACCGTGAGGTAGAGAAACAAGGGCTCACCTTCTTCGGGTTTGGATAGCAGGAGGGGTGAGCCCAGATACTGCTTCAGTTGCTGGAAGGCTTGTTCGCACTTTGACTTCCACTCTGCCTTCTTATGACCCTTCAACTATTGAAAGAATGGGAGGCATTTATCTGTTGCTCTGGATATGAAACATCCGGGCGCCACGACTCGCCCTGTGAGGCATTGTATTTCCTTGACAATCCGAAGCGAACTCATGTCGAGGAGTGCTTTGATCTTGTCAAGGTTCGCCTCGATGCCTCTCTGACTGACTTGAAACCTAAGGAATTTTCCTGAGCCGACTCCGAAAGTGCACTATATGGAATTCAGCTTCATCTAGTATTCTCGGAGGACGGTGAACGTTTCTCCGAGATCCATCAGGTGATCGATTGTCTCAATACTTTTTACAAACATGTCATCGACGTACACTTCCATGGTGGGTCCGATCTGTTTGGAAAACATTCGATTTACTAGTCTTTTATACGTGGACCCAGCATTTTTCAGGTCAAATGGCATGACCCGGTAACAGTAGAGTCCTTTTTTTTGGACAAAAGTAGTCTTTTTCCTGTCTGAGGGATGCATTATGATCTGGTTATACCCGGAGTATGCGTTTGAGAAAGAGAGTAATTCATGTCTCGTCGTGCTGTCCACCAGCTGATCGATCTGGGGCAACGGAAAACTATCTTTCAGACAAGCTTTATTTATATCCGAGTAATCTATGCAGACCCGCCACTTCCCATTGGCTTTCTTCACAATGACCATATTCGCGATCCAATCGGGATAATACACTTCTTCTATGAATCTGGCATTGAGCAGAATGGAGACCTCGTCAGCTATTGTTTCGTATCACTCAGCATCGAATGGCCTTCTCTTCTGCTTGATAGGTCTATAATCTGGATCCACATTCAGTCTGTGGACCATGACATCCAGAGAAATTTCAGGCATATCTTGGTAGGACTATGCGAAGACATCCTTATGTTGTCGTATGAAGGTTAATATTTTGAGCCGTTGCTCAGGATTCAATGATGTCCCAAGTTGAACATTTTTGCTCGGATCGGCCTCATCGAGCGGCACCTTCTCTAGGTCTTCCACGGACAAGTCTTCCGCGTGTCCTCTGGGGTCCAGTACGTTAATGGTAAGTGCTTGCTTAACTGACCCTTTCTTTACTGCCATTGCGTAACATCTCCGAGCTTCTCGCTGATCACCTCGGAGGTAACCTGTCCCACCCTCAGCTATCAGAGATCTAACGAAAAATGCTAAGTCAGAGTGTGATAGCGTAAGGAAGCATGGAAAAATCATATAAATCTGAATATTCGGCCCACTCAGCTGGGAGCCATAGTACAAAATCTTATAAGTTTCGAAATGACAATAATTATAAGGAAAATGCTACGTCTATTGATTGATCCCGAAGTATTCCGCCGCTTCCTGCTACAGCTCGTCATCATAGTACCCTTCTTCTAGGTTCCCTATTGCGCCTTCGAGGCCAGCGTCGCTGTCCTCCCCCTCTACACCTGCATAATCTATACGATTGTATATTCGATGAATGAGTGGCTAACTCAGTACGAATTCCCCCTCAAGATTTCACACCGCCGCCTTAGCTAAGCATAGATAAAACAACAAACATTTAAGCAGTACTGGATGCAGTTTTATTTAAATAAATGGATGCGTGAATGCAAATCGACCTGGGGATGCTCATCCAGTCTGACTTGGGCTCGTCGCCCATGCATGAGACTGGTCACCAACGTAGCATATCCCGTATAACATGGCGTCAAGTCATCGTACATATCTCGTACGTAGGTCACTAGCATAGCATAACTCGTACAACATAGTGACCAAAGGTCGATAGTGGGTAGTCTGTGATGTAAGACCTGTATTCTAGCCCGTACTGTTCCATATGCTTCCGCGGTCATCCCGGTCGAATTCTGGTGACCCGTGATCATTTATCGGCGTTTACGCGCAACCTTGAGAAGTGTCCCGTATATCTGAGTCGGCTCAACCCGAGACTTGTACCAGTGCGACCGCGCCGTCGCCACGGTTCCTATGCCGCGTCTCGCGTACCGGTGTGATACCTACGCCAGGAGTTGTAGGCTTGAGAATAAATCGAGAAAACACTGCGGGCAACGTGTGCACCGTTTCCAAGAAAATTCCTG
Source organism: Magnolia changhungtana (assembly GCA_030180095.1). Lineage (NCBI taxonomy): Eukaryota > Viridiplantae > Streptophyta > Magnoliopsida > Magnoliales > Magnoliaceae > Magnolia > Magnolia changhungtana. The sequence continues at coordinate 5,122,804 of JASAUF010000617.1, forward strand.
GTTGAGAAAATGGAATCTCTATCCATACCCTCCTCTTTCCACCAAGTCAACCAAGACCTTACATCTCCCATGCCTTTCATGCCAACAAGGCAATGGTCTACCCATACCCCATCTCATCTCATGCCCAAAAAGTCAATTACCTCCATCCCTCACCCATACACTCCATGTCATCGATCCTTACAACTCCCATCACTCTTTCATTTCTCTCTTCACCCCATTCAAGCAACTCCCAAGAGAGCCAACGTCCATGGCTTCTAAAGAGATTAGAGAGTCATGTGTGGCCCACCTTCTACCCCTCTCATCTCACATCTCCACCCTTGGATCGTCATCTCCACCGTTGAAAGAGCACTTTTGGAGCATTGGGAGGCTATAGGCGGAAGAAGGAAGAGGAGATCGAAGGTGGGTGTTTTATAGGCTTAGAATTTGTTTATTTTTGATGGACCAAGTGGGTGATCTACCGTTGATTTGATGATTTGAGGGCCCACTTGTGGTGGGACCCACCTTGATATATGTACTGCAGTGAGGGGCCCATAGTGGCGGGGTCCCTCCATCTATGCCGTCTCTCTCTCTCTCTCTCTCTCTCTCTCTCTCTCTCTCTCTCTCTCTCTCTACGTGTGGCCCACCATGATGAAAGTATTTTATCCACCACCGCCCACTAGCGATGCCCACCTTGCTGCCCATCCGTTTGGATAGGCCTGGATGGAAGGAGAAATATAAATTTTAGCTTGATCGGTGGCCCATTGAAGTGGACCCACTATATACATATGTTGTATGTGAGCCGTCCAGCAACAGACGTTGCTGGACGTAGGCAAAACACAAACATCAGCTGCTCCAGATCTCTGGTGGGCCAAACCAAGTGTACCCACCCTGCCGTATGTGAAATCCAGGCCGTCCATCTTCTGGACGGTGGGCCAACAGCCCACTTAGTAGCTGTGGTTGCTGCTAGCGTCAGCAGCTTCTGTGGTCTCAACACGAGGTATGTGTTGTATCCGTACCATCCAACCATTACAGGGACGGTGGGTCCCACACAGCTATCAGTTGCAGGACGACGGCAGTAAGCTCCGTGGACCCATGATATATATGTTTTTTCCAGCCGTCCATCCCTGGGTTGGGGTCCACCTTGATGACACCTGTATCCCACCGCATGGGACCCACCTCTATGGAGCAAGGTTGGCTGGTGTACGTGGCTACTGGATCGTCTCTAGCAAGTTCCGTGGGCGTTGATCACGAGGCCCACCATGATATATCTATAACTGTCCATCCATTTTGGCGTGGCCCACCATGATCTGGACAGTGGGCCTATCATGATGCACGTGTCTTGCATCCAAGCCATCCGTCCAGGCCTGGACGTTGGGCATTTCAGCAATAAAAAATAATAATATTATTATATTATTTATATAACTGTTATGTTGGAGACACCCACCTGATGTGTGGATCCCATCCTAGCCGTCCGCCCATCTGGATGGAGCCCACCTTGGTAAGTGTGTTCTATATCCTCACCGTCCAGTGTCCCTGGACGGTGGGATCCCTTGATGCATGTGGCTTATGTCACCCTCCGTCCATTTCTCTGAGACGTGGGGCCACCTCACACGTGTGACTCGTGTGAGGGTGGGCCCACCTCTATGCAAGTGAATACCCCACCTCGGTGTACGTGCCTTACACCCAAACCGTCCATCACCTGGACGTGGACCCCACTTGCTGCATGATGTCAACCGCGTGTGGGTCTGATCATGAAAGTATGTGTATATCCACGCCATCCATCTATTTTTATTTGGTGTGGGGCGCACTGAGATATATGTGTCTATTTTCACGCCGTCCATTTGGATGGTGCTGATTGGAGCCGACCTTGATGTATATCGCCTTCCATGATGCATGTGTTATATTCACACCGTCTGCCCATTTTGATGGACATGTGGACCACCTCGATGTATGTGTTTTACAACCACGCTTTCTATCTATTTTGTTAGCGGCAGGCCCACTTGCTGCATGTGCAAGGTTCAACTGTGATGTATATTTGAAGCCCACTTGATGAATTTGAGGCCCATTGGGGCGGCCCATTGATACGGCCCACTTGTTGTATATGACGCCCATTGATGCGGCTCATTGATGCGGCCCGCTTGTTGTATTTTGAGGCCCATCGGTTGCAACCCATTGAGATGTATACTAGGCTCACCTCTTATATATTTGAGGCCCATGGATGTGGCCCATTGATGTATATGAGGTTTATTGGTACAGCCCATTGAACAACCCATTGAGATGTATACTAGGCCCATTTAATGAGGCCCAATGAGATATAATTGTGGCCCATTTGGTAAGGCCCATTGAGATATATTTCAGTCCATATGTCATGGCCCATTGTGACATATTTTCGGCCAATATGATGAGGCCCATTGTGAAATATTTTCGGCCCATTTGGCAAGGCCTATTGTGATGTATTTAGGGCCCATGGGTTGAGGCCCATTGTGATATATTAGGGCCCATGGGTTGAGGGCCATTATGATGTATTTGTGGCCCAATTGGCGAGGCCCACATTGATGTCTCCATGTGAGAAGGCCCACTATGACGTGTGCGTGACCTTTGGCGAGGCCCGACGAGACATATATGAGAGACCCATGTGATGTATTTGAGGCCCAGGTGCAGGACCCTCCTATTGTGTAATCAAGGCCAGATGTGATGTGTGACTTTTGTCGTGATGTATGTAATGATGTTTATGTGAGTCACTCCTTGAGAGCAATGTTGGTTAAATATCCACATTGATGGGCAATAGTGGTTGAATGTCCACATTGTGACCTTTCCTTGAGCCTTGTTCAGCCGATTGTCGAGGTTGAGTATCGAGGCCAATTGTTCGGTTGATTCTAATTGTCATGGACGATTGCTGATTATCAATCGATTCCAATCGACGTGATCGATTTACCGACTCGAATTATTGATCGATCGATTCTGATTATCCTGACCGATTGCTTATCCTGATCGACGTGACCGATTTACTGACTCTAATTATTGATCGATCGATTTTGATTATTGTGACTGATTGCCTATCCCGATCAACGTGGCCAATTTACTGACTCTAATTATTGATCGATCGATTCTGATTATCGTGACCGATTGCCGATCCCGACCGACGTGACCGATTTACCGACTCTAATTATTGATCGATCGATTCTGATTATCGTGACCGATTGCCGATCTCGATTGACGTGACCTATTTACCGATTCTGATTATCGATCAATTCTGATTGTCGTGGCCAATTGCCGATTCCGATTGACATGACCGATTTGCTGATTCTGATTTTAGGCCGATTCCGATTGTCGAGGCCGATTATCGAAGCCGATTCCAAGTGTTAATTTCGATTGTTGAGGCTGAGGCCGATTGTCGAGACCTATATAATGTACATACGACCCGTAGACCTATATAATGTACATACGACCCGTAGTTGGGGGCCCATTGTGATCAATTCATGGTCTATGGGCAAGGCCCATTGTGATATGTATTAGGCCCATAATGCAGGACCCATTTGACGTATTCAAGACCCATTTGTAGGGCCCACATGTCATGTATTTGAGGCCCATGAGCAGAGCCCACCTGTTGTGTATATGTGGCCCTTAAGTAAGGCCCATTGTGTTGTATATTAGGCCCTTGTGCAAGGCCATGGGCCCACTATATGTTTGGCCCTATGAGGGTCAATCCTTGGGAGCAATGTTAGTTAAATGTCCACATTATAGAGGTTGATTGTTGATGACGGTTATTGGTACTGATTATAAGTATGTGACAGCATAGCATTATGATACATGCCCATACGCATCATCTGCATGTTTGTTATGAGACGTGGTTGATCATTGCATATGTCATTGAGCATGTTGTTATGAGACTCCCTGATAGGCAGATGTTATCTCACATGAGCGCACAGTATGTGTAGGATTGATGCATGATTGGATTGTATGATTCATGCATCTTGCATTATGATTATTGTACGCCCTAGCGACATCAGGGCCGTAGGCTCCACAGGCATATCGTGGATGGCCAGAGGGGACACCGAAAATGTTTGGTTCTAGCATACAGGCGCCATAGATATCCCTGGGTAAAAATCCCTAAACCTCCGTGGCCAGGAGATGCCCCAACGTCGAGACTGAGTGGATACATGAGCGCCCGAGTGTCGAATACCAGGAGGCCGCGTCTCTCACTATGTCGTGGTCGGTTAGGAAGGGGTGTGGCCTTACCCGCCCGAGCATAGGGGGCATTGCTAGGCTGAGTCTGACTAGCTTGAGGAATGGGTCCGCTATCAACGTGTCGGATAGGTATTGGCAGACTATTGGTCAGGCGGATAGTGAGGTTTCTTACGCTCACTTGGACTGTGCGGCTGGGAGAGCGGCAGTGCCATTTGGAGTGTACTAAACCCCGGTGATGATCCCAGAGAGGAACCGTACTAATATGTGGACTTATTGAGAGGGAGTTGCATACTCATTCATTCATTCATTCACTATCCACTCGGGCTGGTGGTGCGCAACTATTTGTTACATGTACCTTCGCAATGGCCAAGATTTCGGTTGGGCGCGCGACTAACCTGAGATCAGGAATTTACCACATTGAGTCTGACTATCCAAATTTAGGTATGGGACTGGTTTGGATAGAAGTCTCTTGTGATAGGCCCCATAGCCTGCAATACTACGTACTATCATCCCGACTTCACACTCCAGCATGATCATTCCATTCGCACCGCATATTGCATTACATCCACGGCATATGGTATTTTGGGTTAGTGTGTTTCTGCATTTATATGGTCTAGATACGATTGACACTATTCATGGACTCATCAGGAATTACATATTACATCACATCCTCGGCATTTGATATTTGGTTCTTTATGACTCCTCATTTACATAGCTGCTTTATATTGCGTATTCTGATATTGATTGACTCATGAACTTGTCTGTATTTCCGCTTACTCTGTTATCTTATAATTTATGATCTTGTCAGTATTTCTGTTTACTCTGATAATTCCTATTCTTGTCAGTATTTCTGCTTACTCTGGTAATTCATGATCTTGTTAGTAATTCTGCTTATTTCGATATTGTACGATTTATGGATTACTAGTATTTTTGGTACCGTATGATGATGGCATTGTATTGAATACTTAACACTTACCTTGTGCACACACTTACACCACCCTCTAAGCTTTCTATAAGCTTATGCACAATAGATGCGTGCAGGTGATGTTAAGTTGCAGCAGTGTTGAGCTTAGAGCGTGCAGCGGTCTTCTGGAGCTTGATTTTCGGTTTATGTATTTCTCTTTCAGTATTGTAATCAAATGATTATATTAGTGGATATGTGATGATGATGATGTTGCCTTTGTAATTTGGCTATATTTGTGGTTATGCTTATTACGAGTTAAATGTACCAAAAAAAAAAAAAAATTTCTCCTTGTAGGATCCCAGGATCGGAATCTGGCGTATAGACGCTCGGAGCCGAGAATGGGATACTATAGAGGCTGTCGGCACCAGATTCAGCGATCGGGATTCCTGTGAATCCGGTTTTCGGGTTTGGGGCGTGACATGTGTGCTAGCGAAATGATACCCTAAATGAGGAGCACGTGTTACAGCATTCAGAATTAGCCACCCGTCATCGTCAATATGTTATGCATACATGATTAGCCAACTTTTATTATTCCAATTGCGATCAGTCGTTTTGAACAACTCAATGGTCACTACGGGAGGCTCATCACCCAACGTAGGTTGACAGCTCAGGCATAATGTCCCATGACCACCATCCCCGGCTCATGAGGTTTTTCCCATATTGGAATGTTCAATGGAGTCCCTTCATAAGTGGTGGATTTTCAAGTTGAGGGTTCCATTCCCCATGTGTTTGGTCAAGTTGCACCCCAAGTGTGGCTTACATGCAATGGTGGAACCTTCCACATGAAATGTTGTGAGTTAAATGTCAAGGCGACCCACAACAATCTACTAGCAGGTAAAAGTACATTATACAATACTACAAGATTTGTAAAGTAACATCATGAAATTGAAGTACAAACTAGCAAGTAACGTGATATTAAAACATGGGAATCAATGATAAACAGCATTTGAGAACTAGTATGTGAACCTATCATGTCATCAATACTACATGTGAATGTATAGATCAAGATAAGACCGTAAGTTTTTAAAATGATCTGAACCTTGACTAAGGTTTATGGCTTAGGTAGAACCTATGTTTGAACTAACTTAGAGATGGAAAGCCCAAGGGGAAAAATCATCACCTGAAGGGTTGTAGCTCCTTTCTTGGTTTATCTTTCTGAGGCTAGCTAACAGTCTAATGTCGCATAATGGATTTCCTGAAACCATTTTCAAGATAAGAGTTGTATCAATAAGTTAGCAAATGGGTAGGTTGATAAGGGCCCATTTCTTTTTCGTGAGAATTGGGCCATTTTTGGGCCCAACGATCAAGGTCCGAGCTAGGCCTGGTTTGGCCCAAACTAAGTTACAACATCAAGGTCCCAAAAGGGTCTGGGCCCAATGAGGTTTGGCTGGTCAGCCCGGCCCATTTATGTGGCCCAATTGGAGCTGGGCCTGAACTCAAGCTGCGGTACAATGTGGTGGCCAATCACGGCCCAGTTTCACGATCTCATTCAAGGCTGTACTTGGCCCAAAATGGTTTAGACTGTACCTTGCCCAGCCCAACTCGACTGCCCACTTGTTGTATAAGTTTGGCCCACCACATGAGGCTATGCTCGCCCCACTAATTAGGGTGAGGCCCACTGGCTTTTGGACTGGGCGTGACCCCTGTTTGTGGTTGGGCTTGGTCCAGACCACAGCCCAAGTCGTGGGCTTCACATGGCCCAGGTTCTAGACCCAACCCAAGGCCGCACCTGGCCCATACCACGACCTAGAGTTTGGCCCAACTTGGGTGCTACTTTGAGCCCAGCTCTCAGCCCCCTTTACTGGCCGGTTTTCAACCTAGCACACAGTCCCATAAAAGGACCGGTCTAGCCCACTTTTTGGATGGACTCTAACCCAAATTGTGGGCTGGTTTCGGCCCATACCTAAGGCCGATCTTGGCCCTAACCTTGGCCCACATTCTAGCTGAAACTAGGCCTAGTTCCAGCCCCTTTTCTAAGGCTGTTTTCAACCCAAACGTGGATTTGTTTCAGCCCAACACACTGACTGGCCTCAGCACTCCTTCCAGCCCTTATTTTCAGTCCACCCCACAGGCCAAAATGTGGTCATTGTTAGACCAGTTAAGGGATGATTGAGGTCCAGCTACTGGACCCAAAATGTGGTCGTCCTCAGCCTGATTTCCACCGTCTAACTGGAAGCTGTTTTTGGCCCTGTTGAAGGCTGGTTTTTGTTCCAATTCAAGGCCAAGCTGTGGACCTCATTCAACTTCAAATCACGACCATTGTTGACTATCTCATTCAGCTCAGGTAATAGCCCATATTGCAGCCATTACCTGGCCTAGGTTTGGCCCAAACTTAGCCCTTATATGATCCGATTAAGAGTGCCAATGGCCTTGTTGTAACCGGAAATTGAAGTGGACAATGGAGGTGGGGTGTTTGATGTTACCTGGCTCCTCCTTACACTCAGAGATGCTGCTGGACCGCACTGGTTCGACTCAGTTTGGAAGAGCCGGGTCAACACAGTGCAACACCAAGCTTACACCAATCATTCCTCTCTTCTACCTGATTTTCTTCTTCCTCACAACCTCACTACCCCTCCCTGTGTTTCTCTCCTTCACTCTCTCTCTTAGTGGTGACTATGGGCTGCACTGACCCAATTCGATCTGATTCAAACGGCTCGACTCGGTGTAGTGCGGCACCAGGCTTACACCCACGATTCTCACACTCTCTTTCCCTCTCTCTCTCTTTCTCTGTTGCTCTCTCTTTCTTTGGTACGATACCCAAGGCACCCCAACGGCCTTTATAGCCAAGAGGGAGAGTCTGCTCGATCCTGCCAACAGCTGAGATGAGACCAGACGGGTGCTGCCCTAGAGGGTGCGATGGAGATGATCCCACATTGCTTGGATTAAACCAGCTGGAGTTTCCAAAGAAAGAAAGTCCCCAGCATCGTTTGGAGAGTCTCGTAACAGCTTTATTTCCAAAAGATGCAGCTGACAGTCTGTGATCGGCGTTGAATGAGCACACGCATGCGTGCATAGAACCCTTCGGACAGCGTGGGTTTAGTCGTCCGGACCTCCCCTAACCAATGGTTGGTTTGGATTCTTCATATGCTTGGTCGATGGTGGGCCACAATGTGTTCGAATGGAGGGCTCTCGGTCCAGCCCGCTGTTGGGTGGAGACGGGAGGAAACTTCACTTTCCTTCTCCTTTTTTTTGAATTTTATCGGGTCAGCACTTGTTTGACTGACCCGATGGTCTGGCGTACGTCATGCATCAACACCTGTGGTGTACGTGCACATCATATGGGCCCTACTGTGATGTATATGGGGGAGATCTAAACCGTTCATTCACCCCTAGGCCCCAAATCAAGGCTCCTAGTTGAAGATCAGTCCATTCTATGGCCTAGGTGGGGCCCATAATCCCATTACTGGTGGGTTTTCGCCAATCTGACAGCCAGATCACCCTGACTTCTAGGGGTTCTAAGTCGATCCTAGACGGATCCGATGTTTGTCACTATGGTCGGTTTGGTTTGTGGATTTCAACTCCCGTTGACGAGACTAGCAGTTCAAGTCTAGATCAAAGGTGGTATAAGATTGTTTTGTGCTCTGGTAGCTGGAAATCTACCTAGGTCCATTTGATTATCTGGTATTTTCTTTGTGGACGGCTTGGTGTATGATCGGGATTTGTTTTTTAAAAGGTTAGAATTGTAACGTTCGAAAAAAGTTAAGGTAATACCCGAGTATCGAAGGGAGTGGGGTGTTACATACCAGTTTTCCCGACCTGCTGGATGAATGGATTTAGTGTTCACGATCGCATTGCATTAGTTAGTTTGGTGACTCGGTAGTTGAGGTCGCAATGAGGGAGTATTGGTCATGTTTGATTGTTAGACGAAGTCGCTCAAGGGAGTATTGTTGTGAGGTCAAGCATCATACCATAATTTATGCATATGCATTAACAAGATTAGTTAGAGATGTGTGAATGTATGTTTTTCATTAAATTCATCATAAAATTGATATTTAATGTAACTTATTGCTAATGGCACCCACTGAGTTGATCACTCACTCTCACTCTGGGATGGTGTTTTAAAACACCAACCAGACACTTTATTAGATGCAAGTGATGCAGAGCTCGATGAGCCGAGCGGGGTGAGTAAGGACGAGGAAGAGGAGCTTTCCTACTTCCAGCTTATGGGCAAGTCATCGTAGACTGAGCGGGCTAACTATAGGTTGTTGAGTAGGGGATTTAGCGCACTATTCTTTTGGACATTTTATATATGCATTTTGTTGGGCGACGGTTTGTGCAACCCGTTGATATTTTTTATAGACTCTTATACCTTAGTCGCTTTCATTTTAGTAGATTAGTTGTGGTTGTGGTTTATGTTTCAATCGATTCCATTTCTACTCATTTAAATTGGATTATATGCAAATCACTAAAATTAAGTTATAAGTGACACCTGGGAACTTGGAGGTCGAGTGTTTGCACGACCTCCAAATTTCAGGGCGTTACACTTGTAAATGAAATTAGACGATTTGCAAAGGAAAGAGTTCTTTCTTTTAATGAGTTCTTTTTGTTTTTCAGTCGATATGACTTTTTTTCCTTGTAGTAACAAAGATAACCCAATTTGTGTAAAGTGAGAGTATAAGGAACTCAGTTGCATTAATTGAAATAGAAATAAAAACTCACAAAAGTTAAAAACAAAATATTACAAAAGTATTCATTAGTAATCCAACTTTTGTGGTGTATATGGCAAGGCCCTATATTTAAGTATTCCTTAGTTTAGTGACTTGGCATAGACGAAGGGAAATACAAGTACTGAGAAAGAAAAGAAAAAGTCATCCTTGTGACCTAACACTCTAAGTAAATAGAAGAAAATTGCGTTATTCCTAATCTAGGTTGATGGATTTAGCATAGCAATATAAATGGACAAGATTACACTACAAGCCGATCCAATATAATAGCATAGATGGGCTGTCATAATCTAGGATAAACTAAGATAAAATAAAATACAATGATAGGCAATGATAGGCAACATTGCATTGTAGATTTGATTTGTATTGAGTTAGCGATGGCTGAGAGCCCTTTGATCTTTCTCATATAATTATAGAATTTTGAAATGGTAACTGGAGATCTTCATAGCCACTCCTCGAGTCTGTTGGCAATACTCACCTAGACTTAAAAGACAGTTTTGGCCTATTGAACAACACCACATATGTTAGTCATTTATCGTAGGTTGGCTATTGGTTGTGCATACATCTTGCTCGCTCCTATTATGTGGACAAGAGTCTCTCTTGAGACACTGACGTGTTGGTGATAGTTATCAATTTCTATGTGCAAATGTGTGTAAAGCATTATGAAATTCAGCCGACTTGGTGTGGTTGTTACTATGCTCCTGAAATGTTTTCAGCTATAAAGGCTTCAAAAAGACGCCCAGGTACATTGACCAAATTCATCACTTGTTACAGTCATGTTTGGGTGATACCCATTTCCAGTCATAAGGCTACTATGGTGAATAGATATCTTTGCTATGTGAGCATGATACAAGACGTGTCTCATCACTCTAGCCAGCTGAATTTACCTTTTTGTGCTATCATGACTTTACGAATTCTTACCACAATCAGTCGCCAAGACAGCTGAAGAAATCTTCCATTTATCTCTTGTAAAGATTTCACTGCTACGTACTATCATCTGAGTCGATAGATCTGATGTGATAAATCAAACGTAAATATTTTATAGCTTGGATCTCCATATCTAAAGCATCTTAGGTGCACATAAATATGGCAATGGGCTGGGGTTTGGACAGGGGTAGGCTAGGCCTGGTCCATCCGACCCTTAACCCTCAAGGCCCAATGCCGGCTCAGACCTAGCACAAAAAGCAATAAACCAAGCCCCAAAAAGTTGGTCCAGCCAAACCTGACCTAGCCCAATGCGGAAATTGATAAACTACCTGTTTTCCACTTGAATGTTCATAACTTATCTATTGATTAAGTGGACCATGATTGCACAAAAAATAAACAATTCAGAGGAATGAAGCCAACGATCCATATTCAGTGTGAATGGATTGCCTAATCCATGATTTACATTCAATGCTGGACCTGGTTGTGTCGGGCTTTTTTGACTTGAGCCCAAGCCTGACCTGAAATTTAATCAAACCATGCATGCGAGGTTTCAACCCGAGCTGCGGGGATGACCTAATAGGTCCAAGCCCGGCCCAAAGCTAGGTGGGGCTCATTGGTGGGTCGGCGGCCTACCTGACCCATTGCCACCTTTAGGTGGACATGCCATCACACCCTTAGGTGGAAACAATGGTGACTGGATCTGTTTCCTATGGTATGGTCCACCTTATAATTGGATCTGCTTCATTTTCTGTGATAATGCCCTAAAATGATCAGGAAATACATACATCAAGGTGGGCCCCACACGGTAAGCGCCACACCATCTTGGGTGAGGCCGGGGTCTCACCTAATCCGCTCCCCTAAAAGATCCCTTTTTTAAATTAAAAAAAAAAAAAATTTCCCTTGGATCACTAAATTCATAATGCTCCTAGTAAAATAGACCCATTTGGACAGTCTAATTGGTCAATCTGAACTGTCTAATTAGTCCATAACACATTTCATGAACTACTTTGCAGAAGAAATTCACTGATCAAAAGATCCAAGCCATCCTCAATTTATTCCTAATTTCTATAGCCATCCTTTTATTTTCAAGCTATGGATGGAATGGCAATGACTATAATGGCCTAACAAAAACTTATTCTTCAAAATCATAATCAATCCATGATTAACCCTAACAACTAGATGGACCAGATTGTTGATTGAACCTAATTTTGTGGAAACAATCTTAAAAGCAATTAATCAATGGTTAATATTAGTAGAATTTTTGCATGGTAGTTCACGACAAAAGGGTTGGACCTAATGGACAATATGACTCAATGAATTGGATTGAATTAGCCTGTCCAAGTGAACCAATCCAACCAGAAGTGTCATGAACAGTTTCATGGGCAAGATGGATCAGAAAAGGCCTGGTCAGCGACAAAGATGATCCGAACCGTCAGACCTTAAATCGGGCGTATCTTGCCATCCGGAATGAGTCATTCGATGTACATATATGATTTTGGGGTAAGACAAGCTACTTTAGCCACCCAACCCTACTACCCTGGGTTGCCCATGCCCAATTTGCAAAATACTATCAGATGGATGGTCGAACTCTGGTTTTATTTTCGTTTTTACTATTTATAATTAATATTCTTTAGTTTTGGCTTCAGTAGGTGCACACAATATCAAAAGTGCTTAGGATAATTAGGAGAACATCATGGTTCGGCCAAATAGGACACTTACTATTTTTGGCCGAAAACCATGGGCACTAGTAGACAGTCATGTTCACCCCTGCGTTAAGAAGGATGGATCGAGTATTTATCTAACATGGATCACTGAATACAATCCTCGTGCTGCACCCATCATCTAACACCAATCAGGTGCCTTTATTACACATTGTCACACTAAAAAGTTTTTTAATTTTTATTTTTAAGACATACACAAAAACCTAAACTGCATTAATTCTACACACGTCATCCAAGACCGTTGGATCAAATGTACGTACGTACGGTCTTATTCATAAACAGATTTGCATACAACCGTACTTGATCAATCTGATGGGGCCCACACACCCTCTTTGGGTCTATGTTCAACGAGGTAATTCACATAGTCCTCCACGTACCGATCCTGCTTTTCCTTGCTACCGAAGATACTCTTCATCTCCCTAGCACTGGCTCTGATACCTGCACCCTCATCATCTACCATCACCATCTTCAAACAGTTAGCAACCGCATCCCGTGTAAAAGAACCGTCCGTCTCATTCCTGTCCACCTCAATTCCAACCTTCTTCTCTTCCAACAACCTCACGTTCAGTCCTTGATCACCGATAAACGGCAACATGATAAGCGGCTTCCCAAAAGCAAGACACTCGCTAGCCGAACCCCACCCACCATGCATCAAGAAACCCCCAATCGATGGATGAGCCAAGAGCCGAGCCTGTGGAGACCAACCCGTACGGATTAACCCACGACACTTGGTTCGATCCTCGAACCCATCTGGAAGTAGACATGGGTCCCCTCTACAAGCCCAAAAGAAAGGCAGCTCGGATAGCTCTAACCCAAAAGCTAACTCATGCACGTATTCTTTACTGAGTCGCAACTCACTCCCAAATGCAACATAAACCGTAGACCCTTGCTTTTGTGTGTCCAACCACTCCTGGTCTACCCACGTGTCATTCTTGCAACTGTTGATTTCATGCACCGACGATGAGAATAAACCTACCGGAAATGCCGGTTTCTGGTAAATATCACCGAGGAGCTTCATCCATTCAGGTTCGAATTCTGGAGAGCTCCGTACGGCTACAACATGGCACCCTTGGAATGTTATCCCTAACCGGTATCTTTCGGTTACACCGGAGTCTCCGCCACTGGCGCCTTTTACTATATGCATGGCATCATGGTATCGGTAGGCGACCGTTGTAGGGAATGGAACCCATGGAGGAGGTACTGTTAAATTCTCCGCCGTTAAAGATGGAAAATCGCTGCTTAATATTGCAGATGGAGGGCCGACGAATACCAGCGTGGCTGCTGAGGAAGGACAAAAGAAGACGGACGGTATCCTGAACTTGTCAGCTATACCTGGGGCCCAGTAAACAAACATGTCATAGACTATCCAATCGACGGATGGATTGTCTTTGAGGAACGTAGAAAAGGGTTCATCCAATCCATCCAGTAGCTTTTTTATGCGGTGGATGTCACGGACGGGGACATCAACGGTGCACTGAGCATCTTCAGGGAGGGCATTTACGTGAGGTGGGGTAAGCTTTACCAGATTTATATTTAGATCTTGAGGGACAGTTGGAAGGCTGTCGATGATACGTGGGGTTGAGATGAAGAAGATAAGGTGGCCTTTTTGAGCTAAGCATTTGGATAGCTCAAAATAAGGGATGATGTGACCAAAAGCTAACCATGGGAACATAACGATGTGAAGCTTGCTACTGGCTGCCATTGCTCACGATGAAATATTCATGGAACGTCGATGGCTGTTATATAATGCCATGTAGGGTGGGAAATAAGGAGGAGATTAGGTGAGACGCAAGACGCTGCGTTACTTAACGTGGGGCCCACCTTGATGTATGCATTATATATCCACGCCGTCCATCCGTTGTTTTCAGATCATTTCAGAGTATTATCCAAAAAATAAAGGCTATAGAATTATTCAGATGGACCATACTAATGGAAACAGTGTTGATTGACTATTAATGAGCTATAAAAGTTTTGAATTAAGATGATGTTTGTTTTCTACCTTCGTATAGGCTTATGTGACCTTATCAATAGATTGGATGACAAATAAACGGTATGAAAAGATTAAGTTTCTTCCTAATAAGTTTTTAATGGTAGGGAATTCAATTAGCACTGTTTTCTATGGTGTGGTCCACTAATAATTTTATCTATCTCATTTTACAGATAATTTCATAAAATGATCTGCAAAAACGGATGGACAGCGTAGATACAGAATAAATTCATCAAGGTGGGGCCCATAGTAAGGGCCGGACCGTCTTGGGTGTGTCAGTGTCTCACGTAATCCACTCTTGGCAAATAGGCTTGTTTGACCGGTTCTTTTCATTCTCGTCAACCCTTGCTTCTTAGACAAAAACGCTTCACCAAACTATCTCCCCCCCTTGCGGTGCTGTAAGAAAATCCATGTTTTACTGCCTGTCATAAGTTTGACTATATCCTTATCTTAGTGTGCTGCACCATAGAAAACAATGTCTACCCTTGATAAATAGTAACATATATACAAGATTACTCAAGTAAATTTAGATGATTTTGCACAAGGTAATCCTCATGATAGGTCCAACCTATTGAACGGATTGGATATTGCAAGCACATAAATCATAGAAAGTTATAGTTGGGTGGACCATCACTATGGCCCATATGATTGGACTTAAGACCTTGTCATTCGTAATTTATTTAAATATATGTGAAAGAAAGAAATGTCAGAAAATATGTTATAAAAAGAAAATTTAAGTTTAGAAAATTTGTTATTATATACAATAAAATAAAAACAGTTAGTCTACGAAATGCTGAAGAGTTACCCACCACTCATTTTCATGGTATCAATTTTTTCAGGGAATTTTAAAAATTACTACTGTATAATACAATATTTACGTTCAGGTACCTTTCTAGAGAAGGTTTTCATAGGCTACATCATTAACCTGATAATCATGCTTAGAGTACCTTCGATTGGATTATTAAGAGATGAGGCGAATCTAATTGAAGAACAGGTTAACCATCCGAGCAAGGGATGATCTGATTAGGTGGGCCCTATTATGACGTTTACATAAAATTCAACCTAACAACTAAGTGTGTCACCCATGTTAGGCGTAGGGCCCAAAAATCAGACAGCCATAATTGGATGGACCACATAATTGGATATAGTATACATAAAAACGCATACCCTCTAAACTATTTCCCTTAGTGCAGCACACCTAAATTATAAATGAGTTTGATTTTTTGGCCCCAAGTGTAAATTTTACCATGGCATTTAAAGATTGGAATTGATTTCATATAACCATCATAGTGGGCCTTGTAATATTCAAGGGTGAATGTGTCTCTCCACTTGTTTCCTTTGGTGTAGTCCACCTAAATCATAGGTTCGCCTGATTTTTTGTCCTTACGTCTAACATGAACTATGCATCTAATATTCAGGGTGGATATCTCACATACATGCCATAGTGGTCCCTTAAAAAATCAATGGTGGGTGTCACTTTCTCCATCAATTGAAGATCGCAGTTGATGTGTTTGAAAAAAGAGCATTCTTGGTTGATCTAAGTGATGATCAGTTAAATAAATAGAGTTGCTTATTGAAAATTACCTTTTCAAATGTACAAAATATAAATAACTACATTAATGAGGTAGTCTTTTGTAAAATTGCCATTTTTCCTATATGGGACAGAAATAGGAGAGATTTGTTAATCCCTACATTTTCTATATTACCATCATACACACGCCACTATGTGTGCAAAAAAAAAAAAAAAAACCACTTGTAACAGATGTAAGATGGACATTCTTATTTCTTCTGGGAAACCAGTGCCGGCCTAGTCCGGCCATTCTGAGTTATCTTTGCTACTGTTGAAATTTCAAGGGGTGGACCACACCAATTACATCCGGATATAACGTAAATCCAAAGTCTGCGGAGATGCTTTGTATAGTCTCTTCCATTAGTTTTGCACTATTTTGAAAATGGTGGTATCAAAGGGACACATGGTGTAGTTGCAGGGCAATCCAAACCGTTGAATTCGGGTGACCAATTATGAACGGAGCCCAGCCGTAAAAACGAAATGAGAAGATACTATTACCCATCTGATTTTTCCCTTTGAATATGGACCACTCACTATTTTACTTTTTAACCATTCATTTGAGAAATATTAATTGAATGGTCAAGATTGCTAGTCAGTATAATTTTATAGATATGGACGACTCACTATTTTACTTTTTAACCATTCATTTGAGAGATATTAATTGAATGGTCAAGATTGCTAGTCAGTATAATTTTATAGATACGCAACAGATTCAATGAGACCCATAATTTTGATGGTCTAGATAGCTGTATATCAGGACCACATGTGTGGAATACGAGTCATTGCTACTTTTCAAATGGTGTAAAACTAACACACGAGTCTTGGACTCAGATTCACGTTTCACCTGTGGAAACCGAAATATTTTAGTGAGGAAAACCTTATCCGCGGCGGTTTGTGTACCAGGACAGGACCCGGTTTAGGTACGACCCCCGCTTGTACGGAGCTCGAAATAGGCTGGGCCTCTGAGGGGGCCACCGTGATGTATCGGTTTATCAACACCGTCCATCCATTTATATATTTTATTTTAGGATATGAGACTAAAAATAAAGCATTTCCAAGGATCAATGGGCCACAAAGTGATGATTAAATACCCACCGTTAAAAAGTTCTCGATAGTGGCAAAAGTTTTGGATCAAGCTGATTTTTGGGTTTATTTCTTAAAATGAAATGGATAAATGGATGAACGGTGTTGATAAAACCATACATCACAGTGGGCCTCTCAAAGCTCCAGCCTGTTTCAAGCTCAGAAAAGGCGCGGTAGTCCGGCCGTGAGTTGGTTACTGCTCTGACCTGTACTTAGCTAGAGACAAATGGTCCTGTGGGTTGGGTACTACACTCACCGACTTAGATCTGTTGGGTACTCACCGACTTAGATCTGTTGGGTACTACAGTCATGTTAAGAAGTTGTATTCTGTCTGTTCATTTTGATAGTTGATTTTAGGGCATGAGCACCAAAAGGAGATAGATTGAAGGCTCGAATAAACCATGGCACAGGATGCAGTGAGAATAAAACCACACATCAGGGTCGCCTCTTAGAGCCCCAATCCATTCCTAGCTAGGAAAGGTGGGGTAGTACCAATCTACCTCCATTCTTTAAGTCTGCATGGCATGGATGGGTTACACTCTCCACCAGGACCTAGCTAGAGAAGGGCAGTCCTTAAAAGGGCTTTGTGTGTTTTATACATGCTGCCTATTCATTTAGACAGGTCATTATAGGTCATCAGCCCAAAAGAGAGGTAGATGGAAGGCTTGAGTGAACACATTATAAAAGTATGGTGAGAATAACCCCACTATTAAAAACTTCTCAGGGCCTATTTTCATTTTTATTTGCCATCCAACCTGTTCAGAAGGCCGGACAGACCTAAATGAAGGTAAAAAAATACGTACTAAATTGATCCAAAACGTATGTGTTCCCCAAGTTTCAACATAGTCGTTCAATCTGCACTTTTTCTTATGGTGTGATCTACTCAATCCTTTAATTTATCTCGTTTTGGGGCTAATGTCCTAAAATGCATGATTTGTCGAAATGAATGGATATCGTAAATAAAAATATATATCAAAGTGGCCCCACGGAGCCCCTACCTGAACCTTCTATCTCTAGCTAGGTCCCAGAGGAGGTAGTTAACCAATCCACACCCCTGTATCATGACTCTCTGAAGCCCACCTTGATGTATGAGTTTTATTAATGCTCTCTATCTATTTTTTCAACTTATTTTAGACCATGAACTCAAAATTGAATCATATCCAAAACTTAAGCTGTCCACACAACAAAAACAATGGGGATGATAACAGTGGGAATAATGAGGTCTACTGTTGATACCTTCTAGGGCCACAAATGAACTCGCCCAAGACAATGCGGCCCTTACCATGGGGTTACTATGGGCCCACCTTAATGTATGTGTTATGCATCCATGCCATCCAGCCGTTTTTCCAAATCATTTTAGGGCATTATCCCAAAAATGAAGCATATTCAATTATTAGGTGGATCATACCATGAGAAACAGTGGCAATACCATCTTACCATTAAAAACTTCTTAGGGCGCACATTAATGTCTTAATGTTTCTGTAGTTTTTATTTACCATCCAATCTATTGATAAGGTCACATGCATAAGCCTGCATTAAGGGAAATAAAAAATTTAAAAAAATAACAGCTTGATTCAAAACTTTTGCATCTCAGCAATGCCAGATTTGAGATCTGGCACTTGTAAATAAAATCGAGATATCAGGCCTTCCAGCCGTCGGATTTCTTCCAAATTTACGGTGAAGGTTTAATGTATTTTTCTACGCCTGTCCACTAAATCTAGGCCCCAATCGTGGCACGATGACCGTTGATCGCGAATCGGACCCGTACGACCAAACCCCATATCCGATCGTCCCCAAATTTTGCGTGACCCCTCATCGGGTTATGAAGAACCTACCCTATAAATTTCATGGCCAGAGGGCCACCAGAACTGCCCCAACAATCAGAATGGGCCTCCTAGGGACATTTAAAGATCAGAACCCTATACTCAAACCCCATATTTGTTCATCCGTTTGATCTTAGATTTTGCATGGCCCCTCATCGGGCCGTGAGACACCTACACCCCGAATTTGGTAGCTGGAGGGGTGATAGGGCCACCCCAACTTCAATATGGAACTCTAGAAGGCTAGTTTGGGAAATTATGGAAACTTAAGTGATTTGAGTCGTCCACTCTTATGCAAAGTTGAGGATTTCGGGCCGCCGGTTTGTGACCAAACTTCACACATCGAATAAGGATATTTGCCTCCTCATATCCGTATAGCCGCGGCCCCGATCGACCATCGGTGACCGTTGAACAGACTTCTAATCATATCTGTCGATCAGCGTGTCGAAATGGCGGGCCAATTATGTCCATACATAGATCATCATTAGAACTAACTATCCTGCAGTGTATATCGACTAGTACACCCCATAATGGGCCCTTGAGGCTAGAAAAACCCTTCCATAGGGTTAATATAGTAAAGACCCAACACTTGGGGCCAATTGCACCAAAACTGGCATTATAAAAAGACTTCATTTAGGCACCCCTCTTCCCATACGATTTTTCCATTTCCAAAGGAGAGAAAAAGAGAAAGAGGGAGAGAGTAAAGAGAGAGGAGAGAGAGCTAGGGAGGGTGAAGAAAGAGAGTGGAGGTGAGAGCTAGGTGGACCCTAGATCGAGGTGGGGCCCAAGGAAATCAACCCCTTCAACTTCTACACCTTCTCCAAGAAGAAACCGTGCACTACACCACCAAAATCGTCCATTGATCATCTAGGTAAGGCTTCTCATCCTTTGTCTTGAAAACCCTTTTGATGAAGGGAGATTTTACATGAATTTCTCATGTATGAACTTGCTTTAGGGATTCCGATCAACCGGCCCCCAAATCGATGTTCCTAGGTCGTTTTCGAGTCTCTAACGAATCACAAGGTGCGAACTATTGTTCTTAGGTGGCCTAGCACCAATTTTAGTACGAGCTTAATGATTTTGATTACTTGGGTGTTATATTTGAGATTATAGAGAAACCCTAGGAATTTATATGCTTGTTGAAAGGGTATGGATGTGCATGCTTAGTTCTCTTATTATGTGTTCTTGCCCCTCACATGATTGTGTGTATGGATGATCACATGCTCATGCTTGATGTTTTCCCATATATTGTGTCTCCCAATATATATGATTCATTACTCTTGTGCATGTGATTTCTTGGGATGGAGGAAGCACTTAACTTCCTCACCAACCCACACCACACACACACACTTGTTCATGATATTATTAGCTTTACTTGTTAGTAGAAGTTTAGAATTTTATGTTGAGAAGCATGAGAACATGAGATTGATTATTTTTTAGATGATGCATTGATAGCCGGCATGCTATGAATCACCCTCCATACCTTTGGGTTGGTCAGGAACATGACAAGAGACGGAAGTCCCGTTGGTAGGACTACGCTAGGGTTAGATCCGTGGATTGGGCGGGAGTGTTCAGGTGGCAGTAGTTCGACTACATGGGTCCCTTGTGCCCGATGTCACTCGTCTCACGCTCACCTGATCTGTGTAGTTTAGCCTACTCTCTGACCAACCCTGTTTGTTAACCCTGTTCGCTCACATATGCATGGATCCTAACCGTTGTAGCCCATCACTAACCCACTTGAAACTGGTCCACAGCCTCGTGAGCAGAGCATGGTGGAATGGGACACCGTGTCCGAGCTGTCGGCCTACGCTGGGGTACCGCGCCTCCCCGTAGTGACCGCGAGCGATCCATTCCTTACGGCATTCCTCATGTGCTTGGAGTCGGGGATGAGGACTCCGACGGGATCACGGACCGCGGGGACTCGGCCTCACGCATTAATGGGGCCTTGGCCTCGCAACCTTCTTAGGGCATTGATACGTAGGGTGAATCAGAATCCCCAATCTGCTGGATGACCAGACTTAACTAATAACTTGGCTAACACGATCGCATTGCACGCATTAGTTAGGGTGGCGACTCGAAAGTTGAGGTCGCTCTGAGGGAGTGTTGTCATATGCGATCGTTAGATGGAGTCGCTTGAGGGAGTGTTGTGGCGAGGGCATACATCATATCATCCCGCATGCATGCATTTTAAATAAGAGTTATTAGGTGTTGATGATTGTCTGTTTTTCATTAAGTTCATATTACAATTGATGCCTGTTGTAACTTGAGACCAATAGTTCACACTGAGTTGATCACTCACTCCCACTCTGGGACGGTGTTTTAAAACACCAACCAGACCCATTCATAGATGCAGGTGACTCAGGACATGAGGAGCCTGGCGAGGCGAGATTGGACGAGGAGGACGAGCTCTCCTATTTGCAGCTGATGGGCAGCTATCCATCGGCTTGATCGAGCTGGATTTGGATTTGCTGAGCCGCGGGCTCAGCTTTATTTTTTTTGGACATAGCCTTCTTTTGTTGTTCTGTTGGGCAACGCCTTGGGCGACCCTTTATTATTTTTGAACTTGTATATATGTGGGATATCCTTTATTTCAGTAGACAGGTACGATTGTGCTTCATGCTTCAGGTAATTCCAAATTGCGTAGTTAAAATTGATTAATCAATAAAAAAAAAACTATAAATGCATGATAGGTGACACTCGAGAACTCGGGAGTCGAGTCTATGCACGAACCCCAATTTTCCGGGGTGTTACAGATGGTATCAGAGCAATAGTTTGGAATTCCTTGGGTCATGGGTCATGAGCTCACTAACACGTCCGCTGACTTGAGAAGATACGGATTAGACGACACAATATGGACTTAGAACGCTAGGAACCATCCCAAATCCCGAACCAACGACTTTAGACGAAAGAAAGGACTTGCAAGGGGTTAGGAATGGCTAGTGAGAGAAGGAAATCCGAGGGTCCTATGGTGCCTCGGCCCATTTCCGAACAAGGAGTTTGGGGAGCATGACGACAAAATTCGATTGAACTAACTAGGAGATTTAGCTGGCCCAGTCCATCCAATCCCTAAGTGCCCGTTTGGCCAACCACGTCAGGTGGGATTAAGAGAATGAAATTGTAAGAGTGGCAATGAATGCATGTATAGGATATTGTCCCTAGGTTGCCTCCATCCCATGTTTTCTAATACCAGGTTTGGGATGCATGCTATCAAAGATAAATCGCGGGCTTTCCTTCCGATCCATGGAATCCCCTTCCCCACTCACTCCAGTCATGTCATTCCTAAATCTCGGGGTGGGGTTAGCATTACAACCCCATTTAGTACAGCTTAGTGCCGCTAGCCAAGCAGGCCTAAATTTGAAATTCTACCTTTCAATATAGCTCCTTAAGGTATCCACCTGTCATCACTCTATTCTTAAGCTTCCTCAAGATCGAGCCTGAAATCGAAAGATTTGGTGGTCGAAGCCAACGTTCAAGTCCGAATGAGCTAGTTCTGAGTCAAATTTGTTAGTTCAGGGTCAAATTTGTTAGTTCTGACCCATTTTGGGATAAATACTTAAGAATGAATGAAAATTCACTGGAAATAGTGAAAATATAGATAAAATAGATTTTTGACCACTAATCGTGAGGAATCTCACAAAATAACTATGCCCATTACGTAGATCATCTTCTCCTACCCCAAATTCATATATGGCACGTCAAATAACTCATTCTGATTTGTGAGATATGCCCGTTGCAAGTGGACCCCGCCCGAGATAACTGGCCCACGTGGGACCCTGCCCGGGCGTCCAGAACACCCACGGGACCCCGCCCGGACAGGCGTGACCCCGCCCGGACCTCCAGGGCCTCCGCGTGACCCCGCCCGAGTGGGCGTGACCCCACCCGGACCTCCAACAGCTGCGTGTGACCCCGCCCGGACCCAATCCGATGGGTTCTCTCCCCTTTGCAACCTGCATGCGTGTGGGGCCTATTCTTTTGGCATTTTAAGTGCCCAAAACCTTCATTCCTCACTCCCTTTCACTCCTTCTAAAACTTTAGAGAGATCTCCCATTCTCCCATCTTCAAACCCAAAACCCACTCCAAGACCACTTCCTTCTTCATATTTCTCCACCTCCCTAACCCATCCTCTTCTACTCCACCAAAGTTCACCCTAATCACCCACTCACTCCAAACCCTCCCTCAACACCTTTCCTTCCAACAAACCCATCTCAACCCCATTTCTCAACTCATTCCCATTTCTCAACTCCATTCTCACAAACTCATTCCTTCATACAAGGCCATCGCCTCATTTCACCCCACTCCTCATTTTCCAAAATCCATACCATTCCCAATACCCAAAACCCATTCATCAAACCCACTCTCAAATCCTATTTCCTCAACAAACCCCCACCTATTCTTCTTCACTTCCAACCCGCCTTCACCCTTTCTCCCTTCCCATCTTCTTCTCATTCACATTCTCTGTCTCCAAATCCCTTCCCATTACCCATTCCAACAAATCCAACTCAAAACCCATTTTTCCAAAACCCACCTCATATTCCACCACTCATTAAACCCATTCTATTCTCATTCATCCTCACACCTATCCCCCAACCCCATTTCACATTAACTCATCTAAGTCACATCTAAAATCCCATAACACCAACCCACTTCAAGGTTTTCTCAAACAACCTCACCTTAAACCCATCTCTCATCATCATTCCTTCAACATTTCTCAATCTCTCAAGGCCCACTCACAAGCTCACCTCTTTCCACTTCACCAAATCTCATTCCCAAATACACTTTTCACCCCCAAATCCATCCTAGCCAAGGGAAATGGCCTCCCTAACAACCATCATCTCTCTCTTCTCCATTATGCCGATTCTCTCCCTCATGGGGAAGAAGAGACCGTCTCCCGCCGAGCCGGGACCGAGCCAAGAAAGGCGCCATGAGAAGAAGGTTGGTTCAATGGAGAAACCGGGCCCGGAAGCACCCCCATTCTCGTCTAGCTCGGAAGAATGGCAGTTTAACTCTACGAATAGCTAGTAGTTGCTTTATGTTAGTTAGGACTATCTACATATAACGTAGGATAGCTACGACCTTTACTTAATTAGCTTGTTTTTCTTTTACGTTTAGCCTATCCAGTAATGCTTGAAACTCATGCTGTAACATGTATTTGGCCATACCTATGGCATTTTGGAATTTATGTGAACGTATGGATTGACTTGAAGTTTTCTTCTTGCTTGTGAATGCTTGCATGTATTGTTGTCAATAGACTAGTCATGTCTTTTCCTATTAAAGTTTAACATTGGGTGTCTATTTAGGAATTATTTAAAATCGTGCTAGGAATCATTCTGTAATTAAATTTGATTACATATATATAATTATTTAATTGTTTGGGTAATTAAGTTAGGACCCTTAAATAGGATTGAGTTTCATAGTTTAATACTCTTTAAGCTCATGACTCAATGCGGACTACAGTAAAATGTATTGAGTTTTCCTATCCTCTTATGAACTCAAGGTTCAAACAACATTGGCGAGATGATATCCTTCATCTTTGCCTTCCTGCATCCTTATTAGCATTATTAGCACTCCAAACCTCCAAAATACCCTAGAACTTTCAACTATTCAATCATTCTTGAAATTTATGAAATTATAGTATAGTCTGCGATTAACCCACTAGTCATAGGATTGAAATGGTAATTCATATAAAAAAAAATTGTGTCTTTAAAAACGTTTTAAGATGATCTTTGCCCATAGGCATGTTAAGAGAATTATTAAACCCCAAATTAGATATAAATTAATACGAAGACTCTCGTAGACCAAGAACCAAAGGACAACCTTATAAATAGGATATTTAAACTTTCCAATGATGGTCATTCCCTAAAAATTTAGATTGATCAGACTACGAAATTACGGAAGTAAACACCTGCGAAGCATTCGTGGCTTCACCCAATTCTCAATCCTGAGCGACTACCAACGGACTCACTGCTTCGACTGAGCAGAAGACCAAGATCCATCGGGATTAAGAAGGGATACTATGAGTTGTCTGCCCTGGTCAGGCGGACAATCAACGTATCGGGTTTAAGCCCACTACAACTGTCTCTCCGTATTGGCCTGACATTAAACACAAACATTTTTAGTCTAGATGGAGGGAAATCGACTTCATGAATCCAATTCTTAAAATATATATATATATATATAATTAAATAAATTGTAGTAAACCACTAGGGTGAAAAAAAGTTTTAAGGGGGTAAACTAAAATAAGCCAAACTAGTATAGATAGTACACACCTTACTATGCATATGAACTTGAAATCAACAAAACCTAGGCAAATTAAATAATGAAACCTTTACTTACTACCCTTAGGCAATTTCGGGGACGAAATTGTTTTTAAGGGAGGTAGATTGTAACATTTCGAATTTTCACTGTTTTGGATTTCCAAAAATCCTTGAATTTTTTTTTATTAACTTATATTATCACATACTGACCATTAGCACTTAACGTTAACTTATACACGACTGGTCCAGTCTGGTCATGATAGGACCGAAAAGTGCGGCCACCTGCCGATGGGTACACTTAACAACAACGGCCGTGTGGGCCATCCAAATGACGAGGAGGGTCAGAAAAATCTAAAAGTTTAGGAAATCATAGATCTCACTGGGCTTGTGGTTCATCGCAGACTACGGACCCAGTGGACACCCAAAAGTACCATCTGAAGCTTGCCCAATGCACCCCACCAATGCCAGATTTGAGATCTGGCACTTGCAAATAAAATCGAGATACCAGGCCTTCCAGCTATCGAATTTCTTCCAAATTTACGGTAAAGGTTTAATGTATTTTTCTACGCCTGTCCACCAAATCTAGGCCCCAATCGTGGCACGATGACCGTTGATCGCGAATCGGACCCGTACGACCAAACCCCATATCTGATCGTCCCTAAATTTTACGTGGCCCCTCATCGGGCCATGGAGAACCTACCCTATAAATTTCATGGCCAGAGGGCCACCAGAACTGCCCCAACAATCGAAATGGGCCTCCCAGGGCCATTTAAAGATCAAAACCCTATACTCAAACCCCATATTCGTTCATCCGTTTGATCTCAGATTTTGCATGGCCCCTCATCGGGCCGTGAGACACCTACACCCCGAATTTGGTAGCCGGAGGGGTGATAAGGCCACCCCAACTTCAATAGGGAGCTCTAAAAGGCTAGTTTGGGAAATTGTGGGAACTTAAGTGATTTGAGTCGTCCACTCTTATGCAAAGTTGAGGATTTCGGGCCGTCGGTTTGTGACCAAACTTCACACATCGAGTAAGGATATTTGCCTCCTCATATCCGTATAGCCGCGGCCCCGATCGACCATCGGTGACCGTTGAACAGACTTCTAATCATATCTGTCGATCGGCGCGTCGAAATGGCGGGCCAATTGTGTCCATACGTAGATCATCATTAGAACTAACTATCCTGCGGTGTATATCGACTAATACACCCCATAATGGGCCCTTGAGGCTAGAAAAATCCTTCCATAGGGTTAATATAGTAAAGACCCAACACTTGGGGCCAATTGCACCAAAACTGGCATTATAAAAAGACTTCATTTGGGCACCCCTCTTCCCATACGATTTTTCCATTTCCAAAGGAGAGAAAAAGAGAAAGAGGGAGAGAGTAAAGAGAGAGGAGAGAGAGCTAGGGAGGGTGAAGAAAAAGAGTGGAGGTGAGAGCTAGGTGGACCCTAGATCGAGGTGGGGCCCAAGGAAATCAACCCCTTCAACTTCTACACCTTCTCTAAGAAGAAACCGTGCACTACAACCACCAAAATCGTCCATTGATCATCTAGGTAAGGCTTCGCATCCTTTGTCTTGAAAACCCTTTTGATGAAGGGAGATTTTACATGGATTTCTCATGTATGAACTTGCTTTAGGGATTCCGATCAACCGGCCCCCAAATCGATGTTCCTAGGTCGTTTTCGAGTCTCCAACGAATCATAAGGTGCGGACTATTGTTCTTAGGTGGCCTAGCACCAATTTTAGTACGAGCTTAATGATTTTGATTGCTTGGGTGTTATATTTGAGATTATAGAGAAACCCTAGGAATTTATATGCTTGTTGAAAGGGTATGGATGTGCATGCTTAGTTCTCTCATTATGTGTTCTTGCCCCTCACATGATTGTGTGTATGGATGATTACATGCTCATGCTTGATGTTTTCCCATATATTGTGTCTCCCAATATATATGATTCATTACTCTTGTGCATGTGATTTCTTGGGATGGAGGAAGTACTTAACTTCCTCACCAACCCACACTACACACACACACTTGTTCATGATATTATTAGCTTTACTTGTTAGTAGAAGTTTAGAATTTTATGTTGAGAAGCATGAGAACATGAGATTGATTATTTTTTAGATGATGCATTGATAGCCGGCATGCTATGAATCACCCTCCATACCTTTGGGTTGGTCAGGAACATGACGAGAGACGGTAGTCCCGTCGGTAGGACTACGCTAGAGTTAGATCCGTGGATTGGGCGGGAGTGTTTGGGTGGCAGTAGTTCGACTACATGGGTCCCTTGTGCCCGATGTCACTCGTCTCACGCTCACCTGATCTGTGTGGTTTAGCCTACTCTCTGACCAACCCTGTTTGTTAACCCTGTTCGCTCACATATGCATGGAACCTAAACCACCCTGCAACCGTTGTAGCCCATCACTAACCCACTAGAAACTGGTCCACAACCTCGTGAGCCGGGCATGGTGGAATGGGACACCGTGTCCGAGCTGTCGGCCTACGCTGGGGTACAGCGCCTCCTCGTAGTGACCGCGAGCGATCCCTTCCTTACGGCATTCCTCATGTGCTTGGAGTCGGGGATGAGGACTTCGACGGGATCACGGACCGCGAGGACTCGGCCTCACGCGTTGATGGGGCCTTGGCCTCGCAACCTTCTTAGGGCATTGATACGTAGGGTGAATCAGAATCCCCAACCTGCTGGATAACCAGACTTAACTAATAGCTCAGCTAACACGATCGCATTGCACGCATTAGTTAGGGTGGCGACTCGAAAGTCGAGGTCGCTCTGAGGGAGTGTTGTCATATGCGATCGTTAGATGGAGTCGCTTGAGGGAGTGTTGTGGCGAGGGCATACATCATATCATCCCGCATGCATGCATTTTAAATAAGAGTTATTAGGTGTTGATGATTGTCTGTTTTTCATTAAGTTCATATTACAATTGATGCCTGTTGTAACTTGAGACCAATAGTTCACACTGAGTTGATCACTCACTCCCACTCTGGGACGGTGTTTTAAAACACCAACCAGACTCATTCATAGATGCAGGTGACTCAGGACATGAGGAGCTGGCGAGGCGAGATTGGACGAGGAGGACGGGCTCTCCTATTTGCAGCTGATGGACGGCTCTCCATCGACTTGATCGAGCTGGATTTAGATTTGCTGAGCCGCAGGCTCAGCTTTATTTTTTTTGGACATAGTCTTCTTTTGTTGTTCTGTTGGGCAACGCCTTGGGCGACCCTTTATTATTTTTGAACCTGTATATATGTGGGATATCCTTCATTTCAGTAGACAGGTGCGATTGTGCTTCATGCTTCAGGTAATTCCAAATTGCGTAGTTAAAAATGATTAATCAATAATAAAAAAAAAAAATAATCATAAATGCATGATAGGTGACACTCGGGAACTCGAGAGTTGAGTCTATGCACGACCCCCGATTTTTCGGGGCGTTACAGCCTGGGCCTGGGCCTAGGCAATCAAGCCTCTGCAATAACAACATTAGAACTGTCATCCACAATAGGACCCAACTGGATCCAAACCGTTAATTTGATGTGCTTATCTTGGATGTTGGATTCACCCGAAATCTTTCAAACTAGAAGATACCAACCCTTGATATAGAGCCCTACAAATAGATGGCTAGAATCAAGAAGGGATTTTCATGGCGCGATAACTGACATGGGGTAAATGGTGCAATGGATCGACCATCAATCTAGTGGGTCCTTGCCATGAATGAACCGAAGACAAAAATCATACCAATCCCATGATATTATGAATATGAATGGTGGCCTTCTAATGGACGGTTGAGATGATAACTCGTTCAACAGGAAAGCAGGCGGACTGGAGCATCTGCTCAGTGTCAGATTTTATGAGAATTGCCATCTACACGTAGGATCCACTGGATGGATGGATTGGATCCATCTCTTGATCATACTGCACTTTTCTTAACCGTCTACAGGCTACTTATGAAAAGGTCAATATTGTTGATTTTCATGCTATAGTCTAGCTTATGGAAACCCAACGCGATGAACGGTCTAGATCTTCCAACAATCAACCCCATTTGTACGAAATGAGTCCGAAGGTTGTAGTGCATGTCCCTATAGAGAGGAAAAAGACCCCAACTATAGGGTTGGCAATGGTCCGGACTAGGACCTTATTCCCTGTGGCACAAGCCCAAATCTGGCTGAAAATGCCGAGGTCCTGGCCCTTAATCCATAGGCCGCCCTCTGAGGAAAATTATCTAAATGATCAACGGTCTGAAATAGTCCAATCAAAAACCTTATGGGGTTTATGCTTCTTCCACATCGAGTTCGGAAGGTTGTAACAGGGCTCGGATCGTTGTAACAGGGCCCAGATCCAACGATTGTCACATATACGATGAATGAGAATAGCTGACAAGTGTCTTTAAACTGACCATTCTTTTGTGTGATGGTGGTCCATGGCCCTATGGTGATTGAACTGGACCCATGGGCTGGGCCAGGCCATTCACCATTTGCTCGGGCCTAGAATGGACATGACATTGGGCAGAGATTTCAAGCCAGGGCCCAGCCCACAACCCAAGTTTTGCCCTACAGGATCCGTCTTTTGGGCTGTCCAACCCTGCTGGGATGGCCCAACTCAAGCCTAAGAAGAAACCTATTTATGATGTAAATCAATGGTCATGGGCATAAAATGAAATTCCCAACTAAACGAGCCGAGCTTAGGCCTAACTTCGAGGTCAAATTAATAAATGGGCCAGGCCTGGGTGAAATGTCCTAATCAAGCACTTTGGTCAGGAAGCCGATTGCCTCCTGTCTAGGGCTGAAAGTCGGGCCGGTTGGGTCAGGTTGGTGCTCAACCCTAGCCCAAGCCCAACGTTCCTGTACCTCAACCCTAACCCAATCCAACCCAACCTTGGGTTGGGAATTCTCAATCCAAGCCCAACTCAAGCGGACTCGATCAGGTCAGTCGGGTGCATATATGCTAATATTTTCATTATTATATTAGTCTATTATATTTCAATACATGTCATATTTTTTGTACCTATGATTTTATTAGTTATTTATGTAAAGAATTTCATTTTTTCTAAACAAAAAATATAGGACAACTACTCTTTTAAAAGCCGTGTTGTGTAGCATGCA
Source organism: Magnolia changhungtana (assembly GCA_030180095.1). NCBI lineage: Eukaryota > Viridiplantae > Streptophyta > Magnoliopsida > Magnoliales > Magnoliaceae > Magnolia > Magnolia changhungtana. The sequence goes on from JASAUF010000617.1 coordinate 5,153,081, forward strand.
ATCTATTTGGGAGAGAGAGAAATCCGGTGTTTCTTGTTAGCTTGAGTCGTTGGAAATGACGTGCACCAATGAAATTCGATAGCACTGGAATTTCTTATGCCTTAAACATAGACGACCCGTATTCAATTATAATTTATAACTTATATATTGATCGGGTTCAGGTTGGATCGAGCAACCAGAGACCTCAACCTGAGTCGACTCAAGTTTTATCAGGTAAGTGTTTGTATAACCCAAGACTAAAACCGAACCCGAAACATCCTACCCGAGCCCAAACCAATGTCGGGTCGGTCGGGTTGAACCCGCCCAACATTCAGCCCTACTCCTGTCATGTGGGGCCTACTGTGATGTATGTGTGCAGGTCCAATGATCAAGCAAACCGCACCATGGGAAGAAGCTGCGATAATGAAACTAACCATTGAAACCCTCCTAGGTCATATCGACTTGGATGAAGGGACAACACAAATATCAGATTGATCCAAAACTTCTGCCACTCACAAGAAGTTTTTAATGGTGGAAGTTCAATCCCCACTGCGTAGTCCACTTGCACATTAAAATCTACCTCATTTTTGGGTTCATATCTTAAAATGATCTGGAAAAATGGATAGACAGTGTAGATAAAACCCATACATCATAGTGTAACACCTCGGGTTTTCAGGGGCCGTGTAGGAACTCGGCTCCCAAATTTCCAAGTGTCATGGATGCCCTAATGGGCTTCAAATTTTAATTACATTTGGATGATCTCATAAACAATGGAGAGTTTAGCAAGGCATGAAGCATAAGTAAGTCAATAAACAGTATCGAATGCCACTAAATTTAAAAGTATCTAAACCACAAATCTCAAGTCATCTAAATAGAGAACTAGTCCCACTCATGCATGACCCAAAGCGACTGAGCCCTGGCCCATACCCCCGCGGTAGCTCAAACTCAAACTAAAAGAATCCGCCGAAAGTCTAGAAGCAGGGAAGCTCTTCTTCCTTATCCATGCTCACCCCACTCAGCTCGTCGAGCTCCACCTCACCTGCATCTAGTAAAGGGTTTGGTTGGTGTTTTAAAACATCGTCCCAGAGTGGGAGTGAGTAGCTAACTCAGTGATTACTATTAGCCTTAAGTTATAACAAGCTGCAATTATATGATGAATTTAATGAAAGACATACATTCACAGATCCCAAGCTAATCTTGTTAATGCATGTGCATGTATTATGATATGATGCATGACCTCGCAACAACACTCCCTCGAGCGACTTCGTCTAACAATTGCGCATGAACAGCACTCCCTCATTACGACATCCACTGTCGAGTCGTCAAATCCTAGCTAATGCGATGCGTGAATAATGTTAGCCGAGTATTTAGTTAATTCCGTTCATCAAACAGATTGGAGAAACTAGTACACCCCATGTATCATTGTCATCAACTGATTGCGAGGCCAAGGCCCCTCAACGTGCGAGGCCATGACCCTGCGATCATTGATCACATCGGGTTCTTCATCCCCGATTTCAAGCACATGGGGACTGCTGAGAAGAGAGATCGCTCGCGGTCACTACGGGGAGGCTCATCACCCCAATGTAGGCCGACAGCTCGGACATGGTGTCCCATTCCACCATGCCTGGCTCTCGAGTCAGTGGATCGATTTCAAATGGTTATCAATAGGCTTCAGTAATTGAAGGATGTCTCAGGTTCCATATATGCGTGAGCAGACATGGTTAACGAACATAGTTGGTCAATAGGTGAACTAGACCGTGCGAGTTCAGGCGAGTACGTGACGGACGACATCGAGTACAAGCGACTCATATAGTCCAACTACTGTCGCCCATTCGCATCCGCCCAAACCTGCTGGTTTAGCGGTGGGATGGTCTTAACAACGGGACCTTCTCCCACTTCAGTTCCCTGACCAACCCAGGAGTTTATGACATACAATAATATTCCAACAATTCCGGATTCGCCTTTTAACACTAGTAAAGTCATGCACTCATACATCAAGCATAAAATTTCAAATTTTCTACAATGCAACTACTAACAAAAATACGAAATTAATGTGTGTGCGTGTTAAGAGATTACCGAAGAGATCAATAGCTATACATCATTCATAGTACAAACTTACAACAATGATTAATGCTAGTACAAACATACAACAAGGATTGATGCAAGCACAAACATACAATAAGGATTTTATGCAATCATACGTGCCACAAGGACGGTTGTACTAGAATCACATATGAAATAAACAAGTCACTCCAAATCAAACCTAATCATGTTGAAGAACAAATAACCAACACTTAACCATTTCATGGGATTTATGAGGACCTATCATGTAGGGTCTTGGCTAGGTTCTCTTTATATTACTCAAACACATCATCCTAACATCCATAATCATTAAACTCATAGTAAAATTGGTGCTAGGCCACCTAAGGATAATAGTCTTCACCTTATGACGAATCGCTCGATTCACAGCGCCCGTAGGGTTAGAGTGTTATAAAATCATCGTTGAAATGCCTAAATAAGTATACAAGCTTGTAAGAATTTGAAAGAATTTAACCCAAGATCTAAACCTACAAACATAACTTCATACTTACCTTCAATCGTCGCTGAATCGACACCAATGAAAGACGATGTCGCTATAAAGAAGATGAGAGGGTGAAGGTGTACAAACCCTCATGCTTCCAAGCTCTCCCTCTCCCTTTCTCCTCTTTTCTCATCTTTCTCTTCTCCATTTCTCCCTTTCTTTCTTCTAAGGCAAATTCGTATGGGGAGAGAGGATACCCAAATGAGGTCCTTTTATAATGTCAGATTTGGTGCAAATGGCCCCAGGGGTTGGGTTTTTACTATACTAGACCTATGGGAGGGTTTTTCTAGCCTCTAGGGCCCACTATAGGGTGTACATATTGATATACACCGTAGGATAGTTAACCCTAATGATGATCTACGTATGGATATGATCGGCCCGCCATTTGGATACGCCGATCGACAAATATGATTAGAAGTCTATTCAACGATCACCGATGGTCGATCGGGGCCGCGGCTATACGGATATGAGCAGGAAAATATCCTTAATCCAAGTGAAAAGTTTGGTTGTAAACCGACGGTCCAAAATCCTCAACATTGCATAAGAGTGGACGATCCAATTCACTTAAGTTTCAACTTCTTCCTTTAGGGTATTTACACTCCTCATGCACTCGTCCTTTGGCTCAAGTTAAGCGGTTCTGGACAGTACCCAGGTCTGACTCCCGCGATGGATGTCGAGCCCAGTAAGACGGACATTATTCTATAATTTTGGAACCGGTAGCCCACCAACGAGCGGTCTAGAGCTTGTTTAGAGAATCGGGGCATTTCTGAAATAAATTAAGTATTAAGATTTCTCGTGGGCAATGATTAAGTTTTGGATTAAATACGTTCATAGTGTAGCCCATTTATAACCAGTGAAAGTGGAGATTTAGTCATGATTACTCTAAACTGTCAGTTTTAGGCTAAAAGAGTAATAGGGTTAATTTGGTATATTAGTCAAGATCTGGGCCTTATCTGACTCGACTTCGGTTAGATCTTTAATTTAGTTATGATTGTCTTGATTAGTTAGCGATGGGTCAGTTAGATTTTAGGCCCTATGTAAGTAAATCATGGGACTAAACTTGATATTCAAGTGATCGAGCGGATTCATTGGCTTCCTATGGTTGATTAATCGGACTTGTGCAATTCTTTATATGGTTCTTTACTGGTACTACCCATCTATAAACTAACATAGAGTGTTAATGGTTAGTAAGTGATAATATAAGTTAATTACATTTTTTTAAAAATTTAAGGATTTTTGGAAATCCAAAATAGTGAAAATCCAGGATGTTACACATAGTGAACCCCACAAAGCCCTACCTGGATGGATATTATCTATGCATGGGCAGGACTAGAGCTGTACACGAGTCGAGTCGAGTCGAGTATCGCCCTACTCGTACTCGGCTCTTAACGCCCGAGTCGCCAGCCGTGACTCGACTCTAAACCAACCAGCAGTAGGGACCCCTAACTGTTTTTACTGCCCGAGTACGAGCCGAGTACGAGTAGTAAACGAGTAGAGTCGAGTTCGAGCTTTCGAGTCGAGCTTGAGTATGAGCACACGAGTTAAGTACCGAGTGCGAGTTTTCGAGGCGAGTTCGAGTCCGAGTCTGAATTTGAGCCCAATTCGAGTAGGATTTTCGAGTAACGAAACAATAAAATATATAAATTGCACATAATTACATTACATTGTTACATAATTACATTAACATATTTACATAATTACATTACATTGTTCAACATGACAATTTATAATTAATAACCTCTATAAGATGAGTGCCTTCCTGTTCCTGTATTGTCATCTGATCCATCGAAACTGCTATCTATTTTTTCATATACAAATTGATTCACTTCCTCTGAGTCAGAAGGCGAAGAGTTTTTCCTTCGTGCTCTTCTATACTTTCAACTAGATTTTTCAAACTTGCTTTATGTGAAGAATTGTATGTAGTACCCAATGCCCTATAAAATTCACCGAGACGAGTCAGGAATTTCAATTTGTTACTCTTTTTCTTCTTCTTGTTTGTCGTACTCAACGAGTAACTCGACCCTGCTTCAACATCGTGTTGTCTTTGACTTGAATATCGCTGAAGTTTAGAAGCATCTTCTATACTGCGTTTTATGGCGATTTGGAATTGTTCTTCCTCCAAAGCTTTTAATCTAGTTTCCTCCTCTGCATCTTTTGTGGATGTCATTTGTGTACCAGATCCAGAAGCAGAAGGCTTGGATAGAGTGGAAGGCTTTCTATTCGAATCTAACAGGGCTTGAAAAAGAATTTGGACATCCTTAAGCACATTGGGGCATAGTTTTGCATCACTACCTCGACATGACAAGTGTAGGCGAAAGCGATTAGTCTTGTTTACAAACTTTGCGCCACACAAACCACACTTACTCTTTGTTTTTCACGTGGCGGTGATTCAACTAGGAAGCATAGTCCCAAATGTTTGTCGATGGCTCTGATGACGACATGAGAATATTGATAAATAAATTGAACTTGATATAGCAACAAAAGAAAGCAATATAAATGTATCAAAATTCAAAAATAAAAGCAAATGAACAGCATATGTAAATAAATATCAATGATTCAAAGTCTTCCAAACCACATTCCAAAAGGACCAATACTTTTGTGTTTTGCTCATAAATGAAATAATATTACAGATCATTCAACATTCGCCAAAAAAATTGAAAAATCGAAAATAATTATCGATCTGTAGGTAGATTCGTTATGAATCTCAATCTCCTCTTCTTCATCATCATTCATATCTCTCCCATATCAAGCAACCAATCTTCGACAAATCAACGCTTCAATCTGTGTGTTTGGCGAAAGTGAGCTTTGATACTTGCTCACAACCTCGCTCCCTATACTTGAAGGATGCCACTTTTGAAATTGGTATTGATAATATATCTCGTGCCATGTCACAGATAATGTAGGGTATTTTGATTCACTAACCCTCATCTTCGACCCCAGCACCTACGATTGGCTCCTTGAGGTACATTTTAACTCGATTCCTTAGTATCAACTCCCATTCGTGCTTGTCAAATATGATATGTATTCATTTAAGATATCCCGGACACGGGTACGTAAATATCCGCATTCTACTTTCTTTAACACCCAAGTAAAGTATTGACATACGATTTATACAGATCTTCAAGGGCTTCACGAACCTTAGACGTCTCTGTCCCTCTTTTCAAAGAGAATAAAGTTTTATGAAAATAAAATTAACCAATCTCATATTACAACGGGATCAAGAATGGCTCCGCAAGGACATCAACAGATGACATTCGTCCCAAGATTTATCGAATCGTCTTCATACCAATCTGTCATCGGTGTATGAAAGACCGGCATTTTTTTCGCAGAGCATCCTTAATCTTCCAAAGAGACGGAAGAAACAGATTCGCGGTTGGACACTGATTCCCAGAAAAAATCTTCGTGCACTCGTAGAAAACTTGGAGAAATGTGTGAACTTGTTATGTTTTGACCCAATCATCTGTGCTCGGTAACCAAGAATACATTCTGTCACGCGCCGCGTATTCAGGAAATGCAAGTTGTAATTCCATTGCCGCATCTAACATTTCATAGGTCGAGTTCCAACATGTACAGACATCCAACTTCAACGTTTTTTTAGATGGCACATTCAAACGTTGGATAATGTCATTCCATACACTCAGTCTCGATGGCAACCCCCTTATATATTTCACACTTTCTCTTATGTTCTCTATAGTGTCGTCGATTGCTTTTAGCCCTTCTTGTACAATCAAATTTATAATATGGGCACAACATCTAACCCTGGAATATTTTTCCTTCAAAAATAAATTTTGTAGTCTAATCTGTTACGTAAGCATGAAATGACACTATCATCTTTGAAGCATTGTCTAAAGTTATTCTTTGAAATTTTCTTCTCAATGCCCCAGCTTTCTAGACAATTGTAGATGCAATCTGAAATAAGTAAACCAATATGTGGAGGAGGAAGGTGTTTGAAGTTCAAAATTCTCTTGCATAGTTTCCAATCCTTATCGACATAGTGAGCGGTTAATGAAATGTATCCTTTTCTTTGATTGACGCATTCCATAAATCGAAGTCAAAGCTATTCTCGTCATTGAAGCTAAAACTTCTTTCGCTTTCATCTTCTCCTCAGCAGTACATCTTCATGCTTTTTCTCTGATTGTGGACGCGGGAAACATTCTCGGTTGAGAAGCTTAAGAAGAAATTGACAAAGCCCTAAACTCTTTACTTTCAATCATTCGAAAGATTTTTCTTCCAAAATAACTAATCTAGCAAACCACTCATTCAACTTCTCCTTGTCAAACTTATGAGTGAACACTACGCTTTGGGAGTCGTCCCCCTTCGACTTCAGAAATGACAACGTTGGGAGGGAGAGGAGTCTTGCTTTCTTAGGACACGTCTTCAAATGTCTAATTAAATGTGTCGTAGATCCTCCTAGAATCTTCTTTGAATAACCCTTTCATAGATTATTACACTTTATCTTCTCGTACACCGTTAACCGTCACATCTTCGAAATCATCCCACACTGCTGATCTCTTTTTCTTCCCTTTGCATGCGGTTGACGTGTCTGTCTCCCTCTACTATTAGAGGAGATGTGACCGATGCACCCATTCCAGGGGTATTTGGGCTTTTGTCTTGACTAGCCATCTATAAAATAAAGTTCTCGATATGTTATACAGTTATACCTACGGGCTAGGGTCCTAGATGGCTAGACCGCTAGACGGGCATAATTACTTAACTGTCTAAATCAGTCACCCATTCAAAGTTAGATGAATTGTAATGCTTCATTTTTCAATTTAAATGCTACGCCAAAATTCCGGCAGCATCTCCCCTTATCTCTCCAGAATATATTAATCTTGTATTTGATTCACATGTCAATCATCAACATAAAGTGTGGACATTTGACGACGGAAATAAATACATGAAATATATCCAGAGAGAAAAAGGAGAGACGAAACCAGAACAAGCATATGCATTTAAATTGAAATAAATGAAGACATTACAATTTATCTAACCCTGAACTGTCCAAAAATGGACAAGTTGAGCAATTTCTATGCATCCAAGAACACACTGAATCTATGTCTGACAATATAGAAATCCTCAAATGGGCAACTGATTATCCTATACTACAACTAGAACAATACAAATAATAATAAAAGATGACAATCAAACAATAAATGAATTAAAAGTGCAATCTAAAAGATGAATGCTAAGTGTAATAACTTGAGTGCACTAAGCATTCCTCAACCCAAATGCCAAATCCAATTAAGCATGGATTGGGAGGACTCAACGCATTGAAGGGTTTTCAGAATCCAAAAGTCATTTAGAAGTATGGATGGTATGCAATTAGAATTAAAGGAATTGTAAATATTCTCTCATACTAATTTTGAGACCTCTCTTTTTAATGAGATTATCAATAAATTTTCTTTTTTTGTTTATTTTTGAAAGAAAGATAATAGAATGTGAAACATATATAGTTGTCACTAAACTATTAAAGTATTAATCCATTATCGACTACATAACTAAAATTACATCAATGGAATGATTTGAGCAGTCCGTAAACTAACGCTATAAATCAATGATTAAAAAAAAATTTAGTGGCTCAATTGTGATCCTATGCTGTGGTCAATTCAAAAATTAAAATTTCAATCAGTATATCAAACATTACATTACATATGTCTACTAATTAAAATTATTAATATTAATTTAGTAATTACATTTAAACTCCCATAAGTATGCTACATTCATATCATACCCATTAACAAATCACTACTAATCTACTATCAGTCTATCACTAGGTAGGATGAAATGAAAATACAAAAATCAACTAATAATTATTTTATATACAATTAAAATAATAATTAAAAAAACAATTCTTACCGATGGACTGATTGCACGGCAGAGGTGAGACGACCATGACAGACGGGGCGCGGGCAGGCAAGGGACGAGTTGCCTGCACAAATAGGGGGTAAGGGCACCTGGGCAGGCAAGCGCAGGCGGACAGAAGGCGAAGCGATGACGAGCCTTTGACAAAGCCACGGACAGGGCAATGTGAGCGCCCTGAGAGAGAGAGAGAGAGAGAGAGAGAGAGAGAGAGAGAGAGAGAGAGAGAGGGAAGAAGAAGGGTAGCTGAGTAAGGGAAATGGCGACCGGACAGGGCAGGGACCGCCGGATGGTCGCTATGGCCGTACGGGTTAGGGTTTTTTAAAGAGAGAGAGGGTTTTTTAGGGAGAACGTCGAAAGACTCAAAACGACCGAACAGGGGCACCGGGTACGGGCACCGGGCAGGCCGCAGGAACGAGCGGTAAGGAGAGAGAGAGATAGAGAGAGAGAAGGAAGAAGAGGGATGGGCACTGGGCTGACGGGAGTGACCGAGAGAGAGAGAGAGAGAGAGAGAGAGAGAGAGAGAGAGAGAGAGAGAGAGAGAGAGAAGGTTTGATTTGAACGGACGGGAGTACTGGGCGCTGGTCGCTGGGAGGGAGGGAGGGAGGGAGGGTTTTTAGTTTTGTTTTAGGCGAGCGGGTAAAAGGATGAAAGTGACAGTGGTCGGGCGAATATCCTCGGTCGAGTACGAGTCTCGAGTACCGAATCGAGTACCCATTCGAGTATACGAGTCGAGTACCGAGTCGAGTACTACCCAACTCGTACTCTACTCAAAATAATAACGAATATCAAAATTGTACTCGTACTCGGCTTTAACAACTGACAAGTCGAGTCGAGTCGAGTAAAAGCGAGTCGAGTCGAGCGAGTACCCGAGTTTTCTCTACTCGTGTACGACTCTAGGCAGGACGCAATTGGCTTCCCTTTGGTCATGCTAATATGAATGTAAAGCAAGAATATAGATCTTCTACTTGTCACAATCAGAAAACTTCTATTTGTAACAATCTAATTGACATCATCACACACCGCATTTAATGCAACAGTGTTGTTGATATAGACCAATCACAATGCAGGAAAATATGAGTTGCCTATTTGTGGTAAGCATAGGATCTAGACTCATAAAGAAACCGTCTACCGTCTAGGTGTAGATGAAAGATTTAACCTAACTTCATCAGGCACAAAGTCAACAACATATCTGCTAGCGATAGTAAGGAGATATGAGAAACACAGAGATAATATAGTAAAATGAATAAACAAAAACCCACCTTTTCATCATGCAACTAAGAGAATCTTTTCAATTAGAAAATTCATCACCCCTTCTCTCCTCACATTGCTAAAAAAATGAAAATAAATTTATTGACACGTGGATCCAAGAGAAAAGAATAGATATAATAATTATTATGTAATAATATTTTAATAAGATCTATTGAAATGCCAAATCCAATTTTGATTTCTTGTTTGAATGGCAATCTCATATTCCTCTTAGGATAGCCTGGCAAGATTTGCTAGGCTTATGAGAAAAGAAAATAAAAGATAATAGATGTATGTTTTCATCAAGTTTGGATGATAAAAAAATATTAAATTTTAAAGCGCAATTATTATTCAAACACCATAGTCAAATTTTCATATGCAAAATATAAATAAAATCTCATGCAAGTCTTTTTTTTTTTTAATTTCAACTTATTATCCTAACAAGATTTGCAAAATGAAAACCATAGAAAGCCATGCTCATGAGACATCTTGGAAATTTATCATTTGATCATCTTCATAGTTTCTTACTCTCTTCTGACCATCCAAACAGTCCCCTATTTCTTCCGTCAATAATAAAAATATATAGAAGTGTAATGATTATTTGGTAGAATTTATTTTCTTTTTTTTTCTTTATTATCTAAACACAATAAATTACCACAACAAAGAGAAATCCTTTTCCTTTTCCATTGTTTCCACAGTTTCCAAACAATATCTTGAGAAAAAAGTTCTCAATTTCTATCCCTTTGTTATCTTACCAGCGAAAGGAAAAATTGTAATAGTCTTTAAAGAGAAAAGAATTAGTAAAAATACATTTTTACCCTCAGAATATATCCTCCCTACTTGTGGAAGCAAGAGAAGCCTCTCCCTTAAATAGGATTAATAGCTTAATACATCCACCAACTCTCAAGTCCTGGAACCCTGTCTCTAAATTTGAAACCATAACAGATGTTCTTTAAGAATCAAACACACACACACACACCACAAAAACAACAGAGCAGACTCCTCATCACTTTTTCCGAGTCGAATCTTTTTTTTTCTACACACACCACATGGGCACCCGAACCCATGAGTAACGCGCCAAACAGGCCCAATAAATTTTGATGAGGCACATTGGATGAATAGATTGAATAGCATATAATCACAACAGTGGGCCCCACACAATTAATGGTGGACATCCCATCCCAATAGACAATGTGGCCTACCTGAGTTTTGGATCATCATTATTTCTGGTTTCCAGGTGAAGATGGTGAAGATGAGGCAGCATGCCTGAATGGGGTTAGCTAGGGCGGCTCACTGAAAAAGAACCCAACTTCAGTTGCTGGGACCCCTTTTGATTGGGAGATTTTTGGGGCATTTCCACACATAATGAGATTCAATGCACATTGCCAAAACATGGAATATACAAACCATAGTTCACAATCTCGAAAACTCGACTCATCATCCCCTCAGGTTGAACTCAGCTCGAGTCGGCCGACCAAGTCAATGAGTGACTCACAATCAAAACATAATCTTTCACTAACTCGGCTAATCTCACTGGGCCAAGTTGACTCATCTAGTATTAGGGTTGAGTCAGCGACGTTTACAACTGAGAGCATAGTTCTAACATGGTGACTCGAGTCACAGAGCCCACTCAACTCAGTCACGTTTCGAGCATAATCACTCGACTCACCAGGCCTACTCAACTCAATTAGCTGTTGAGCATAATCACTCGACTCGCCAGGCCTACTCAACTCAATTAGCTGTTGAGCATAATCACTAGAAAGCTTGCTCGTCAATGCGACCCAGACCCCCTTGCAGCATAGGAAGGGATGCCTGTGGACCCCACTCATAATTCATTCTAATTTTGACCTAAAGACCAATGACTATGGCCATGTTCAAATCCAGTCTAAAGACCAAAAGATCAATAACTGAGCCCAGTTTCAAATCCAGCTAACATTTTGTGTCTGAATAAATAAATGGGAAAGACCTGGGGCAGAACTAGCCCATTCACAGCCCTGGTTATGCACGACAATGTTTAAAAATCAGTGTATAGGAGTATCATATCATTCACCATTGAAAAAGAAAAAAGATCCAGTCCATTCATCAGGTGTGGTCCACCTGTTAACATGCTCTAGCCCAAAAACATGGATGGTGCTCTGTCTACTGAACTGCAAACCAACTATTTAATAAAGAAAAGGGGGTCACTCAGCTATCAAAGACATTATTCTATATTCAACGTATACGTGAGTGGACAGACTGATTTTTGGGCCAGGTCATGTTGATAATGGTCCTTAAATGATGAATGGTCCACATCCACTCTTCATTCAGAGACAAAAATCTAGTCCTAATTTCAGACCCTGTTTCAAAACACTAACCACCCAACATTCTTGTGTCTGTTTACCCTTTTTGAGAGACTAACCTCAAAACTGTTACAGCCAAAACAACAAAATCCGGACCATGTAGTCCCACCCTAGCTCAATTTCATGAGATCCAAACCGTTCATTTATTGAACCAGATGCCATAAACATACAAAGATCATGTACTTTTAGCCATTGATCGGAAGACATCAGAAGATTACAATTGGGCAGTTAGATAGAAATTTTAAAAAAAAAAAAAAAAAAAAATTTAACCAATGATTACCATTCAACTAGCAAAAGTCCTCCAATCAACGGCTGAGACCATTGGATCAGTGTAATTTTCTGCATGTGGTCCATCCACCGAAGGGCCCATCAGATGAACAGTCTGGATCTAATTCTCGTTTACTAATCAGATACATAACCTCACCTATGCTTCATAGTAACTCCATTCTCTCCAGCAACAATGCAAGAAGTCGCCATACCAATAAACATTCCATGCTCCACAACTCCCGCCAGTTTCGAAATCGAATCGCCGGCGGCATTCAAATCCCCAAGCCCTTTCTGGAAATACAAATCCACTATATAATTCGAATTGTCGGTAACGAACGGCTTGGATCCGTCGGCCGACTTCCTCAGCTTTGCGACGCATCCTGACCGTTCAAACAAGGCCTGGAGCCGATCCGCCGTGTACTTCCAACAGAAAGGCACCACCTCGACCGGCATCGCCAAGCCGCTGCCGCCCAAGCTATCTACCAGCTTTGATTCGTCGACGATGACGATGAATTCCTTGCAGGCGCCCTCGATCATCTTTTCCCTAAGGAGGGACCCGCCGCGGCCCTTGACAAGGTTCAGATGTGGGTCCACCTCATCGGCGCCGTCGATCGCAAGATCGAGAATTGGGTGGTGGTCGAGGTCGGAGAGGGGGATTCCAAGGCGGATTGCTTGCTCCTCTGTCTGCTTGGATGTGGGGATTCCAATGATGTTAGAGAGATGGCCTTGGTTGAGAAGATCAGCGATTCGGGCAATGGCGTGAATAGCGGTGGAGCCCGTTCCAAGGCCGAGGACCATGCCAGATTGGACGAATTCGACGGCCTTGTAGGCGGCAATCTTCTTGAGATCGTCTTGGGATAGGTGGGGAGGGGATTGGGATAGGATTGTTGGGGTTTTTTCAATGGTGGGATTTGAAGAAAAGGGGTGTTGAGGGCAGGGGATTGCCATTTTGTAGAGAGAGGGATTTGAGGAAATGGGCCTTTTTTGGGGTTTGGATGGGAAAGGAATTTGATGGAGAGAGAGAGAGAGGATTGGAAAGGGTTGGAAAGGGTGGAACTGGGTTTTTTCTGGGGAGAAAGGGTGGATGAGTTCTGGGTTTTATAAAAGAGAGAGAGAGAGAGAGAGAGAGAGAGAGAGAGAGATAGGTTTTTTTCTTGTGGGAATGAGGCTGCGTATGTTTTTTTTGCAGAAGATGAGAAGGAAAATGGAGGATTTTTGGATGAGCACACGGGGCTAACTTGCGCTAGGTATCTACCAGGTTATTTTAACAAACCTAGATCCACGTAGATGGATACTTCATGAGATCTACCCCGTCCATCAGGTACGCCGCCCCATTTTAACCATTGAATCTAAAATATCATGATTATACAAAATATAGATATGCAAAACAGCAGGAAATAGGTGGAATGGAACGCCAACCGTTATTTTTTTTAGGACCCACCTTGGTGTTTACGTGTCATCCAATCCATTCAACTAACGTATCTCATCAGGATGAGATAATTTCCCAAAAAACACAGTAATCCAAGTACAGGTAATCCAAACCACTTGAATTTGGAGGTTTTAGGGATAGTTCTATAGAATGGCCCACTTGAGTGTTGAATCATCTTGAATTTTGGAATCAATGACTAAAACGGATTGTTATATGTAATGGACGGTATAGATTTTATGGAAATTAATTCGTTTCTTCCATATAAGTAGAAGTAACTATTGTATGTTCGTAGTGCGAGGTACCCAAGTATTTTCCTTTTTGGATAGAAAGAGAATGAGAGAGGCTTTGGACCGTTGCTTTTTGGTCCACAAATGAGGAGAAAAAGCCAAAATATACTGTGGAATTTGATGCGATTTAGCAAGGCTGGCTTTTTAAAACGCTTTTTTGAGAATAATAATAATAAATAAATACAAAGAGTAATTGCACACGTGATGCAATGAGTTAAAACTAAACCGTCCAACTGATGTGTACCACCCTTAGAAAAAATTACTTTTACCTATCACTTTAAGATCAGATTGGCGTACATTTATTGGACGGTTAAAATGAAGTGACTACGAATCAAAAGGTCAGGATTATTCAACCAGTTTTATTTTTGTACTGCAACTTAGAAATAGCGGGCTCCACAATGTGACCGGTTTGATTTCAGTTAATATATGCGACGTGTAGCATTTATAAGTGCCTGAGTATCAAGCGTCATACGCAGCCGGAGTACAACTAAGTACCCTATTAAAAATGAAGGAATTCCTGAAGTTTATGTTTAGCGGCCACCTGGCGAGTTCTGATTGGGGCTCCGTTTTTTTCCGGGTCTACGATCTGCCGAAGCGTGGGGTTCTTGAGGTGTATAGACCTCACGTTTCAGCCAGCAGTTTCATTCGCTGCAAACAAACTTTAATTGCGAAACTAGACCTAGGGTTGTACAGGTAATCTCAAAAAGACCAAAATACCCCTCCTTCGACGGCTGCTTCAAACCCTAAGAAGTCGCTTTTTTTCCCAAGATACTCCGCTTTTTGGGAAAGTAATGGGAAAACGGTAACGTACTCTCAGAGTACTATAAGCCTGTGGTACTACACATTTTCTCCCGCCAAATTCTTCGTACGTGTATTAAATCTAATCCGTGAAAACGTCGTATCTGTTATTTTAATTACGTGTAATCAGAGTCTGATAAATTAATGAAATAAGAAAAAATTACGTAATGGGTCCCATCTTCGGATACTGTTGATTTTAGCGGTGTGCCCTTCATATTCTTGGATCATCTTAATCTTCGGTTTTCATAACATCTTTGATGATACTAAGCATTTTAACGGATCGGATGTTCCATATATTTGAGAAGTTATCCTAGAAGATGGTGATGTTCGGTGAACTTACGTACCAGCAGTGGTACCGGATCATTTCTTAAAGAGAAAATTGAATAGAAAACATTTGATACTAGGCAGGATCTGAGAAATTCCTGATACTCGGGGAGATGTAAGAAATGGGAAAAGAAAGGAAAATTATTTTTAAAAATAAGTAAACGAAAGTATTACTTTTCAAACTTATATAAAAATTATAATTTTTGTGATTGTTGGCGAATATTCATCTGTGATCGGTGATATCTCTTAAGAAAATATAGCATCTTTGAATTCAAAATGATGGTGAAAGAATGTGATTATTAATATAAGTGAGAGATGTCATTGTTGAATAAACAATATAGAAGAATATATCTTTCCATCTAAATGATCTTAAAGTAATTATTATGACTCTATATAAATTTATATTTGTATGAATAAGAAAAACCAAGAAAAAAAAAAAATCTAATAATCTTCTTTTCATTTTTGAGTGTTTTTTGAAAAGTTGTAGCTTTTTTAGACATTAAATTGTAAACATTTTTTAAAGATAAGCTATAAAAGTATAGAAGTTAGAAGTGTACACTGCTAAAGTGGGTTGGCAATGCAGGGTTTTGCATGTTTGCTAAAATTCTCTAATTTTTTAGAAGTTGCTTATTGTATTTTAATTTTGTAGACTGAAATTCACATTTTTCTAATTTTAGAGCAGAGTATTATTATATATTAGAGAGAGATTTGGTTTAATTATCAATACGCCATGAATATGGCCTCAAAGATAGCGACATTTTAAGGCGTCTTAAGTATATCTTTATGTGATTGTGCTAAACTCTTACATATAATTCATTTAAATAAAACAATCGTATTTATGATTATCAATTCAGATTATGGTTATCAATTTAGATGTATCATGAACTAAAATCTAGACTTATTTGATCATATGCCTACCTGATTGGTGGACATTTAGGGCTTGTTTGGCCAAGCAGATCCTACGGTATTAGGAGGGATGGGACCGGCAATATCTTGGGAGCCAAACAGATCAGGTAAACTTGTCCCGGGATATGAGCAATCCCATGGATCTTAAGACAATCCACTGACATCACCATCAATACCTTAAAATTTATCCTATCCCTTGGTTGGATGGATTGGAAGGTAAAATCCCGGGATATGCAAGTTATGTGAAACAAACCCAATGAATTTGTCCTGAGATATAAGCAATCCCATGGATCTTAAGACAATCCACTGATACTATCATCTTTACCTTAAAATTGATCCCATCCCTCCTAATGCCATGGGACCTGCCTCGCCAAACAAGCCGATAAAATAAGAAATATTGAAGGTTCATAAACAAGTATCCACATATCAGAGGTCAGGATTGTTTTTCCACTCTGAATTAGATAGTGCGATTTAGCAGTAGCTGTATCCACAATTTAGTCAGACGACTTCTTATATTTCCAGTATATAATTTCTGATGATGCCTTCATACGTTGTCTGACTAGCATATAACTCCCTAAAAATAAAAGAATCGTATTCTTTTACTGGTTGATCAGGTACTTCCGTCTACACCAAATCCTGGTGGTACTGCATAATTTTTCTGCCACGTCATCATAAAATAGAAAATCCGTCCGTTAAAAGAAATCATCAGCACATTGAAGATCAACGGGTATGAAAACGACATTGATTAAGACACAACGAATGTATAGACCGAAGAAATCAATTGATGGTTGTCGTTTGAACTAATATATAAGCTTAGACTATCAGATGTTATTGGTCCGTAGCTGTATTTGATGGCAGACCCTTCACATGGCCTGGAATTACTACACGTGTTTTGGCAGTACGATAGTTATTATTTCTGTCTTCTGACGAGAAGTCTTGGATTCCGTGATGGAAACAGATTTGAATTTCTCGAGAAGGGAAACTACGAAGAGGATTCGAGGAAATCGCGGCGGTTTGGATGGACGATAACAGCCGTTCATATTTTTCTCGTTCTCTAACGTACAGAGATGAGCGAAAGATGTGGAGAACTTGGGTAGCAAGAAAGAAAAGCACGACTCTTGCAGGTATCTAGCATTGTTGACCGTAGTCATTCAAAATATGGGCCACCAAATTGGACGATATGACCATCTTTTGTACGGCTGTGATTATCTAACCATGCATAAGAACTAAGGGCCTGTTTGGCCGGACCAATTCCTTGGGTTTAGGTGGAATGGAATGGATTTTAAGGTAATGATGGTGGTGTTAGTGATTGTCCCTGATCCCATGGGTTTGGGATAGTCCATGGGATACACCGCATAGTGTTTGGACGGTCACTAATGGATGGGTTTGTATCTCCACTGGCTTCTCGTGGTGTGCCCCACTCATTGATGGATATCTGACTCAAAATAAGTTTATGGCTAAATGTATGCTAGTGAAAATGATGGATGGAGTGGATATCTCATTGATATCTCGGTGGGCCTCACATAGCGATGAAAGCATGCATCCCGAGATTGGCGGGATTCGGACGGCGTTTACGAGGGAGCTTTGGATGAAAAACATCCCTGCCATCCCAAACAGCAAACGGGATGGGATGGCGCAGGATAACCCTCCTAACCCCACCTAATTCCATGGGCTTGTTTGGACGGGCAGCCTGGATGGGATTAAGTTATATTAGGGTGAATTGTACTGCTTTCAAGATCGTGTCAGTGGATTTTATGCAATTTCACTGGATTGCTATATCCAGCGGCGCAGTGAGTGGCGTGTTTGGATGGGCGGACGGTTCGGGGATGCAAAGTTACTTTCCGTTTGGCCGGCCACATCTACCACCTTCTTCTCCTTCTCGGCAGACACGGATTTTCGCAGGCAGCTCCTGCGCAAGGATGCTGGGTGGGACCCATTGATATGTTTGTGTAAAATCCACCCCATCCATACGTTTTGAGAGCTCATTTTAGAACGTGAGACCAAAGAATAGGTGTATATAACACTCATGTGGGCCACACGAGAGGAAACATTGGGTTTTCAGTCAGATCCGTTGAATCATTCTTTTGGCCATAAAAGTTATATATCAAGCAATATTTTTGGTGTTTTCACTTCATCCGATTCGGAATGACCTTATAAACGGTTTGGATAGCGTATAAATATTAAGATAGAATCCAGGAAGGTTTCAACGGTGGGAATTTCTTTCCCCAATTTTCCCTCTGCTTTTCCTATCCCCTTTTGGTCTCCTTGGGCGACATCGGATCTACGTCCTCTGGTCATTGGACGACCCAGATCTTAAAGGATCATTGCATGGGAGCAGGGGAGGTCCCTGATCTCGTCATCTCCTCCTTCGGCCTTGTGCGATGCCCATTTCGATCGGGAAGACAGATTGACTTCCGTTCTTTCCTTGTTGGAAATTACAACATCTTTGGATCATGCGTGGAGGCTGTGACTGATGGACGGTTCGGATCGCTCACCTGATATAAGGTGGTGGTCCACAACGCCTCCCAAAACAGATGTGGACCGTCTGCTCCGAGCGGAAAGAAATGAGAGAGTTTTTTTATCCGAGAAGCGATCGACGTCAGCATCCAATGCGGGATCTGGGAATCCGTCATCTAATCCGGCGAAATCCATCGATCTTCCCAATCCGGTGCAATACCTCGTCCGTCCAAACAGTCTGGAGTACAGAGCACGGTGGATTTTACAATCCAATCCCACCGAATCCATCTTAATACCACCGAATCCGTCCGTCCAAATATGCCCTAAGAGACCTTAAATACACCCAGCTATGAGTGGTAAATTGAGCGAAAGATACCTCGTTTCAACACTGAGTCTTGGCATCGATTCGCAAGTGAGGGTGGCTAACAGTGAAGTCTGACATGACAGTGGGTGTACTAATAAGCTAACAAAAAAAAAAAAAACGTAACCTTAAATAAAAATAAAACTGTAGGGTTCACTTAGAATTGTTGGTTGATCCAAAACTCAAATGGACCACACCACAAGGAACAGTGGAGATGAGGACTCCTATCATTGTTAGCTTTTTGGGCCCACTCTGATGTTTATACTCCATCCAACCCGTTCATAAGGTGAATCCCACCAGGATGAAGGGGAAAAACAAATATCGTCCTGATCCATAACGTTGATTGGCCTCAAGAAAGTTTCAATGCTAACCCTATCTCCTGTGGCGTGGCCCAATGGAGCTGATCTGTCTGTTTTTGGGTTCACATGCTTAACATGAGTTGGCCCAACGGATGAACAAAATTGGAAGTGGCACCGACATGGTGGTGTACCCCAGGAGGTTTTGTCATCCGAATTCAATGCAACAAGTGCTGCAGTACTTTTCAAGTCCGGATAGCTCTGCGGGACGCGGATTGCTTGAATACCTCCTCCCGACCGTGGGATCCACCATGACGTATGTGTTTTATCAACACCATCCATCCCTGTTGCCGTGAGCCTAAAAATGAGGAGATCCAAAGCCCAAGTAGACCGGATGTCAGGAAATAGTGGGGTATTGACACCCACTGCTATAACCTTCTTCAAGGCCACCGTGATATTTATATCCTATCCAGTACGTTCGTAAGGTCACGGGTCTCTATCCAGGGAAAACACAAATATGAGCTTGATCCAAAGCTTCTTTCACCCTTGAGTTTTCGTGGGTCGGCGTTCAATTTTCACTGCTCTCATGCTAAGGGTGCACTCGAGTTTTGGATATTTTTGTTACTATATATGTGTGTGTTTTGATAGATGTCTTAAATTTGTAAATTTAAGAGTCTTTCAGTAACAATATCAATGCCATCGAAGTTGGCTCGATGCCATTGGAAAAATCTGGAATTTACCGAATTGGTTGCTAGACACTTTAGGTGCCCTGGTCGATGCTATCGCTAAAATTTAGAATTTTCATATTTAGTTACAGGAACATTTAGGTGTTTAGTTTGATGCCATTAAAGTGCATTCGATGCCATCGACGGTCTGTCGATGCCATTGAAGTCTTATCGAATGTATGCACAGAGTTATGCAGAGTTGCGTATCTATGGGATTCGTTTTCGATTTTGATTATGATTCTCCTAGACGCTATATATAGGGGTATAATAGGTATCAAAGGGTATCTAAGGCTTTCTAATTCATTCATAGGGTTTCAAGGGTTTGTAAAGGGCGATTCGAGGCTTGTTCAATTTAGGCATTCTCTTTATCTCTTGTAATTTTCTGCTTTCATAGTGATTACTATTGCTTGGTGCAGTGGTTTTTTTCCCGCAAGTGTTTTTCCACGTTAAATTCAGAGTCTTTGTGATTAAGGTTGTTTGAATATGAAAGTAGAGTATCAATGCCAACAAATCCTATATTCGATGTTGAGAAGTATTCCAGGAAAAATAACTTTAAATTATGGAAGATGAAGATGCTTGGCCTATTGGTTCATCAAGGATTGGATGAGGTCCTTGAGAAGTGACCAGAATCTCTGGTAAATGATGAGCAGAACAAGTTGGACAAGAAAATGAGAACCTCCATCCAATTGTGCCTAACAGATGAAGTCCTCTACAATATCATGGGAGAGAAAACTGTAATGAGTTTGTAGACGAAATTATAACATATATATATATATATGCGAATAAATCTCCTGAAAATTGCCTATACTTAAAGCTCAAGTTGTTCAACATGAAGATGGGAGAGGGAGGTGATGTTGAGGCCCACATAAGCAACTTTAACAAGAAGATTTGCAAATTACTATATGTGGAGGAAATGATTAAAGATGAATATCAGGCATGTATCTTATTGAATTCTCTCTCGGCTTCATACGAGTCATTCAAGGACTTTCTATGCACTGGTAGATCAAGCCTTAACGTTGATTCTGTTATCTCAGCTCTTCGAGGAAAGGCGATGAGAAAGAAAAGTGGTGACATGAGCGCCTCTACCGATGCATATGTTATGAGGGGGCAGAATTCTGAGCGAGACAATGGATCTTCTCGATCAAGATCCAAATACAAAGACAAAGGTAAGGGAAAGTTGAAGTGTTAGAACTGTGAGTAAAGCTGGGCATCGGACTAAGTCGAATCGGATTGAGCCCAACTCGACCAGGTCCGAGTTCTGACTGGCCTGACCCGAACTCGGTCAGATCCGGGACCGAGTCCAGGTCCTCTAACCCAATCCGATCCTAAACCTTGCTGACCTGGACTGATCCAAGTCCGACTCAATCAGAAAAACCGAGTTGGATCGGGTTAGGCAAGATTCAGATCATCCATTTTTATCAACGGTGTAGAAATCATTATTATCACTGTTTCTTATGGTGTGATCAACTTAATGATTAGATATACTTAAAATTTAGCATCAATCTCTCAAATGATCTGAAAAAACTGATGGATGGTGTGGATAAACCAAAAAGAATTTAAGACGGGCCCCACACAGTTTACTCAATAAACAAAATATCTCCCTACGAAATCAGCTTCTTGAAGAAGCTTTGTACGAAGGGTAGCTTCTTGAAGAAGCTTTGTATCGAAGGGTAGCGGATTGCGTACTGAGTAAACTCAGTGGGCACCAGTGGCATTCATGCATTTTATCCACTCTGTCCATCTCTTTTGAAACATAATTTTAGGGCATTATCCCAAAAATGGAGTATATCCAAACCTCAAATGGACCACACCACCAAAAACAGTGTGAATTGAACATCTACCGTTGAAAAATTCTTGGTGACAACAGAAGGTATAAATCAAGCTGATATTTGTGTTTTCCCTTCTTCCATGTCTTTCTGATCTTATGAACAGGCTGGATGACAAATAAACATCATTGAGGGCCTAAGAAAATTTTCAATTGTTGAAATCAATACTTCCACCTTTTCCAATGGTATGGTCCACTTGAGCTTTGTATATGCATCAATTTTGGGTTGAACCCATAAAATTATATGACAAAACGAATGGATGGCGTGGATGAACTACATGCATTCGCGGTGGGCTCGACTTAGTTTACTCACTATGATAAGAGCGTAATAACTCAGTGCGCTGCAAGCCTAATATAGGCTATAGCCTATATAGCTAACGCCAGCTATACCTACCTGTTATAGGGACGAGCACTAACGCTCCTTAAGCTCCGAGTTGTACGAACGGTCCAAAGGAGATCAAAGTTACATGGCCCCACGGTGATGTATTTATCATATCTATGCCGTTCATCTAGTTTCATAGATCATTTTAGAGCATCATCCAAAAAAATGAATCAGATCCAAAGATCATCTGGACCACACCATAAATTGCAGCGGAGATGATGATTTTCACCGTTAAACAATTTGTAGGGCCACCATAATGTTTCTTTTCCATCCAATCTATTCTTAAGGTCACAAAGACCTAAATGAAGTGGAAAAACAAATTTCATGTTGATCCAAAACTTCTGTGAACCCAAAAAAGGTTTCAATGGTAGACGTTCAATACCCCACTACTTTCCATAGTGTGGTCCACTTGATGGTTAGATCTGTTCTATTTTTGCCCCAACCCTTAATATGATATTGCCAAATGGATAGACGGTTTGGATATAACACATACCTCGTGATTAGAGCCACAGAACTTGCTAACGTTACACTAGCCAATCCGCTTCCATCTTTGGGTCTGGCTGTCAAGACGACGCTTGCTTCCGTCTTTGGGTCTGGCTGTCAAGACAACACCTGTAAACAGGTGTCCGACCTTCGATTCTTTCTCTTTCTCTCTTCCGTCCACAGCTACCTAACATATGTCCGTGTATGTCTTTCCAATAGAGAAATCTCCAAAATCTAACGGCGGAAAGAGAGGTATTTGATCTACCCCATATCTAACTAGTCTTCTACTCACCTTGATAGAGAGAGAGTTGGGAGCTCAAGTGTAAGTTGGGCGGGTTTTTTTGGCGCCAAATGAAAAGCCCTATACAGGGATATTTTATAAAATATAGGGATATTTATATCCTTGGGTCGGGTCGAGAGGAGTCGGTTCGGACCCTTTCAGTTCGGATTTTCGGATTGGTTCTGTCCGAATACACTACTATCTGAACCTGATCCGAAAAACGGTCGGATCTGGATGGACAGACTCGATCAGGCCGATCTATGCCATTGGTTCTGTTCGGAACGGTACCGAGTCGGGTCAGATCCGCCGGATCGGGTCCAACATGCCCACCTCTAACTGTGAGTTTTCCGGGCACATGAAGAAAGATTGTACAAATTCTAAAGTAAGAAAAGAAAACTCAGGGGATTCTTATAGGGAGGCCAACACAACATAGTCTGATGAGGGTACGAGTGGAGGTGATGTGTTATCTACATCCATGGTCGGACACTTATACGATGATCGTAGGGACAAGTGAATTTTGGATATGAGGGCATCATATCACATGACTCCTCATTGGAGTTGGTTCACCAGTTACATAGAGTGAGATGGAGCTGTTGAAAGTGCCATGGTTTATCAATTAGCTTGAGTGTTGAGTCAGCTAGTCTGCAGAGCCTTATAGGAAGATCGATCAAAGCGTCTGCCTCAACCGGATGTGTGCACGAACTCGCCATAGGTAAATCTAAGTCTCACATCCCATGTCCCAAAACACTAGGTATATAAAACCCTTAAAACAAGTGAGAACATCTAGGGTTTTTAAGTTAAGAAAACTTTTTCAAAATTAAAAAATCTCTAAGTTTTCTTGCTTTGTCAATTTTATTGAAACACATCTTGATATGATCGACCTGCGCTGTCGATGTCCTCGATGACAAATCGATTTCATCGGAATGAGGACAAAAGTGTCCAGCAACCACATATATCTCTGGACGGATTTATCGATGTATCGATATACCTATCGATATCATCGATATTTGAATCTCGAGGCCATCGACGGTGACTCAATAATATCGACAGACAGATTTCCGGTGCTCCTGTTTTTACTTAAGAATATCATATGTGCATCGATATTTCGAAAGGTCCCTCGATACCATCGAAGTTCAAATCTTGATGATATCGAAATGCTCTCGATGATATCGGTCTTGGGCACGAAGTTTTCCAACAAAATATTTCAGGATTGTTTATCTATGATCGAGGGTCACTCGATAGAATTGATATTCAAATATCGATGATATCGGTACGGTATCGATGGCATCGAACAAGGACAGAAACCTGTCCAACAAGCTTAAACGAAAATCCCTGGAATTTATCGATACCTCAACACATTTATCGATATCATCGACATTCAAATTTCGATCATCTCGAAGGTCCCTCGATCATTCTTGTAAACCTGAAATATTTCAATTACAAGTCTCTCTCATTTTCAAATGTCGAGGAATCGAACCTCGTTTCGATAAAATCGAAGTTCGAAATCCGATAACATCGATACTTGTTTCGATTCCATCGACCAGCTGGCAAAAGGTTTTAAAGTGTATGAAAATTGAGTTTATGTCATCGAGCGGCCCGTAGATACAATCGAGAGTATACGCTCGATGATATCGAACCCGTTCGTTGATATCGAACTCTATCATAAATGTGAATGTTTTATATCCGTTGGGACCTTTTGCCTATATAAAGAAGACTTGTCTATTGTTGCTGGTATAGAAAGAAGAGATTGCTTTTGAGTGTTTTACCTTAGATCATTTACCCAAAGCCCTTTCTCTCAGGGAAGTTCATCCTCCAATCCACCCTCATCATTGATATTCAATTGAGTGGATTGGGGAATGAACTTCCACATTCAAGGATCCTCCAGCTACTACCTTAATGGAAAATCATTAAGCTGGGATGCCTTGAATGCATAGATAATCGGAATCACTCTATCTTCCTTATAGGAAAATATTTTATAGAGTAGGATTCCGTCTTAACCTTGACCCAACCTGAATCCTCGTATTGGTACATCATCTGAGTTGCGGATTAAGGAAGCGGAAGATTCTTCATCAACAAGGAGGAGATCTTCGTCAACATGCTGAGTCGGACTCATCCACTTATTTGTAAGTTATTAGAGTCCAGATGATACTTTTGATCATTCCTTTTTAGGATTGGGTCTAAGGTGTTTCTCACCCTTGCAAGCCCTAGTAGGAGGCCTCCGGCGGAGTGTACGTGATGGGTGCATTGTGTTGACCCTTGCTCTGTGGAGAGCATAAACAGTTAGGGTCTTGTGGAAGATCATTGGCCAGTGTGCCTAAAAGTGGGTGCGATGTGTTGACCCTTGCTCGTGAGAGCATAAACAATGTGGTTCCTTGTGTGGATCCTTGGCCAGTGTGCCTAAAATCGGGTGCTATGTGTTGACCCTTGCTCAAGGAGCATAAACAGTCAACTTAGGTATAAGTTGTAAAGGTTGAAGGTGAACCTGATTTAAAACCTTAGGTTTGAGGTGAACCGTTGTGAAACCTCCTTAGTGAAATCCGGCATACTCAAGGGTTGAGTGCGTCTGCCGGGAGTAGAGTAGACAAGTAGTTGAACCGGTATAAAAATGATTGTGTTTGAGATTTTTATTATCTTTCATTTGTTTATGTGATTTCTTTGAATGCTTTCATACTGATTATCTGAGATCACACCTCACACACACGTACAGTCATATCCATCATAAACTAGTTCGCATATTGCTCAGCTTTCAAATAGTTTGTGATTGGGTCCTCTACCGGGCTTGGAAGCCAGTAGAGTTACTCTTAAGTAATCCTAATATATGCTTATTGTTAGGATTAGAGTGATAGGATTTTAAATTATTATAAAATTCTTAAAAAGTCCTATTCACCCCCCTCTAAGACATATTGGCATATTCCTACTTCAACTAAAGCGGTCTTCACCGCTATTTCAATTGGTATCAGAGAGGATCTCTCTTAAGGGCTTCACCACCTAGAGAGTAATCTTGACTGAAGTTGGAATCATGGTCGACAGTGTCTCAGAAGGTGTGACAAATCAGAACAATTGCCTAGTAATCCATACTGCTCTGAAAGTTGACAATAGTTCAAAATGATACCTTGACAGTGGATGCTCCAAACACATGACTGGTGATTAAACTCACTTTTGTGAGTATTCAGACTTTGATGGAAGATCAGTAACATTTGGAGATGGTAGCTCTGCCAAAATTGTTGGACAAGGAACAATAGCTGTACCAGGCCTTCCAAAAATCAAACATGTTCTCTGTGTAGAAGGTCTGAAACATAATCTCCTTAGTATCTCTCAAATATGTGACAAAGAACATCTGGTCACTTTTTCAAAAGATGTGTGTAGGATTTTAGATCACACAGGAAAATCTCTCATAAAAGGATTACGTACTAATGACAACTGTTATATTATTAATAGTACAAATGAGAGTGTGTTATCCACAAAATGTAATATGGCTGTGAAGAATGAATCCAAATTATGGCACCAAAGGTTGGGACATGTTCACTACTGAAATTTAGCTGAGCTGAGTTCAAAAATTTTGGTTAAAGATCTTCCTAAGATTAAAAAAAGAAAAAAGAAAAAGGTGTTTGTGAAGAATGTCTAAAGGAAAATAGATAAAAGGCGGCCACAAAAAGACAACCACCATAGCAACAACAAAACCTTTGAATTTGCTACATATGGACCTGGTTGGCCCGACCAAAGTGGAAAGCCATGACAAGAAAAGATACTTTCTGGTGGTGGTAGATGACTACACCAGATTTACTTGGGTCGCATTCCTCCGAAAGAAATCAGATGCCTTTGAAGAATTTGTAATTTTGGCAAAGCGACTTCAAAATGAAAAAGGATATTGCATCAATCACATCAGAAGTAATCATGGTGGGGAATTTGAAAATGAAATTTTTGAAAAATATTGCAATGAGAAAGGAATCCGTCATGAATTCTCAGCCCCAAAAACCCCATAACAAAATGGAGTCGTTGAAAGGAAAAATCGAGTATTGCATGAAATGGGGTCAGTTATACTAAATGGGAAAGATATGGCAAAAAGTTTCTGGGCAGAAGCCGTCAATACAGCCTGCTACATCATTAATAGAGTATATCTTAGAGCAGGCTTGAACAAAACTCCATATGAATTATGGTATGGGAAACTACCTAGTGTGAAATATTTTGGGGTGTTTGGCAGTAAATGTTACATCTTAAGAGACAGAGATCACCTTGGAAAATTTGAGTCAAAAAGTGATGAAGAGATTTTTCTGGGGTATGCCATGAATAGTCATGCTTATAGAGTGTACAACCTAAGAACTCTCACTATTCAAGAGTCTGTCAATGTGGTAATTGATTATCATCCTCATGAAAAAGATACTCCGGTAAATGAATTAGAAGATGATGTAGATTCATGCATACCAGATAAAACTGATAACAAATCTCCATTATCCGATGAACCCCAACCATCATCTAACATTCCCATCATTAAAGATCACCCTCAAGAACAAATTATTGGAAATCCTAACGTTGGTGTGAAAACTCGACGACAGATAGAGGATATCTATAGTCATTTCTGCTTTACCTCTAAGATTGAACCCAAAAATATTGTTAAAGCTCTTCAAGACAAACACTGGATTAATGCTATGCAAGAAGAACTGCAACTATTTCAGAGAAATGAGGTATGGCAATTGGTTTCCAGGCCACTTGATATGAATATCATTAGAACCAAATGGGTCTTCAAGAATAAATCCAATGAATCAGGAAATGTGATCAGGAACAAAGCAAGGCTTGTAGCTCAAGGGTACTCACAGATAGAAAGCATTGATTTTAATGAGACATTTGCTCCTGTAGCTCGCCTTGAATCTATTAGAATTCTTATGTCTGTTGCATGTGCATTAAAGTTCAAATTATTTCAAATGGACGTAAAGAGTGCTTTTCTTAATGGGGATCTTGCTGAAGAAGTTTATGTAGAACAACCGAAGGGATTTTCGGATCCTAAGTATCCCTATCATATTTATCGTCTGAACAAAGCTCTATATGGTCTCAAACAAGCACCATGTGCTTGGTATGAACGATTGACAAAATTTCTTTTGGACCATGAATTCTCCAGAGGTAATGTAGATAAGACATTATTTACCCAGAGAATAAGAGACTCATTGCTTATTGCACAAATTTATGTGGATGACATAGTCTTTGGCTCAACATGTGAAGATGCCACATATAAATTTATCAACCTCATGAAATCAAAATTTGAAATGAGTATGGTCGGTGAACTAAACTTCTTCCTACGATTACAAGTCAAGCAGCAAAATGATGGAATCTTCATTTGTCAAATCAAGTATGCAAACGATTTGGTGAAAAGGTTTGGTCTTGATTCTGGTTGTACTTATCATACTCCTATGAGCACCACACTCAAACTCTCCAAAGATGTTAATGGCAAAAGTGTGGATCAACATCTTTATCGGAGTATGATAGGAAGCCTGCTTTATCTCACAACCAGTCGTCCAGATATATCTTTTAGTGTGGGAGTGTGTGCTCAGTACCAGGCAAATCCTAAGGAGTCTCATCTAACGGCTGTTAAAAGGATTATCAAATATGTAGCAGGAACTACCACCTTCGGTCTATGGTATCCATTTGAAACATCCACCATCATTGCAGGCTATTCTGATGCAGATTAAGCTGGAAATTTGGATGAACGAAAATCGATGAGTGGAGGATGTTTTTATATTAGCAACTGTCTGGTCTCCTGACAAAGCAAGAAACAAAATTCAATCTCATTATCCACTGCAGAGGCTGAATATATAGCTGCAAGTAGTTGTTATGCACAACTCCTTTGGATGAAACAGATGTTATTAAACTATGGGATTGCACAATCTATAATGTGTCTTTTTTGTGACAACACAAGTGCTATAAACATCTCGAAGAATCCAGTTCAGCATTCTCGAACCAAGCATATTGACATTCGTCATCATTTTATCCAAGAACTTGTTGAAGAAAAGATCATTGTATTGGATTATGTAACTACTGAAAAATAGCTAGCCGATATCCTCACAAAACCTCTGGATAGAAACAGTTTTTGTGATCTCCAAAAATCAATTGGCATATGTACTCATTGATGATATCTCAGGAACAATGACCCACATACTTAAATCTTAAGTCTGAGATATTCATGGTTAAATTACTTAACAAATCTGAACCGCTTAAAGTTAACAATGATTAACAAAAATGTCCAAATATTCACAGTTTCGATGATATCTAGGCAGTTTCGATACAATTGTGATTTGAACATCGATGCCATCTGAAAAGGCCAAGCTATATGTCTAGATCGGGGGGGGTGAATAGGACTATGCCAAATTTAAAATAAAATCGTATATCGAAATAAAGTAAACCAATAGCCTTACAATATGAATCAATTCACAATGCTAAATTTTAAATCACCTTGATAAATAAGTATTGAGAGATTGATATAAATTCAGTTCTAAGGACAACCTTACACCATAATAAACAAGGGCTTATGGTAGGACAACCTTATTTCTAGAACTTCTTTTGGATCAAGAACTCAATTTTAGTATAAGTAAATAAAATAGCAAGGAATTGAAATTAAATGCAGAAGTATAGATCTAAATTATTACAACAATCCCCACACTTGCTTGAAATGTAAATAATTACAACATTCACATCCACTTGTACATTCCACACAATCGAATGATAAAAGATATGAAAATTAAGCAAGCATTCAATCCACAAGATAAAGAGTTATAGTGGTTCGCCTGTGTGTACACCAACTGTTTTCCAACAACATTCTTAATGCACGTTACTCCACTCCTAATATCCTCACACAGGGGATATTAGCGTTCACTATCAAATAGGTTTTCACAGTTCACCAAAAACCTTTACAATTGTGTCTTTTTCACTTGGGCTTACACAATTCAAAAACCCCACGTTTCGAAGTTTTTCGGTTTTCCTCAGACCAATACAATGAGATTTTTCTGGCTTAATCTCAAATAAAACCAAAAGTAAATAAATTTTTGCTGAATTGTAAAATACCGAATTTCACCTTTTCTTAGCAGCCCGGTAGAACCAATCGGAGTAGATGATTGAATGTCAAAGTTCAATTTCCAATACTCACATTCATAAGGTTCTAGATTCTAATAGATTTTAGATTTAACTCGTTGGGCGTAGCTATATTTGATTTTGATTCCAAGAAGAAGGAATAAGATAATTCCTCTTTTCAAATAAGATTGGAATATAGAAATAAAATCAAATTAAATAAGCTAGCAAAAAAAATATTAAATAAGCACAATGTAGCTTAAAATAAACACAGACTTATCTCAGAGTAATCACTTGAAAATTCTTGAATTGAATGGAGTTGAAGTGAGAAAACTCTGAATTTCGTGTTCAATTTATAGAAGTAAAAATTGTTCCTACGACTGGTCTTAGAAACCCTGGACTGGTCGTAGCTCAAACAGATTTTTGAAAAATTGAGCGCGATCTTTGAAAGTCGTTCCTACGACTGGTCGTGAGTACCCTACGACTGGTCGTGGGTCACCTACGACTGGTCGTAGATCCCAACGACTGGTCGTAGGACCAGGATAACATTGCTGGATTTTGAGTCGTAGAATCACGACTGGTCGTGGACGAGTCGACCCCACACCTACGACCGGTCGAAGGACCTCTAGGACTGGTCGTGGGCATACCAAAAATTCTGAAAAATCTTCAACAACTTAGGACTGGTCGTGGAATTTCTTGGACTAGTCGAACCAATGCCAGGACTGGTCGAACAAGAGCTAGGACTGGTCTTGGAATAGACCAAACTTATGTAAAATAAACATTTGATTTATGTATCCAAAATGATCTACTTAAAGGGTCAACCTAAGGTCATTCAAACCTGAATCATGTCGTATGGACATTGAACTTCAACCATTCAACGAATGTAGTTTATTTGAACCATATCAGACTTGAGATCTTGAACTTGTTGTAGCTTCAAACTTGAGATCTTCATCAGCATAACAACTACTTCATGCATTGCTTATTAGTCTTGAAGTCATGAGACTTGAACATCAACATTGTAGCTTCTTGAGACTTCAACATGTAGCTTCTTGAAAAGTTCAACTTGTAGCTTCTTGAAGTATTTATGCAGTGTCTTGAATTCATATAAATCATCATACACGCACAGGTCATAGATAGATGTTTTGACACATCATGTTTTGACACATCATGTTTTGACACATCACAAATTTGACAACCAAAGAAGTATGAG
Source organism: Magnolia changhungtana (assembly GCA_030180095.1). Lineage (NCBI taxonomy): Eukaryota > Viridiplantae > Streptophyta > Magnoliopsida > Magnoliales > Magnoliaceae > Magnolia > Magnolia changhungtana. Next base: position 5,184,170 of record JASAUF010000617.1, read on the forward strand.
ACCATAACACTTACAATCTCCCCCTTTGTCAAATTTGTGACAAAACACCCAAGTAATAATAATACTTCCAATAGACATAAGAGAAGTATAAACAAGTTCACAATAGAGAAGCATGCATAGATATGTTAAGTAATAACTAGCATCAGCATCATTCTCCCATAACTACCCCTGAGAAGCTTAACTCCCCCTGAGTAATAGCCTGAGTAATAAGAGCACATCATAAATAAATCATCAAAGACTTCTCCCCCTTTTTGACACAAAATGATAAAGGAAGAAGAGCATCAATAGAAAAGAAAATAGGAGTTGATTCAAGAAAACATAGTGCATAATCCAAAAAGTCAGTAAGCATGTACAGTTCAAGAAAAATATTACAGACCCATTAAAAATTTAGTCAGAACCAGAAGAGGGTGCAGGATTAGATGGATCAATTTTATGTAAACCCTTAGCAATCCGCCTCATATATTTGCGTAAATATGAAAATTGTGTGTCTTGGGTAACACGAATTTGAGCCACCTGCTCTTGAAGTGAATTCAATCTTTCATCAAAATCAGAAGGCTGAAAATCAGGATCATCAGCCGAGTCTGATTCAAGTTCTTCAAATAAATCATCCATATTCACGTCTTCAGGAAGATCACTAGCTTCAAGCATTTCTGTCAAAGACCACTTGCTACCAAGATCCACTTGGCCTTGACCAATTCTAAATTCATCTTGTTAAGATTGGAATTATTAAAAGGGAGATTATGGATGGGTTTTTCTCTAGTAGGCATAGCCACGAGCATATGATTTGCCAGCATAGTCAATAAATAACCAAAGGGTATATCACTGTGGCCAGGATGGTGACGAGACAGAATAATGGAATGACAAATTAAAGACGGTAGACATATTTTTGCACCAAGACTACAGAATGCAAAACACGAACCATGAAAGCAAAGTGGGTTGGTTTTATTACCAGATCGTGGATAAAGATTTGAGATGAATATCCGATGAAGTACTCTGTGTCTGGGTAACAAATACCTTGAGGGAAGTACATGACCTTTATGAGTCCAATGAACATCCAAATGACATAAATCTCTAGTAAGCATTTTTCGTTCAGATTCTGAGAGACTGTCATGTAAAATATTAATTGGAATGCTCTCATCATTGACAGGTATTTCCATAATGTCAGCAATCAAATGTCGATCTACTAAAAACATTCATTCTTGAGTATCAACTTTAAAAGTAAAATCCTCAAGAGAAAAATCACAGATACATGCAAACATGGATTGGGCAATGGACTGGTATGCAGCTCCACCCCAATGTAAGATGTTCTCCCATCCCAGATTCCAACAGAGGAAGGATACCAAATGAAGCAATGTGATTAATATTAACATGACGCTCAACAATAACATTGCGCATACGCAAATCCCGAGCATCAGAAGAATCATTTTCGGGAGAGCGAAGATGACGTTGTACAATAGAAGCTGATCTAGAAGAAGAGGGACCTCGAGTAGTTTTCTTTTTACCTCTAACATCCATTTTCAAAGAAGGATTTCAAGGAAACAACAAGATGCAAGATAGAAGAAATGAGGTTTAGATAGAACAGATTTTTCAAGATAAAACCCCAAACTTGCAATGAACGACCAAATAGATTCCACAAGAATGAGATTTGAAACACTAGAAGCAAGAATCTACAAAGAAAATGCAAAAGAACCACTAACCTTGAAGTACTATGAAGGTGGGTTCAACCGGTCGTAGCTAGAGCCGTTGGAGGGTAAAAAGAAATGAAGAAGAAGAGTCAAAATCCCCAAATTAAAGTGAAATCCCGAGTTTCACGACTGGTCGTGTAAGTGCTCGACCAGTCGTGGTACGACCGGTCGTGTACACTCACGACTGGTCGTGTACGACATAAAATTTGTAATTTTTTTTTAAATAATTTTCAAATTTAAGCAAATAAAACATCAAAATTATGTACATTATGATACACCAAATCATGCAAATTCAATATAAATTGCACATATCGAGATCAAACTTTAATTTATTAAACCTGCTTTTGTCGAGCGGTTTAGTGAAAATGTCCGCAAGTTGAGTCTCGGTTGGAATGTAATCCAAATATATTAATTTTTCTTCCACTAATTCACGAATGTAATGAAATCTAATGTCAATATGCTTAGTACGTGAATCTTTGAATGGATTTTTAGAGATATTTATTGACTTTGGAATTATCACAAAATAAAATCATAGAATCTGAGTAATTCCATAATCGCTTAACATTCGTTTCATCCAAACAAGTTGAGTACATGCATTTTCAAGAGGAATGTATTCACCTCACCGTTGATAGCGATATAGAACTTTGCTTTTTGCTAAACCAAGAAACAAGACAATTTCCAATGTAGAAACAACCACCACTGGTTGATTTCCTATCATCAATGTTTCCAGCCCAGTCAGCATCTGTGTACCCGGCTAATTGAACATCAGTCTCATGTGGATACCAGAGACCCAGTTTAGTAGAACTTGCGACATATCGCATAATCCGCTTAACAGCAGTTAAGTGAGATTCTTTAGGATTTGATTGATAACGAGCACAAATACCAACACTCAAAGCAATATCTGGTCTACTAGCAGTCAGATAAAGCAAACTACCAATCAAACTATGATACAATTTAGGATCCACATTATTACCTGTAGAGTCTTTTGAGAATCTCAAAGTTGTACTCATAGGAGTATCATAATTTTTACCTTTCTCAAATCCAAATTTCTTAATTAAACTCTGAGCATATTTGGTTTGAGAGATAAAATTCCATCAAAGTTGTTGTTTTACTTGCAACCCTAGAAAATAGTTTAATTCTCCAACCATGCTCATTTCGAATTTAGACTTCATCAAATCTGCAAACTCAATGAGTCATGTTAGTACAAAGTTGATCCATAAATAATATCGTCAACATATATTTGAACCATTAGAATATCATCGTTATGTTTCTTAACAAAGAGCGTCTTATCAACACATCCCATCGAAAATTATGACTCAAGTAAAAACTTAGTGGGCTTTTTTCGTACCATGCTCGGGAGCTTGTTTGAACCATAGAGAGCCTTCTTAAGATGATACACATGATCAAGTAAATTTAGGATCTTCAAACCCCGTAGGTTGTTCAACATATACCTCTTCATGTAAATCACCATTCGAAAGGCACTCTTTACATCCATTTGGTAAATTTTAATTTTCCTAAAACATGTAATGGAGATAAAAAGTCGATTGATTCAAGACGAGCTACTGAGGAGCAAATGTTTCATTATAGTCAATACCTTCAATTTGTGTATACCCCTGTATAACTAGTTTTGCTTTATTTCGAATAATATTTCCAAGTTCATCAGATTTGTTTTTGAAAATCCATTTCGTTCCTATAATATGTTTATCTTTAGGTCTAGGAACAAGATGCTGAGACATCATTTCGACAAACTGATTAAGTTCTTCTTGCATCGCAAGAATCCATTTTCATCCGAAAGTGCTTCTTTTACATTAACTTAGGTTCAACTGGGATGTAAAGCATACGTAGTTACATATGTCCTCTAATTGTCTACGAGTGCGCACACAAAGTGAGAGGGTTTCAAGTATTTGAGAAGTTGGATGATCTTTAATAATCCTTAATTCTGGATTAGTTTCACTTGATGGAATTTCTTGTTTTTCAAGTATAAGAACTTCATCATTATCTCGAACTAGGGACGGTGTATTCAAAAGATCGTCAATCACAACATTTATTGACTCTTGAATCCACCGGTCCTGTTGTTGAACACGATATGCACGATTTGTTCAAAGAATATCCTAAAAGATCCCTTCATCACTTTTAGTGTCGAACTTTCTCAAATTTCACGGTTCGCAAAATATAGCACTTGCCAAAAACTCGAAAGTATTTGTGATGAAGGCTTTTTTCTCAAACCACATTTCATAAGCCGTTTTATTATTAGATTTACAAATATAAACACGGTTAATAATGTAGCAGGCTGTATTCACTGCTTCAGCCCAGAGATTCCTAGGGAGCTTCATGCTATTTAACATAACATTTCCCATTTCTTGAAGCACTCTATTCTTCCTCTCGACAATTCCATTTTGTTGAGGAGTTTTAGGTGCAGAGAATTCATGCGATATTCCCTGATCGTTACAAAATTTCTCAAAACCGCTATTTTCGAACTCGGATCCATGATCACTACGAATCTTGCTGACTTGAGAACATTTTTCGGTTTGAATCCGTTTTATAATCTTTTTCACTCCATCAATCAAGGGTTTCTGATTTATCTCTCAAGAATGAAACCCAAGTGTATCTTGTGTAATCATCTACAATAACTAAGATGTACTTTTTACCACCTCGACTTTCCATTCTTGTTGGTCTATAAGATCCATGTGGAGAAGCTCGAGTGGTCTTGTGGTGATATTGGAGTTCACCTTTTGTGAGAGCTCCTAGTTTGTTTACCATACCGGCATTCACCACAAATCTTATCTACTTTTTGCATCTTAGGTAGTCCTCTAATTAGTTCACTTTTGCTCAATCTGTATAAATTTCGGTAGTGTACATGTCCAAGGCGTTTATGCCATAATTCTGTCTCATCGGTATGGACCATGTAGCACGTTTGTTCAGATGAGCTACCATTGCTTACATATATAGCGTTTTCAGAAGTTCTGCGACCAGTTAATATTAGAACCTTTTTCATTTATTATTTCACAATCTTGATTAGAAAATTTAACATTATGGTTGTTATCGCATATTTGAGATATGCTCAACAAAGTTGTGTTTTAAACCCTCAACATATAAAATATTTTTAAATAAGGAAGGTTATAGAGTTGAACCGTACCTTTGCCAATTATCTTGCAGATTGCTACCATCACCAAATGTGACTGACCCATCAGTCATATCTTTAAGATCGGTGAATAGAGCTTTGTCGCTTTGTCATATGTCCGGAGCATCCACTGCCTAGGTACCATTTTGAATGGCTTGTAGCTTTGAAAGTGTGAGCAACCAAACAAGCAACCTTAGGAACCCATTTCAAGATCTTGTTTTGGGTTTAGGAGAATAATTGGTCTTCTTTTGTTTATAGTTGTAAGAGTGACCTCGAGTTAGATTTTAATAGCTCCTCAAGTAAATCAACAATTTTTTTCAAGCTAGTGGGTTTCGTATCTGATTTTTGAAATTTATATAGCTGCTATTGTGTTTTTGAAAAGTTTTTGTATTTTTAAAAAAAACTTGACTAGTACCTTTTCCTTTTGTGTTAAAAGTCTCTCCTTTCACAAAATTGGAAGGAGTATTCTTCTGTTTAGGAGATATGTTTTTATCAAAGCCCAACCCGGATCGATCACCACATTTTCTTGATCCGGATAATAATTTTTCTAATTTTGGATCACCTTGGGCATATCTCCATGTATCCTTCAAACTCAGAAGAGAAGATACTTCATTTTTAAGTTTCTCATTTTCGATTTCAAATTTTCAATTAGGAAGTTTTGAATTCTAGATCACACTTTGATTTTTCAAAACAATCTGAAATTTGAGATTTTTCTAAAACAAGGGTTTCAAAACATTCTTTAAGTTTAAAAACTTTTCTTTTTGAAGTTTAAGTTTGAAACAATTTTACAACTTTCCTTATATAAGGCATTGTAAGCATCTTGAAGATCTTCATCATTTTCATGATCACTATCCAAATTTTCTTCACTTGTTGAATCATCGTGATCGAGAAAAGGTAAACTTGGCTAGAGTCATAAGGGCCTTTAGTTCACTACCCGACTCGTTTTGAATTTTCTGATTCGAAGAAGCTTCGAATCGACGATTCATCCCAAGTAGCCAACATACCCTTCCTTTTGGATCTGTCCTTTTAGGACATTTGTTTGCTAAATGCCCATATTCTTTGTGATTGTAGTATTGACTATCTTTCAATGATTTCCAAGTTTTAGACTTAGGTTTAGTACGTTTCTTTTCATTTGCCTTTTGAAAGTCGACTCTTTTCTTACTTTTGAAAATCTTATAAAACTTTTTTCAAAGGGCCATATCATCTTCAGACTTTTCTGAATCAATTTTCTTGAGTAATACTTTTAGATGACTTCAAAGCAATAGATTTACCTTTAGGAGCTTTAAAACTTAATTCATAGGTTTGTAAAGAACCAACTAATTCTTCTACCTTCATATTGTCCGTATCACGAAGTTCCTGGATTGCGGTTACCTTAGAATTGAACCGTTCAGGAAGAGAGCGTAGTATTTTTGCACACACTTTACTTTCTGGGATCTTATCACCAAGACCCCACATTGAGTTAACAATGTCATTCAATCTAGTGAAAAAGTCCATAAACATTTCATTTTCCTCCATATGAATTTCTTCAAATTTAGTTGTGAGGAGTTGGACTTTAGATTTCTTGACAATTGATGTACCTTCGTGTGTCATTTCTAAAATATCCCAAGCTTGCTTTGCAGTATCACAGGATATGATTCTTTTGAACTCATCCGGTGATAGTGCGCAAGTGATTGCATTTAGTGCTTTAGCATTAGCACTACTCTCATTTTTCTGAAGTGTGGTCCATTGATAATACGGTGTAATTTTCATAGATTTTGAACCATCAACACCAGTTACTTCCATGGTAGGAGGATTCCATTCAGTCACTGTGGCTTGCCACACACTTTCATCCATTGATCTGAGGAAGATCCTCATTCTGGCTTTCCAATAGGCATAGTTGGATCCATCAAAAGGTGGAGGCCTAGTAACTGAAAGGCTATCAAAATTTGACATCTTTTTATATAGCTTAAAACGTTAGCTCAGGAAATAAATCCAAATAAAAAGCAACAAAAATGAGCTATTAGGCTCCGATACCACTTGAAAAGGCCAAGCTATATGTCCTAGAGGGGGGGGTGAATAGGACTATGCCAAATTTAAAATAAAATCAGCGGAAATAAAGTAAACCAATAGCCTTACAATATGAATCAATTCACAATGCTAAATTTTAAATCACCTTGATAAATAAGTATTGAGAGATTGATACAAATTCAGTTCTAAGGACAACCTTACACCATAATAAACAAGGGCTTATGGTAGGACAACCTTATTTCTAGAACCTCTTTTGGATCAAGAACTCAATTTTAGTATAAGTAAATAAAATAGCAAGGAATTGAAATTAAATACAGAAGTATAGATCTAAATTATTACAACAATCCCCACACTTGCTTGAAATGTAAATAATTACAACATTCACATCCACTTGTACATTCCACACAATCGAATGATAAAAGATATGAAAATTAAGCAAGCATTCAATCCACAAGACAAAGAGTTATCTTGTGTGTACACCAATTGTTTTCCAATGACCACACACAGAATGCTACTCCACTCCTAATATCCTCACACAGGGGATATTAGCGTTCACTATCAAATAGGTTTTCACAGGTTCACCAAAAACCTTTACAATTGTGTCTTTTTCACTTGGGCTTGATGTACTATCTTGCAAATTCCATGCCACATTATGATTGTCTTCTTATGTTGAGAAAGAAAAGCTTTTATACTAGCTCATTTGTGAATTGTGAGACATTTCCTTCATGACTGTCTACGTTCTTTAAACTCTAAATTAGTTGGCATTATCATGTGGATAGATCTTATAATATGGGAAATGAAAATTGTTTACATGTGGTGTAAAGTGACGATTGAAATTCTATCCTTCATAACTATCATGGGTTTATCATAATACAAAAATTCCTCTTGTCATCTTTACATCATGAACATAACTGTAATGAGACGACTTGAGTTTTATTATACATTGTGAGTAGTATGAAGATTAAGCATGGGAAGAGTCCTTAAGGGATATAGAAGGACTCTTAGATAATCCGAATAATATGACCTCACTTGAACAATTACATGACTCTTGGTGAGCCCTCCTTTGAATATAAAGAAATCATGGAAGTTCATATGGAATGCATAGTTAGATATTTGAAAGTTGAAGGTCATCACTATTCTATCAAAGTAATGTATATATGTGTCATGGTGCATAACATCCACGCATGACATGTGAGCTTTTCCGAGTGTTCATCGTAAGTCACATCTTGTTGGGTTGTGCAAGGTTCTATTACCTAAGTCCAACCATCAGGTTTGTGCACTTGTACACTTTGGGCCGCTCTTTCTTTACATGAGGCTTTTCCGAGATTTTATACCTCCTCGGGCATACCCTGAGTATTTTTCCAAGAGGTCGTCCTTGAGCGCACTCACCTTCATGGCCTTTTCCAGATAGTTTATCTACCTCAGGCGGTCTTTTATTTTGACAGCTGGATGTGCATACCCAGATATGTGTCTTAAGCATACATTCATACATTCATGCAAATGCATATGTAGTTGTATTACCCTATGAATCATATATAAATTGTTAACCCATTTTGGAATGATGTGATATGGTTGAATCTATGAGGAAAATTCTCACTGAGTTTTCACTCACCAATCGTGCGATTGCACCAAATAGATGCAGGAATGAGGACAGGTGAAGACCCCTATGACGGGATTTCAGGGACGACTAAGGTGGAGTTTGGCGGGGAAGAACTCTATGTGAATGTTGTTGAGTCGTTAGAGCTCAACTGATATTTTAGGATTTACCTGCTTTTGTACTTTAGATTTTGTATTTTGTTTGAATTGTAATAATAAGCTCCTACTGTGAGATTTCATTTTTCTTTCCTTTACTTATACTAAACTCCCTTATTGTTACTCTTGATATCCTTAATTAATGCAATGTTGCCTTACTCCATGTCATGAAATTTACCGTTATTTAGATGCATGTTAGTCCACTTCATGACGTAATACTCGGGTTCTCATACTCGAGCGACTATCCTCGGGTTATGAGAACCAGGGTGTTATACTATCTTTGTCAATGACTGACAAAAAGGGGGGAGAATAACTCAAACACCCCGACAGGAAATGTGTATTTGCCTATGTATGGTGTTGTAGGTGTTAGGGAGAGCAGCTGCACCAAGATAGGGGGAGTTTGTAGAAAGGGGGAGCAGCTTCTAAATATGTTGTGTATATAACATTGTTAGAATTGTAAAATTGTGTAAAGTTTATGTGCACACAATTTAGGATGTCAGTATAGAAGTTGTTCTAGGGTGTTTTGGTATTTTGTCACGTAATTAACAAAGGGGGAGATTGAAAGTGCCCTGGTTTGTCAATTAGCGTGAGTGTTGAGTCAGCTAGTCTACAGAGCCTTATAGGAAGATCGATCAAAGCGTCTGCCTCAACCGGATATATGCACGAACTCGCCATAAGTAAATCTAAGCCTCACATCTCATGTACCAAAACACCAGGTATATAAAACCCTTAAAATAAGTTAGAACATCGTAGGGTTTTTAAGTTAAGAAAACTTTTTCAAAATCAAAAAATCTTTAAGTTTTCTTGCTTTATCGATTTTATCGAAACACATCTCGATATGATCGACCTGCGTTGTTGATGTCCTCAATGACAAATCGATTTCATCGGAATGAGGACAAAAGTGTCCAGTAACCACATATATCTCTGGACGGATTTATCGATGTATCAATATACCTATCGATATCATCGATATTTGAATCTCGAGTCCATCGATGGTGACTCGATAATATCGACAGGAAGATTTCCGGTGCCCCTGTTTTTGCTTAAGAATATCATATGTGCATTGATACATCGAAAGCCCCTATGATACCATCAAAGTTCAAATCTCGATGATATCGAAAGGATGATCGAGGGTCACTCGATAGAATCGATATTCAAATATCGATGATATCGGTACGGTATCGATGACATCGAATAGGGACAAAAACTGTCCAACAAGCTTAAATGAAAATCCCTGGGATTTATCGATGCCTCGACACAGTTATCGATATCATCAACATTCAAATTCCGATGATCTCGAAGGTCCCTCGATCATTCTTATAAACCTGAAATATTTCAATGACAAGTCTCTCTCATTTTCAAATGTCGAGGAATCGAACCTCGTTTCGATAAAATCGAAGTTTGAAATCCGATGACATCGATACTTGTTTCGATTCCATCGACCAACTGGCAAAAGGTTTTAAAGCGTATGACATTTGAGTTTGTGTCATCGAGTGGCCCGTCGATACAATCGAGAGTATACACTTGATGATATCGAACTCTGTCATAAATGTGACCGTTTTATATCCGTTGGAATCTTTTGCCTATATAAAGAAGACTTGTCTATTGTTGCTGGTAGAGAAAGAAGAGATTGCTTTTGAGTGTTTTACTTTAGATCATTTACCCAAAGCCCTTTCTCTCATGGAAGTTCATCCTCCAATCCACCCTCATCATTGATATTCAATAGAGTGGATTAGGGAATGAACTTCCTCATTCAAGGATTCTCCAGCTACTACCTTAATGGCAAATCATTAAGTTGGGATGCCTTTAATGCATAGATAATCGGAATCACTCTATCTTCCTTATAGGAAAACTTTTATAAAGTAGGATTTTTTCTTAACCTTGACCCAACCCGAAGCCTCGTATTAGTACATCATCTGAGTTGCGGATCAAGGAAACAGAAGATTCTTCGTCAACAAGGAGGAGATCTTCGTCAACGTGCTGAATGGGACTCATCCACTTATTTGTAACTTATTAAGTCCAGAGGACACCTGTGATCATTGCTTTTTAGGATTGGGTCCAAGGTGTTTCTCACCCTTGCAAGCCCTCGTAAGAGGCCTCCGGTGGGAGTGTACGTGGTGGGTGCGTTGTATTGACCCTTGCTCTGTGGAGAGCATAAACAGTTAGGGTCTTGTGGAAGATCCTTAGCCAGTGTGCCTAAAAGTGGGTGCGTTGTGTTGACCCTTGCTCATGAGAGCATAAACAATGAGGTTCCTTGTGTGGATCCTTGGCCAATGTGCTTAAAATTAAGTGTTATGTTTGACCCTTGCTCAGGGAGCATAAACAGTCAGCCTAGGTGTAGGTTGTAAAGGTTAAAGGTGAACTTGATTTAAAACCTTAGGTGTGAAGTGAACCGCTGTGAAACCTCCTTATTGAAATATGGCACACTCAAGGGTTGAGTGCTTCTGCCGGGAGTGGAGTAGACAAGTAGTCGAACCAGTATAAAAATGATTGTGTTTGAGATTGTTATTGTCTTTCATTTGTTTATGTGATTTCCTTGAATGCTTTCATATCTGATTATCTGAGATCACACCTCACACACACGCATAGTTATATCCATCATAAACTAATTTACATATTGCTTAGCTTTCAAATAGTTTGTGATTAGATCCTCTACCGGGCTTGGAAGCCAATAGAGTTACTCTTTAGTAATCTTAATATATGCTTGTTGTTAAGATTGAGTGATAGGATTTTAAATTATTATAAAATTCTTAAAAAGTCTTATTCACCGCCCTCTAGGACATATTGGCATATTCTTACTTCAACTAAAGCGGTTTTCACCGCTATTTTAGCTGTAAGGCCCGTATCCTAGTCCATATCGTTCCTTAGACTTCCGCGATCCTCCTCGTCGAATTCCGGTGACCCGCGACCTGTAATCAACATTTACACGCGACCTGAGTCACATCCCGTATATCTGAGTCGACTCGACCCAAGATTTGTACCCTAGCAACCGCGCCGTCGCCGTGGTTTCAATGCCACGACTTGTGCACTAATGCGATAATCAGGCCAAGAGTTGTGAGCTAGCGTATATTTTGAAGAAATAAAGCTCATTTGCAAATTCTGAGTGAATCTCTACCAAAACATCACATCAATTAATCAAGTACACATCCCATCACAACCCATCACACTCATCTCTCTCTTACACAAGTCATCCCTAAAGTCAACTCTTTCTTACAATACTCATCCCTCTCATCCCATCTTTCTTACAACACCATCCATCTCTCCCATCCATCACTCCATCCCATCTCATTTTCCACCATTTTTCAAGCATACAAGAGAGAAAAAATTTAAGGAGAGAAAAGAGAACCCAAGATCAAGGCCCACTTCCTACCCCCTCATCTCTCATCCTAGCCCTTCAATCTTCATCATCCACCATCAAAGAAAAAGCTTAGGAGCCAAGGATTCCAAGGAGCTAAAGAAAAAGACAATCAGTGGGTGATCTTAGAATTTTCACCATTGATTTTTATGGTTTGAGGGCCCATATGTGGTGGGACCCATCTTGATGTATGTATTGTATCATAGAAGGGAGCTCATAGTGGCGGAGCTCCCTCCATCACCGCCGTCTCTCTCTCTCTCTATCTCTCTCTCTCTCTCCCCCTTGTTTGCAGCTCACCACAATGCATGAATTTTATCTATGTCGTCCACGAGATGGCCCACCTTGCTGGACTGTCCAGCGGACGGGCTTGCTGCCTGTCCGTCTGGACAGGCCCATATGAAGAGAAAACATAAATATCAGCTTTATTCAAAGCTATGGTGGGCCACCACGAGGACCCACCTTGATGATACGTGTATCCACACTGTCCAGTCTGCTGGACGGTGGGTTCCATCGTGAGGCATGTGTTATATCCCAACTGCCCATCTGTGGGGCCCACACATGATGTATGTATCTTACATCCACACCGTCCAGACCTTGGACGATGGGGATCGGATCAGCTGGTGTACCTCACACCAGCATCTTCAGCTGCTACATTCAGCGTCAGCAAGTTCTGTGGTTAATCACGAGGTATGGGTTATATCCCCTCCATACCATCCGCATGCAGCGGGTGGGGCCCACCCCACACGTGCTACACGTGTGGGATGGGACCCACCTTGATGTACGTATTTTATGTCCACTCGTCCATTGGGTAGGATGGTGGACCCCACCTCTGATGTATGTATTATATCCATACCATCCGTCCATTTTTCCATGGACGTGGACCCACCCCACGCGTGTTGCACGTGTGGGGGTGGGGTCCAACTTAATATATGTATTTTATAGCCATGCCGTCCATCTACTAGGGACGGTGAGCCCCTCGATGCATGCGTTCTATATCCAACCATCCATCTGTTTTGACGTGGGATGGGTGGGGCCCATTTTGAGGTATGTGTTGTATACACCGTCCATCTGGACGTGAGACCCACATGCCACACGTGTGGTGTCCACACCATCCATTTGGAATAGTGGGACCCACCGTGATATTGTGTTATATCCAAACCGTCCATCCACTTTGTGAGCTCGTCTTAAGGATTGAAATAGGAAATAAGACATATTTGTTTATCAAGTGGACCACATTGCAAAACTAGTGGAGGATTTAACGTCTACCATTGAAACCCGTTTGGGGTCACAGAAATTTTGGATCAATATGAAATTTGTTTTTCCTCTTAATTTAGGTCTTTGTGACCTTATGAACAGATTGGATGGAAAATAAACGTTATGGTGGGCCCTGTGAATTGTTTAACGGTGAGATCATTATCTCCACTACTATTTGTGGTGCGGTCTAGATGATATTTAGATATAGTTCCTTTTTTGGGTAATGCTCTAAAATGATCTCTAAAAATAAATGAATGGTGTAGATATAATAATAATGTTTCATCCACACCGTCCAGCTAGGACGGTGGGTCTCACTTGATGTACATGACGCCCATCGATGCGGCCCGATATGATATTTGTGTGGCTCATATGTGCGGCCCATTGTAATGTATGATGAGGCCCGATGTGATGTATGAGAGGCCCATTGTGATGTATTTGAGGCCCATTTGGGAAGACCCATTATGATGTATATGTGGCCCATGTGTGAGGCCCGATGTGATGTATATAAGGCTCATATGATGAGGCCCAATGTGATATATATTAGGCCGATATGTTAAGGCCCATTGTGATGTGTTTGTGGCCCATTTGGTAAGGCCCATTGTGAAGTATATGAGGCTCTTATGTGAGGCCATGGGCCCACTATGTGTTTAGCTCTATGCGGGCCACTCCTCAGGAGCAATGTTATTTAAATGTCTACATTGATGGGCAATGATAGTTAAATATCCACATTATGACCTTTCCTTAGGCCTTTGTTAGGCCCATTCTCATCATTCTGGGTCAATCCAAATCATTAGGCCCTAATGATGTTTTCATGGTCCATCTATTCGTATTGGGATAACCCAATATGTTGGCCCCCCATTGGTTATTAGTAGGATTACTTTTTTATCTTGGAGTCCATCTAGGACTTATTTAGGACCCCTAGGGCATCTAGTGGACTATATGATAGAATGGAGAATGAACCCTTTCCGGATCCTTAGGAATATAGGTAGGCCACTTAGGCCCAACCTTGATATGGGGAGAGTATGTCATTACCGTAGATGGTAGGATCTGCGATATTAGATTTGGTATATCCACCGTTGGGACCGATCTTCACATTAAAGATCAGACCCGCGGTCCTTATGTGGACCTCGCCTTGTTTATAGGCCGATTATCGATATCAATTGCGAGCATGATAAGCATAGCATCATGATACATGCTCATACGCATCATCTGCATGCTTGTTATGAGATGTAGTTGACCATTGCATATGCCATTGGGCAGGTTGTTTATGGGACTCCCTGATAGGCGAAGTTTTCCCACATGAGCGCACGGTACACGCAAGATTGATGCATGACTGGATTATATGACTCATGCATCTTGCATTATGTGATATGGTTACTATACACCCTAGCAACATCAAGGTCGTGGCTTCCACAGGCATATCGTGGATGGCTGGATTGGATACCAGAAGTACTTAGTTATAGAACTGTGGGCACATAGGATGTCCTTGGGTGAAAGTCTCAAAACCTTTTTAGTACCAAAAGGATGCTCCAACGTCGAGACTGAGTGGATGTATGAGCGCACGAGGGTCGTATACCAGTAGGTTGTGTCTCCCACTATGTCGTGGTCGGTTAGAAGGAGGTGTGACCTTACCCACCTGAGTGAGGGGGCAATATCTAGGAATGGGTCCGCTATTGACGAGTCGGACCCGATATTAGCAGGCAGATAGTGAGGTCTCTTCCACTTATCCAGTTGTACGCTCGGATAGGGGTGACAAGCTGGCATAGAGTGTACTAGATTCCGGTGATCATCCATAGTAAAATCTGTACAGATATTTGATGCTCTAGTGATGAGTTGTATTGATATGTGGATTCGTATGAGGATTGGTATGCTCGAGTTGCATCTCGCATCACGTGGCCTTGGTATGGCCGACATCATTCATGTCTTGCATCGCCTAGCCTTGATATGGCCGATAACATTCATGCCTTGCATCGCATAGCCTTGGTACGGCTGATAACATTCATGGATTCACCAGCATATTCTGTATTACTCTAATATTGTATTCTGAATACACTTATATTGCGTACACACTTACACCACCCTCTAAGCTTTCTATAAGATTATGTACGATCGTTGCGTACAGGTGACGTTAGGACGTAGCTGAGCAAGAGCAGGGGCGTGCAGCCTAGCTTTTGAAGTTCTGTCATTATCTTGTATTTCCTTTATGTGCATTGTACTTAAAGTTTTTTATCATAGTGGGAATGTGATAGAGTTGTTTGTTATTGTTCGTGGGTTATGCTTATGGTTATGCACCTTATGAATCAAATTCATGTTGAAAATCCTCCTTGTAAGATCCCAGGATCAGAACCTAGTATATGGGTGCCGGGAGCCAAGAATGGGGTACTACGAAGGCTATCAGCGTTGGATTCGGTGATCGAAAATTTTGTGAACCCGGTTTCCGAGTCTGGGGCATGACAACGGCCAGGTATTTATGAGCAATGATAATGCCTATAATGTTGTGAGTGTTGAATCGGTCTATATCAAGATGTTTGATAGCATGGAGCGTACCTTAACCGAGGTGAGCATGTTCAGATATAAAGAAGAGTTTGGTATCTCTTGGTGCACTCGAGACACTTGGGTGTAAATTCATCGGTTTCAATAGGGTACTTAGAGTTTCAAAATGGGCACTCATTGTCATGAGGCACATAGGAGTGTAAACCTTTACAGGTTGATCGGGAGCACTTTATTGGGTGAAGTTGTAGCATCTGTAGCAGATTCTACGTCGGCACATATGTGGCATGCACGTCTGAGACACATGAGTGAGTGGGGCATAAAAGTACTCTCTGATCATTGTTTAATTCCAGTTTTTAAAAGTTTTGATTTAAATATATGTGAGCATTAGTAAACAATCTAGGTTATCTTTTAAATCTAGTAAACATTTATGTAAGGGCATTCTTGATTATGTGTATTCTGATATATGGGGGATGGCGCTCATGATTTCCATCGGAGGATTGTCATGGTTTGTCACATTCATTGATAACTACTCCAGAAAAGTGTGAGTTTATTTTTTCAAAAATAAATCTGATGTTTACATTAACTTCAAATAATGGAAGGCAATGGTTAAAAAGCAATCAGGGCAAAACGTAGAGATTCTAAGGACAAATAACGGTGGAAAATTTACTTTAACAAAATTTAATAAATACCGTAAGAATGGATGGATCGTAAAACACAATACGGTGCGCCACACACCAGAGCAAAACGATGTGACGAAGAAGATGAATCAGACTCTCTTGGAGAGGACCCAATGCATGATTAGTAATTCTGGGTTAGGCAACGAATTATGGACTGAGACCGTTAATATGACTTATTACTTAGTGAATCGATCCCCTTCTACGACCATTAATTGTAAAATTTCATAAGAAGTATGGAGTGGTCAGCAGATAGACTACTCAAGATTGCGTATATTTAGTTGTAAAGCTTACTCTCATGTACCGTCAGTTGAGAGATATGCTAAACTAAAGACCCAAAAAGCAAATCTTTATTGGCTATGGTGGTGGTGTGAAGGGGTATAAGTTGTATAACCAGGTCACACAGAGAATCATCATTAACCGTGACGTTAGATTTGACGAGGGATCCTTATTTTGTAAGGATGAGCAAGAGGAACCAGAAAAATTGGTTGTAGATGTTCAAGTGGACACGGATGATACTCAAGTTGATACAAATACGCAGACAGAAGTACAAGAGCAAGTGGAGCAACCACCCGTGAGAAGGAATCCGTCACGAGATTGCAGATTACCGGCGAGATACAGGGACGACTCAAATATTACTTATGCCCTCATTATGGATGAAAGATATTCATCTACTCTTCTGGAGGCTCTTGATGAGACGAATGCAGAAAAGTGGAAAGCAATGATAGATGATGAGATTGACTCTTTGTACAAGAATGAGGTATGGTGCTGGTAGAGGTTCCCTTAAGCCAAAAAGAGATCGGGAGTAAGTGGATCTTCTAGAAGAAACCTTAAAGAGAAGGTGTCGACTTCACTGGCATATTCGCGCCGATTATAAAGTAAGTATCTATCAGATTCGTGTTGGCGCGGGGGACCCAATACGATTTCGAGCTAGAACAAATGGGTGTGAAGACTGTCTTTCTACTTGGAGAATTGGAATAGTAGATCTACATGAAGCAACCAGAGGGATTCAAAATTAAAGGGGTAGAGAACAAGGTTTGCAGGTTGAAGATGTCGTTATACGGCATAAAACAGTCACTTAGGCAGTGGTACAAAAAATTTAATTATTTCATATTGAGTCAGAAGTTTACTAGGAGTGAGTACGATTACTAAGTCTATTACATGACATTGAGTGATGGTAAGTTCAACATCTTGGTATTATATGTTGATGACATATTGATCGCTAGTCATAACATATCTGAGATCAATGTACTGAAGACTCAATTATCAGGGACATTCGAGATGAAAGATATAAGGGTTCTCGACATTGATATACACAAAGACAGGAAAAGGAGAAGGCTTTAATTATCTCAGAATGACTACTTTGAGAAGGTATTGGTGAAGTATGTGATGGACAGGGCAAAGCTGGTCAGCATTCCTCGCTCAAATTATTTTAAACTTTCTTCTTAACAGTGTCATAAAACTGATGAAGAAAAGTTGGAGACGTCTCAGTGCCCTATTCAAATGCGGTGAGTAGCCTAATATATGTCATGGTCTGTACGAGATTGGATATTTCACATGTGGTTGGTGTTGTTAGCAGATATATGTCTAACTCCGAAAAGTAATATTGGGAGGCAATGAAATGGCTATTTCGATACATTCGTGATACGAAAGACTACGTCTTATATTTTGAGAAGACATGGGCCAAGTCAGTTGGATATGTGGATTCAAATTACATGAACAGTGTGGATTTTAAAAAGTCAACTTCAGGTTACTCATTTGTGCTAACGAGTGGAGCAATCAGTTGGATGTCGAAGCTTCAGTCTGTGGTGGCTCTTTCCACTACCAGAGTTGAGTATATGGCAGTGACAGAAGCGTTCAAAGAAGGTGTTTAGTTGAGGGGAATGATAAATCAGTCGAAACTTCTACAAGAGGCCGTGCCAGTTAATTGTGATAGCGAAAGCACGATCAATTTAGCTAAAAACTTTGTTTATCACTCACGTACTAAATACATTGATGTTCATCACCATTTTATCCGACAAGTGCTTAAGAAAGGAAGCGTGACTCTGGAGAAGATTCGCACCAGCTTGAATCCGACAGATATGCTGACTAAGGTGGTTCCCACAGAAAATTTCAAGTTCTATGCAACTTTTCTGGGCTTGATGAGGACATAAAGGAAGACGGAGGATGCACGAGAAGTAATGGTGGAGCTATGATACAAGGCAAGATTAGAGATGAAGAAAAATGAGTTATGAAGAATGGCGATTGAAGACACGGTGGAGATTGTTGATATATGTCTTAAATTTGTAAATTCAACAGTCTGTTAATGAAAGGTTCGATGCTATCGAGAAATTTTGAAATTTATCGAATTGGTTGTTGGACACTTTAGGTGCCTTATTCGATGTCATCGAAGGCCTAGTCGATGCCATCAGTAAAATCTAGGATTTTCATGTTTAGGTGCTAGAACATTTAGGTGTTTAGTTTGATGTCATCGAAGTCTCATCGAAGATGCCAACGAACGTATGCACAAAGTTATATAGAGTTGCATATTTATGGGATTTATTTTCAATTTTGATTATGATTCTCCTAGAGGTTATATATAGGGGTGTAATCATGATCAAAGGGTATCTAAGCCTTTCTAATTCATTCATAAGGTTTTAAATGGCTTTAATGGGAGATTCAAGGCTTTTTTGAATTGGGTATTCTCTTTAATATTGTAATTTTTTGCTTTAATAGTGATTATTGTCGCTTTATGCCATGGTTTCTTCTCGCAAGGGTTTTTCCACGTTAAATTCAGAATCTTTGTGATTGGGCTTGTTTGTGTGATTGGAATACTTTGCTTGATTCATCTTTGTGTGCTCCCACGAGTCCCTAACAATACATCATGGTGAGGCCCTACAAAGTCTTATGATCGAGTCTCCAAGCGATCGAGTCTCCAAGCAATCCCTGCCCTACCTAGTAGTCTACCATGGACCCACCAATACAATGGTCTTTAGTATTTGTAAGTGAACCCCATAAAACACACAAGATGTTGTTGATTTGTACTCGATCCAATCCCTAGAAATTTTCATATATACGGTTGTGAACATGGTTTTAGATTGTTAGTGTTGGACGGGCTAAATGTCGTTGTCAGGGATGATTGGACCCAAGCTCGGTTAGTGTTGGGTATTGTTGGCCACCATGATGTATGTTTTATTCACCTGTCCATCCATTTTTTCCAACTTATTTTAGGGTAAGAGCTCAAAAAAGATCAAAAGCGTGGACCCCTCCACATGAAACAATGTTGATTGAATGCCCACGGTTAAAAACCTTTTAGGTGCCACAAAAGTTTTGGATCCAACTGCCAACCATTAAAAACTATTTAGTCACCACAAAAAAGTTTTGGAACAAATTGATATTTGCGTTTTCCGTTCATCGAGGTGCATGTGAACTTATCATAAGGTTGGATGGAAAATAAACAATGCGAAGGTTTCAACCGTAGGTGTCATTATCCCCATTGTTTCCTTTTATGTGGTCCACTTTAGCTTCCAATCTGCTTTTAGGGTCATGTTCTAAAATGAGCTAGCAAAATGAGTGGGCTGTGTAGCGAATTCAGTGCCGAAGTGATGTCACCAAGTTTTGTGGGCCCCACCATGATGTATGTTTATCCATTTGTAGAGATCATTTTAGCACATGAACCAAAGAATGTGACAGATCTAAAGCTCAAGTGGACCCACCACAGAAAACACTGGGGAATGAACATCTACCATTAAAAACTTCTTGGGGCTACAGAATTTTTTGATCTAAGCTGATATTTGTGTTTTCCCTTCGTCCATGTCTGTGTTAACTTATGAACTGGTTAGATCTGAAATTAACATCATGATGGGCTAGAAAGGTTTTAACAATGCATTATTGTCCCACTGTTTTCTGTGGTGGGGTCCTTTGACTAGTGCGTTAAAATGATCTCTCATGCCTTAAAATGGACGCCGTGGACAGATCCATCTAAAAAGTCAGGACTCAATTGCGTCATCGGGGTTCCCACGCAATCCGCGTCGCAAAGTTGTCACACGTACAACTTTTTCTGTACACGGACGTGTCAGTTCTTACAACATCTTTGCGTCAGAAAATGTGGGCCCCATCGTAGATATCATACTAGGTAAAAGTAAGATAATTACACCTAAGGCATACCAGTTTAGAGTTGTACACGAGTAGAACTGAGTCGAGCTTGGCACAGCTTGACTCGGATCGGCCATTAGCTTACCCCAGCTTGAACTCGGCTCGACTCAGTCCTCGAGCTTGACTGGCCAGCTCGACTCGGTTCGGTCAGCAGCTCGGGCCAGTTTGAGCCGAGTTCAAGCCTGTGTGGCATTTTCTCAAACACATGAAGTGCACTTTTAATTTCTCATAGTATGCAAAACAGTAGCAACAATTTACAGATATTTTATCAAACACTCAGTGGAAAGCATCAAAATCAAGACACAAATGTAGTTTTATAATGTAATATTTTTTTTTTGTAGTGATTTGTTCCATATTCATACCTTCCTCCCCACCAGTCGATCCGTCGGAGAATGTATGCACCCGAAACAGCACTTTGTTGAGTCATTTCATCGAACACTTGGTGAGCAACATCAATATCATAATAACCGAGTCACCAATTTGATTTGATCCGAGTTGATTCGAGCTCGGATAAGCTCGAACTCGGCTCAAAAATTTTTCAAGCTCCAAAAATCAACTCGACTCAACTGAACTCAATTTCAAACCGATCAAGTAGAATCGAGCTTTTTCGAGTCGAGTCAAGCAAGTTAACCGAGCTAACTCGGTTGGTGTACAACTCTACACACCATAAAGATCGCATGGGCTGAAAGTAAGATAATTCGGCCTCCTTAGGTGGGCCACATCGCTACATTAACTCTTGTCATCAACTGTCCATTGATTTCTTTGGTATAGCTTGTCTGCATACACATGTCGCTTGCATGGTCAATAAGCTAGATGAAACTTCTGTTCACGCATTTCCTTAGAGTGATAGGCCTGATGAGTGGCCTGGATCATTTAATGTGACAGACCTGATGAGTGGCCTAGATCATTTACCATTTATAACACCTCATCGCCTGTTTTGCGAGTAGCGGTGTAAACGGGCTGGTATCGGGCCTAAAAAAGAGCATTAGAATAGATTAGGCGCAAAGGCCCAGCCCGAACCAGCTCAAATACCGGGCCGATACGTACCCAGGCATGGCCCGTTGAGAGCCTTATCTGCGAGTCACTTTTTTCAATCTAACGATGGGATAGTGCGTGGAGCGGATTAGGTGTGGGCCTTACCGTGAGGCCCACCTTGATGTATTTATTATGAATCCATACTGTACATCAGTCTTTCGGGATAATTTATGGCATGAGCTCAAAAATGAAGTAGAGCCAAATGTCAGGTGGACCATACCATAGGAAACAGTGTTGATTGACTATTCAAAATGTTTTGTGGGCCACAAAAGTTTTAAATTAATTTGATACTTTTTTCCTTCATCCAACACATTAGATGGTAAATAAACATTACTGAAACATTAGAGTGGGTCCTAGGAAGTTTTAATGGTGGGGTATTTAATCAACATTGTTTCCTATGGTATGGTGCACCTGAGAATTTTATTTACTTTATTTTTATCTCATGTCCTAAAATGATCTTTCGAAACATACGGACGGAGTCGATTTAGAATACATATAAAGGTGGGCCCATAGTAAAGTCGCACCATCTTGTGAGGACGCTGAATGCACTCCTGGTTTTTGGTGTATATGCATCCTGTCTTACTCCACAGCGATATGTTGGGACTTTGGCCTTTGCATTTAGATCATCTATGGATTTAAACTTGTCGTGGTGATATACAACAACAATGTAATTTCTTAAGGGTCCACCGTGATATATGTATCTTGAGTCATGCTTGTTGATGTAAGAATCTGGACCGCAATCTTTATATCTCTGAGCACATGTACAAGAGAAGAGCAAAGGAGACCCTAACTAGAGCAGGAGACCCTCTGATGTCAAAGTCAGGCGAGGAATTTGAGTCTGGTCGTATTGAGGGGTCTAGGGTGAAAGATTCTGCGTACCTTTTTAGTGTAGGTAGATCGTTTAGTTATAGTGTATGTAGGATGGTAATCCGTAATTTCAAGCACGATCTTAGCCATCAGGTGAGATGTGCGCGAGTGGTGAATATTGGCAATTACCCTAAAATTACATGGTAGACGGTTATGCGCAGGTGATGGGTGTCAATGGTTACCCTAGAGTCGCACATACCCGAGGTAAGTCGATACTGTTCTGGTCGGAGCATCACAAGTCGGCGTAACCCTGATCGAAGCATCGTAGTTTGGCATGAAGAAATCTAGGGTCGGCACGGTCTAAACTTCTTATTTCGCCCGAGGTGAACCCATATATGAGTGATACGAGGAGGCTATCAAGACTCATGAAGAAGTTAAAGGCTACAAAAATTGAATATCACAAAGAACTTCTGGACGACCATTGTTTTGTTTAACATACACGAGCGAGCTTCCTTATACTCCCAAACATCATCCGACATGCATTTGGCATGCCGCCATCCCCTTAGCTCAATCATCACGGATCATTAGAGCCGAGTCAAACTGAGTCTTCGATTATCTATGTCGAAGTCGAGCTGAACCAATCAATTGACCAGCCGAGGATTGCTATGAGGAGCTCGGAAGTTGTGCATTGGTCATTTGGGCTATTGGCTATTCCGGGCGGAGGGTTAGACCTATCTTCTCGTCGGTTCCTTCTATTCTCGATGAGCTCTTCCTCAACTTCATTGAACTGATCAATCCCCTGAGCCTGTTGTGACCGGGGACTTCAGGACAATCCTTGTGAGGTACATAGGTGAGAGCTCAAAAATATGCGCGGCCGAGGGACTACGCTTGGGGATGCAAAGTCTTACTTCTCTGGGCGAGATGGCCCAAGAGTGTATACTAGTCAGCCCGAGCTGACCCTAAGGGCGGTCGGACCATATTTTCTCATACCAATGCTCACCTGCACACATTCTTAAGTGTGCACCTTTAAGCATGTGTCATGTCACAAAATTCGAATGGTCCATGTGATGTGGCACCACGTGAAACTTCTAGGGCCTAACTTTTAGCTTGATCCAAAACTTTGGTGAGCCATAGAAAAGAGAGGCAAATCAAGGGAGATAATTGTTTTCTTTTTCCATGGCCCAGCAGAGTTTTGGATCAGATTGAAAATCGGGTCCTAGGGGTTTTATGGCGTGCTGCATCACGTGGATGGTTCTGATTTTGAGTTCACATCATGTATCAAAAAGTGCTTACAAGTTCTAGTTAGAATTGGTGCGTAGTTGAGCATTCCTCTATGTATCTCATCCAGGCCGTTCATCTATTCTGTCCCGTCATTTTAAGCCATTAGCCCAAAAATAAGACAGATTTGAAGCTCAAGTGGTCCTCACCATAAGAAATGGTGAGAAATGAATACCTAAATTTAAAAACTTGTGAGTAGTCACCAAGGTTTTGGATAAATCTGATATTAATTAGTGTAGGCCTCTCATATATGTCAGTGTGATTTGATGGACTAGTTAAATGATTAGACGCACATCCTTGTAAGCCCTAGAAAGGTTTCAATTTCGAACCGTGAATGTGATTAACCCCCCTATTTTCTACGATGTGGTCTACGGGATCTTCTAATCGGCCTCATTTATAGTAAAATAGATGAATGCGGTGGATCACACACATACATAACTGTGGAACAAATGGATTTTAAATACACATAATTCCTCTTTGATTTCATACATTGGACGGTCAGAAATAAAATGAACGGTCAGCATAATATTTACGTAATCAAAGGGTTTAAATAGTAAAACTAATGAATATTTCAAATATTGTCTATCCAAAAGAAAGCCTATCACATTAACAGTTTATGTAATTTAAAAAGATCCAATTCGGATGGATAAAGTCCCGACCCATCACATTTCGGTACGTGGGATGTATTCCAGTACAGACCTCTTCATTTAGGGGGGAGTTTTTTCCTACTGTATGCCTCACTTTTAAGCCATGTATCTTATTAAGTCCTTCCAAACTTACCTTCCTGGACTATCTCTGTTGTACCGATGCACATTTATTGGACCAAAATACCCCTGCTTAATCAGAAATGTCATTTCTGAAAGTTGTGGTTTCCTATGGCTACGAATTATAACCGTAGCCGTTGAAACTAACCGCGAAGTGAATGGAAGTGAATGATGTGAAGGAAATTCACCGCAAAGTGAATGGAATTGACCGCGAAGTAAATGAAGTGAAGGAAATTCACTGTGAAGGGAATGGAATTGACTACGAAGTGAAGGAAATTCACCACAAAGTAGATGAATTGAATAGAATTCACCACGAAGTGAAGAAAATTTACCTTGAATTGAAGGGAATTGACCGCAAAGTGAAGTAAATTCACCGTGAAGTGAAGGAATTTGACCGCAAAGTGAAGGAATTTGACTGCAAAGTGAATGAAGTGAATGTAATTGACCATAAAGTGAAGGAAATTTACTGCGAAGTGAAAGAAATTTACTGCAAAGTAGATGAATTGAATGGAATTCACCACGAAATGAGTGAAATTCACCGGGAAGTGAAGAAAATTCACCGCGAAGTGAATGTAATTGACCGTGAAGTGAAGCAAATTGACCACAAAGTGAAGGAAATTCACCGCGAAGTGAAGGGAATTCACCGCGAAGTGAACGTAATTGACTACGAAGTGAAGGAAATTCACCGCGAAGTAAATGGAATTGACTGCGAAGTGAATGAAATTCACCGTGAAGTGAATGAAATTGACCGCGAACTGATTGAAATTGACTACTAAGTGAATGAAATTCACTGTGAAGTAAATGAAATTCACCGCGAAGTAAATGAAGTAAATGAAATTCACTGTGAACTGATTGAAATTGACCGCGAAGTGAATAAAATTCACCACGAAAGCTTCCTACTAATGCTACATTATTGAATGAGCTCAATAGTCATCTCTACTCTCCTATTCTATTTAAACCTTCTTACATTTTAATTATGATAAAGTATTGGATGCTATTACTGGTATCTAAATTATCAAACACTCTCTTCATCTTTGTTTGGCCCTATCATGGATGGAGCACACCCCGAGATCAAATCCATTGGTGATCCCAGCTATTGATTGGAGGACTTTTAAGCTTTTCAAATGGTCAGAAAAAGGTCCAACCAACTATACATTAGATGAGCAAAAATGTCCAATTAGCAGCTACTATCATTCAACTGATGCAACTTTTGGTATATGGGGCATTCATAATTGGACCCCACAGACGAACATTCCAGATCTGTAGCTAAATGTAACACTTAGCATTGGCTCCTCTCCCTTTGATTAATCTGTAAATAAATAAATAAATAAATAAAAAAATCCCATCCACCAAGACACAATGATAAACAAAGCAAGTTATGTGGGGCTTTGGCTTTTATAATTTGTTTTGAATTGGAGCATAGTCTTAAATCCTAGACTTGTTTAGTAAATGGATAGGGTCTGGGTTGCCAGCATAGTTCTAAAATTCGTTGACTCAACTTGAAACTTAGCTGAGTCTACTCAATTCAAATTTTGAGGAAAGACATTGAGAAAGATAGACTTGATCCAGACTCGATATGAATTGGGCCGAGTAACTCAATGGAGGAACTTTTTAAATAAAAAGTAGGGTGTAGTGCATTGACCTCAACTAAGGAGGTAAAGAGCTTAAGCAGCACACAACGCATTACCAATATACCTTTTAGTGCTATTTATAGGATACTTAGCAGTTCAAGTTTTTTTTGCTACTCCATTTATTCTTATTTAATTAATTTAATGCCAAGTCAAGTCAACTCAAATACTCCAAGCTTATCCCCAACACTTGATCGTATGCAATCTCCTTCATTCAACTTGTGCTTAGATTATTGGAAAACAGCTTTATTGATTAGAAAATCAACCCCAGATTCTTCTCGTTTGAGTCCCATATGTTTGTTAACAAGCCCAATAGCAACTGTAGAAAACCACTTTTGTTTCTCCTGCTATTGAGTTCTCAATTCAATCGCTTTCACAATTGAAAACCATATGCACCAAATTTGAAATATGAAAATATATGAATAGAATGTGAATACATAAAAGCAAAAGAAAGGGCTAGAAATTGAATGAAATACATAAATGTTGATGAACTTCACAGAGTTTACTCAGTACACTAAGCGTACTGTTTCCTTTCATGGCAGTAGTACCACCTGGACTGTCCAATAGGCGGTGGTAGTACCGCCACTCGCTGGACAGTCTGGGCGGCACTACCGCCAAACCAGTGGTAGCATCATCGTGAAAGGAATGCAAATTATAAAGAGAGGCATTTTGGATTCTAGAAAAGGACTGACTCGCAGCACACATGTAAATGTGGCTCCACCGCGTAAAACCAACTACGGAAGGAATCCTCTCCAACACCGTGTAAAACACCCAAGCTCTTAGGGGCCACTATGTCGTAACATGAAATCCCCTCTGTCCATCATGTGCATTACTCATGATAGCCACCAGTGATGAAAAGTAGCCCAATCCACCGCGAAGTGAATGAAGTGAATGAAATTGACGCAAAGTGAATGAAGTGAATGAAATTGACCGCAAAGTGAATTAAATTGACTATGAAGTGAATGAAATTGACCGCGAAGTGAACGGAGCAAATGAAATTGACCGCAAGTGAATAAAAATGACCACGAAGTGAATGAAATTCATTACGAAGTGAATGAAGTAATTGAAATTGACCGTGAAGTGAATGAAATTCACTACAAAGTGAATGAAGTGAATGAAATTGACCGCGAAGTGAATATAGTGAATGAAATTGACTGCGAAGTGAATAAAATTGACCGTGAAGTGAATGAAATTGATCGTGAAATGAATTACGTGAATAAAATTGACTGCGAAGTGCATGAAATTGACCGTGAAGTGAAGGAAATTCACCGCAAAGTGAAGAAAATTGACCGCGAAGTGAATGAAACTCACCGCGAACTGATTAAAATTGACCGTGAAGTGAATGAAATGGATTTTCAACCATCAACCTGATGGAATCTTGGAAAATAACTAGGTAGGTTGGGTAAAGTAGCTTCTTCTACCCCAAAATTATATATGGTATGTCAAGTAACTCATTCTAGTTTAGGAGATATGCTTGTTAAATGAATAAAAAAGAAAAAAATAAATATATAAAAGGATAAAAATATTTTATATATATATATATATATATATAGATATATATATATATATATATATACATATTTATGTAGAGAAAAATGTAGGGGGAAAAGTTCTCCTTGTAAAAATAAATTAATAAATAAAAACCCAGCTGACTGCCACGGCACTACCACTGGACCGGTGGTAGTACCGCCGCATTTAAGTGGAAGTGGATTGGTTGATGCAAGTATTTTGGGTCTTATCATGAGGTATGTGTTATATCCAAACTGTCCATCCATTTGGAAAGCTTGTATTAAGGCTTAAGCCAAAAAATAAGACAGATCTAACTATCAAGTGGACCACACTGTAAAAAGCAATGGGGTGGGTATCGAACGCCTACCATTGAAACCCTTTTAGGGGTCACAGAAGGTTTTGGATCAATATGAAAATTTTTTTTCCTCTTCATCCAGGTCTTTGTGACCTTATGAATAGATTGGGTGGAAAATAAACATTATGGTAGGCCCTACGAAATTTTTAATAGTGAAAACCAATTTCCCCACTGCTATTTGTGGTGTGGTCCAATTGATTTTTGAATATGATTCTTTTTTTTATAATGCTCTGAAATGATCTCGAAATATGGATAAACGTTGTGGATATAATAAATACATAACTGTGGGGCCATGTAACTTTGATATCTTTTGAACCATTGGTACAACTGGGAGTTTAAGGAGCGTCAGCGCTCGTCTGCACACACCAGCTAATCCGCTTTCGAGGGGAGGCAGGGGTATTCTGGTCCAGTGAAAAGTCATCGGTACAGCAGGGGATTAGTATGGGAACGTAAATTTGGACCGGCAGAATGAGGTACGTGGCTCAAATGTGAGGAGTATAGTGGGAAAAACTCTTTAAGGAGAGTGCATCAGGTGTTACACGGTTACATATGTACACGGTAGTGGGTATGGAAGCGGATTGCGCACTGAGTAAACTATGTGAGGTTCACCATGATCTATGTATTTAATCCCCTCCGTCCATCCATTTTAGCTGATAATTTTAGTGCTTGAGCCAAATAATGAGTCATATCCAAAGCTTGAATTGACCACACTAAAGGAAACGGTGTGAATTGAGCATCTACCGTTGAAAAATTCTTGTGGGCCACGGAAGTTTTTTATCAAGCTTATATTTATGTTTTCCTTTCATCCATGTCTTTAAGATTTTATGAACAAGTTGGATGGCAAGTAAACATCACTGTTGGGCCAGAAAGGTTTCAATGGTGAAAATCATTATTACCACTGTTTCCTGTGGTATGATACACTTGAGATTTGGATATTCTTAAATTTTGGGTTCAACCCCTTAAATGAGCTGAAAAATCGGATGGACGGCGTGGATTAAACACATACATTCACGGTGGTCCCAACTAAGTTTACTCGGTACAATAAGAGTGTAGTAAGTAACTCAGTACGCAGTCCGATTTCAGTGGGGTATTTCCCTGACCGTGGAGCCCACCTTGATGTATTTATTGTATATCCACGTCATCCATCAAATTTTCTAGATCATTTTAATGTAAGGTCCAAAAAATGAAAGGGATCTAAGTCTCAATGACACCACATCATTTGATACAATGGCCATTGAAAGCCCCCTCCCCAAAAATAAAATTAAAAATAAAAATCCATGGGCTCACCTTAACATTTATTTGCCATCCAACCCGTTAATAAGGTCAACACAGACGTGGAAGAAGGAAAAGTCCCCATAAAGTCTTTTAATAGTCAATCAACACTATTTCCTGTAGCGGAGTCCACTTGAGAATTGGATATGCCTAAGTTTTAGGTTCATACAAAGATATCTGAATAACCGAATGAACAGCCTGGATATATAATCCATACATCAAGGTGGGACCTACAGTCAGGAAAACACCTACTACCGTCTTACCCAAGTAACATTTAAACCGCTCTCCACTGGGCTTATGAGGTTGTTACTTACCCTAACTAGAACTGAGCTAGAGACGGACGGTCCTGCCAGGGTCTCTGTAGGGTCCAATGTGTAATGTATGTGTTTTATCATCCATGAAAGATTATTTAATACATGAGCCCAAAAAGAGGCCGATGAAAGGCTCCAGCGGACCAAATCATAACTAAAAATGGTGACAATGACTTCCATCATTAAAACTATCTTAGAGCCTGCTGCGATGTTTGCTTACCATCCAACCTGTTCATAATGTCAAGTAGATTTGGATCGATGAATGAGCTTCATACAAACTTCTATGGCTCAGGAGTTTTTAGCCGTAGGCATTCAATCCTCAGTGTCGAACGGCGTGGATAAAATATGTACATCACGGTGGGCCCTACAGAGATCCTGACTGGACCGTCCGTCTCTAGCTGGGTGCTGGTGGGGTAGTGCCCAGTCCTCGCCCGTGCAAAAGATGCCCGATGACATCGAACGCATGAAGCATCATCGAGAATTATTCTCTGCATATTCCTCTTCGTGGTTTGTGCGGTTCAACGATGTAAATTCTAAGTTATGACAGGAAGCGGTTTGCGTTACCTCCGTAGTGGGTTAACGGCACTACTAAGTTACGTGAGCCTCACCATTATGCATATTATATCCAAACTGTCCGATCACTTGGAGAGATCATTTTAGGGCATAAGACAAAAAATATTAGGTAGATCTAAAGCTCAGGTGGAGCACACCACAAACACCGGTAAGAATTGAACATATTCCGTTGAAAACTTTCTTGGGTTCACATAAGGTTTTTTTTTTTTTTTGGGTTAGCTTGGTAGTACACCCACATTCAGTTCACACTTCACTATTAGCCACCCCCTCTAAGGAATCGATACCAAGACATCACTGTTGAAACGAGGTATTTGGGTACACGTAAGTTTTAGATTAATCTTATATTTGTCTTTTACCTTCATCCAAATCCTCGTTTAGTAGGCTACTAAACTCAAAACCATAGAATTATAATTAACTTAATGGGCTTCACGTAAAACCATAGAATTACAATTAACTTAATGGGCTTCATCGTACATCACAAAACAAACAGTCAAAATTGTGCCAAGAATCATTCAACTTTGGATCTCAAAATGAGTGCATAAAATGTCTAAATATCCTTACGAGTCGTTTGGCACCATGGATTTGGGGGGATTTGAAATCCCCTAGCTTGTTCGGTACCATAAAGTAACCGGGGATTCAAATCCCCTCAACTAGGGGGTTTGAAATCAAAAGTGAGACCTTGGATTACATCTAAAATCATTGTCATAGTTGCATATGTAACATGTGTATCACTAAACTATTAATTTATTGAACACATGGCCTATTAATGATATCCTAAAATAATTAGATTGTTAATCGCATCACTATAATTACTTTAATATGATGATCAGCACCGTCCAAACATTGTCCATGTAAAGCAATGGTTAAAAATCGTTGGTTAATAACTCGGACGTGATCTAGTGCTTGTGGCCCATCGGAGACTTGGAATTTCATCGTTTTTTAGCAGAGTATATATTTCAGCGGCCTTATTACAACCATTGTATCAAAAATTATATAAATTCACTAATTAAATATATTAAAATTGATTTAGTAATTAAATTTCAACCCCTACAAATATATTATGAATAGCTACTTTTGGAATTAAGTTGATTCTCAATCTAAAGTGTCAAACACAACAAGAGGATTTCAAATCCAGGGGGTTTTTAATCCGGGGGTTCCGAATCCAAGGGGTTTCAAATCCACGCTCCCAAACAAGCCCTTAAGATTTGCAGGAACTTAAGTTAAATGTCACAATCTAATCTTTACTAAAGTTGTGGCTTTTAAACTATTAGATCAAATGATGATCAAATTAAGGATACTAATCTAAATTAATATCCTACACATATCTGATAGCCGCGACCCCGATCGATGATCAGTAACTATCAAACCGACTCTTAATCATACTCATCGATCAACGTGTCTGAATGGCATGCCAATCAAAGTCTTACGTAGATCACCATTTTGAACAACTACTTGACGGCATATATCGACCTGTACACCCTCTAGTGGACCCTAGCAACTAGATACGATTCTTTATAGAGTTATATTAGCAAGCACATAGTTGTTGGGGCTAATGTCACCATTCTTATACTATAAATACTCACCATTGAGCCCTAAATACCCATATCCAAATTTGTTAAGTTTTGAGAGAGAGAGAGAGAGAGAGAGAGAAGAAAAAAAAAGAAAGAGTGAGAGCGAGGGATTGAGAGCTACATTTGCTATCAGGTGTTGTAATTGCAAATGCTATACATTTGCTATACATTTGTTATCGGACCACGACTCTCGCAGGTCAATAACCTCCATATCCAATCTCAAGTTCCCAAATACTAGTAAAGAATCACTCCTTCATAAATCTAATGAATAAGACCAACACTAAATCCATCAAAGACATATCTTGTGTCCAATCTAGGACCCATGGTCCCCACGATCAATGGCTGAAATCCACCTAATCATATCCATGTGCCTAGCGGATAAGGGCAAAAATAATTTTTCTAAGAAACTAACTCCAACAATCTCCCACTTGTCTTAAAATTAATATATACTCACACCTAGGATGCACACTTAGCAAACGGGAATTCTTAGCCAGAGGAACTCCTATGCCAAATAATTATTAATATATATTTCATAAGTATTTAGCATGTGAATTAAAAAACAAACACCACCTGAGTCATTTCTCCTGGACCGGAGAAAGGCACCTAGCACGAGAGACCCATGTGTTTTCTGATCTATGAAAGGCATGGCCCGTGCACTAACTTCAAGACAGTTGATTTAAAAAAATAATGAAAGGGCAGTTCTCTGCTGTTTTATGCAATAAACAACATCAATAATTTATTCACGTTAAGTCATTTTTCCCACGTTTGAAAGTAACTAGCGTGAGATCCGTTAAACTGTTTTCTCATTAAGAAAGGCATGGCACATGCACTAATATCAATATGGTTGTTTAAAAAAAATAAAATGGACGGTTCTCCACATATCCCCGCGACGGTGATGGTTTGGTATATTCGGCCGGGCACGAATTGGATCCTCCCCCCGCATGTCCTGTTGCAAAATATATTGATTTTATATAAATATATATTTTAAAATAAATAATAATATAATATATAAAAAATATTTGAAAAATATCTTTTTGTGGGTTTTTAAGAGTAACCCCAGCGAAGAAAGGGAAGGGAAGATTTTATAGTTTAAATAAAAACAGTGGAGTATTATAATATATGTTGTATAATTTCCAACGTATCTCCACCGTGATGTATGGATTTTATCCACACCGTCCATACTTTTTTCCATGCCATTTTAGAATATAAGCCTCAAAATGAGGCAGTCTCAACGTTCAAGTGGACCACGAAATGGGGATGCCACACTATCGAAGGGCAACCTTCACAAGGCCCACCATATTGTTTATTTGCCATCTACTCTGTTCGTAAGGTCACACAGAGCTGGATGAAGGGAAAACATAAATATCAGCTTCATCCAAAACTTCTGTGGCCTCCAAGAGGTTTTGGACAGTACCCGTTCATTCTCCACTGTTTCCTGTGACATGGTCCACTCAGAGCCTTTGATCTGCCCATGTTTGGGCACATGTACTAAAATGATCTGTCAAAATGTATGAACAGCGTGGATAAAACACATACACAAAGGTGGCCCCCACAAAGCCCTGCCAGGACCGTCCGTCTCTAGCTAGATCTGGTGGGGGTAGTACACAATCCGCTTCCGTTTGTTTCAATGGCTGCACGTGGTAGGTGGGGGCCGTATCTGGAAGCAATCCGCGTCCCCGTGTAACATTATATAGTCTATGGACTCGTATTGCGAGTTAACTGGTGAGTTACTCTAGGGGACTCACCGTGATGTGTGTTCATTATCCATTCCGTCCATCCATATTTCAAGCTCATTTTATGGTAGAACCTAAAATTGAAGCATATACAAAGCTCAAATGATTACACTACATGAAATAGTAGAGATTTAACGCCAACTGTTGAAAAGCTTCTTGGGGCCACAGAAGTTTTTTGTCAACCTGATATTTGTGTTTTACTTTCATCTATATTTTTGTGACCTTATGATTAGTTTGGATGACAAATAAACATCAATTTAGGCCCTAGGAAGGTTTCAGCTATATACATCATTATCCCCACTTTTTACTGTGTTGTAGTACACTTAAGCTTTGGATATGCTTCAATTTTGGACACATGTCCTAAAATGAGATGTTAAAATGGATGGACGGCTTGGATAAGACATATATATCATGATAAGGCCCACTCCAATCTGTGTCCGTACATTGTCACCCGCGGCCTGACTTTGTTACGTACAGCAACGTTTCTTGCAGGGATTTTGCGTTTAATAGACCCAACGTACTACCCACCTTTTTTCATTCGACCCCAAATAACTCAAATCATCAAAGTAGACCTGTATTCTTCATCCAAGCAACCTCCAAAAGACAAAAATACCTTTACTTTTTTCAGCTATTTTACCTAACAGTTAGGGATATTTTCATTAAAAAAACCCTACCTCCTTACTTTAACAATCCAAGATAAGTTTTCAGGCGGCGAAAAAAAAAAAAAAAGTACGGACTCATCTACAGTGCTAATTTTTTCTTGCAAGATAACACTTTCCATCTAGTTACCTTATCATTAAGCATGCACTTCCTAGTTAACGATGCCAGGGCACTTGAAAATTCCATTTGATTAATCTGAACCGTCCAACTACTGTGCAAAAATCAAAATGGTTGGTTGATTTTCTATATTAAAAAGGATGGTTATGATGGATTATGGAAAAAGAATGTCCAATTTGTTACAACTGTATTGCGGAATTAACGGATCGTCTATGCATCAACAATAGAGATTCAGAATCATAACCTAAAAGCGTACCTGATTGGGAAGACATTCTGCTGATAGAAATCTTGATCTTCCGCACCTTACGCCTTTAGGAGAATCTTCAATGAGACCAGGGTTTTCTTACTTGTATTGGTGAGGGGACCAAGACATCAATATATAAAAAAGAGGGCTAGAAGCTTACCCATCACACTTCTCCCTCTATTGTCTTCACATGGTAGGTTTCCATATCTGACCTAATAACCGAGTATAAGGACCACGGTTCAAGCGTCCCACCTCGAACCTATTTATAATTATCACAATTGTAGTGGGGTCCATTGAATCGCTCAATCTGAATAATCCAACGGTCAGATCTGATGATCATGTGTGGCCCACCTGATAGGAGTCTTACATTCTCCTACTTGGGCTACACTTATCTTTGAATGAAAACAAAACATTTTATTTTAATTGTGAAAATAATTTTGAAAAATGTATTTGCTTTTGAAAGTTCCTAATGGGCACCCTACTGAATTTCAAAACAATACTGTTGGATAATTATGAGCAACGCTTGTCAGATCCAGTCCATCAAAACTACAGATATTGAATCGTGGTAGTCGACACAACATTTATACATTTTGAAGTGCGACGAATCACGATCACGAATACCAATAGCCTCAACGACATGGATCAAAGATATGGGGTGTGGTATGAAGATTGCACATGTAATGTGATCACACATGCCTATCTTCAAGTGGTCCATCCGAACGTATCACCAAAACACAAACCAAATTCTTGCTTACTCAAAACTGAAAGTGCACACTTAAGGAGAAATAAGATTTAAACTGAATAACAGAATCATCAATACATGTAAAAGAGATCTCTGAAATGTCTGTACATAATCAAATCAAAACTGAAAACTCCCACTACTGAAATACATCCTTGGGATCTACAACTCTCATAGACATCACATGTTCCTTAAAGAGCGTAATAGGAAGACCTTTAGTGAGAGGATCTGCTATCATCTGCCTCGTGCCTATGAGTTCTACAGACACCTGACGATTCTGAACTCTCTCCTTCACAAGAAGATACTTAATGTCAATATGCTTTGACCTCGATGAATGCTTGTTGTTGTTGGAGAAGTTAACTGCAGCTGAACTATCACAATAGATTTTCAATGGTTTTAGGATCATCTGCATAACCCATAAACTAGAGAAAAAACTCTGAAGCCAGATCGCCTGACTCGTGGCTTCATGACAAGTTACATACTCTGCTTCCATGGTAGAAGATGCCGTAATCGATTATTTTACGTTCCTCCATGATACGGCTCCACCACCCATCATGAATACATAGCCCGAGGTGGACTTCTTGCTGTCGAGACAGCCTGCAAAATCTGCATCTGTATATCCAACCAACTCTAAACGGTTGGATTTCCTATACATGAGTGCGAAGTCCTTTGTCCTTTGCAGGTAGCGCAATACTTTCTTAACAGCTATTCAATGGTTCATCCCTGGATTGCTAAGGTACCTGCCCAACATTCCAACCACAAAAGTAATATTCGGACGCGTACAGACATAAGCATACATAATGCTCCCTACTGCTGACACATACGGAATATATTTCATCTTGTCCTTTTTTAGATCATTCTTAGGACATTGAAATTGGCCTAACCTGTCACCTTTTACAATAGTTGATTGGCCAGAGCACAACCTTGCATGTTAAACCTTTCGAGAACCCTATCGATATAGGTCCTTTGCGACAAGCCAAGCAGTCTATGTGATCTGTCCCGACCCATTTGAATGCCGATGACAAATGATGCATCACCAAGATCTTTTATCTCAAAGTTTTGAGACAAAAATTTCTTAGTCTCACACAACAATCCAATATCACTACCGACCAACAAAATGTCGTCAACATATAAGACTAAAATAATAAACTTACTCCCACTGATTTTCACGTATATACACTCATCCGCAGTGTTTTCAATGAAATCATATGAAGAAACAACTTCATGAAACTTTAGGTACTAATGTCGTGATGCCTGTTTCAACCCATAAATGGACTTCTTAAGCTTGCAGAGCAGATGTTCTGAGCCTTTGACTTTGAAACCTTCTGATTGTAACATATATACGTTCTCACTTAGATCTCCATTGAGAAACGTTGTTTTCACGTCCATTTGATGTATCTCTAAATCCATATGAGCTACAAGAGCCATAATGATCCTAAATGAGTCTTTCTTGGATATAGATGAGAAAGTCTCATTAAAGTCAATGCTCTCACGCTGACTGAAACCTTTTGCAACTAGTCTGGCTTTATACCTTTCGATCTTGCCCTTAGAGTCCCGTTTGATTTTGAATACCTACTTACAACCAATTGGCCTAATCCCTTTAGGCAATTCAACAAGGTCCCAGACTTTGTTGTCCTTCATGAATTTCAATTCATTCTTCGTGGCATCAAACCATTGAGAAGAATTGGCACTTTGTTCGACTTGCGAAAAAGATACAGGATCCTTTTCAACCCCAATGTTAAAGTCATGCTCCTACAGATAGACGATGTAATCATCTGGAATCGCAGATCTTCTCTCTCTATGTGATCGTCTTAAAGGCTCATTATTCTGAATTGGATTTTCTGTTTCCTCATCAGTGGGTTGTATTTGAGGCTCTACATGATCATCCATAGGGACCTAAGGGTCCACTGCTGGACAAACAACCACGCTACTTTGAATGATTGTGGCGGGAATCACAATTCGTTCTTCCTCAAACACAATGTTTCTTAAGTTCGTGCTCCCACTATCTTCAATATTCTTAATAAACCTAGCATTCGCAGTCTCAATGACTCTCATGAAATATGATGGACAATAGAATCTGAATCATTTGGATCTTTCTCGGTATCCAATAAAGAAGCAACTAATTGTTCTAGGGTCAAGCTTTCTTTTATGCGGGTTATACGGTTTGGCTTCTGTAGGACAACCCCAAACATGAAAGTATTGTAAACTAGGCTTTCGTCCTGTCCACAATTCATATGGAGTTTTCATTACAACCTTACTAGGGACTATTAAGGATATGCACAGTTGTTTTCAACACATCACCCCACAAAGATTCTAGCAATATTGAATTACTAATCATAGACCGCACCATGTCCTTTAGGGTGTGATTACACATTTCCACCACACCATTTTGCTCTGGAGTACCAGGCATGGTATACTGGACGACGATGCCACAATCTTGTAGGTATTTGGCGAATGGCCTTGGATTGCGCCCAGATTTGTCATACCTTACGTAGTACTCACCACCACGGTCGGATCTGACAACTTTAATCTTTCTATCGAGTTGATTCTCAACTTCAGCCTTATATATCTTAAATGTATCTAGGGCATCTGATTTGTCGTTAATAAGGTATAAGTACCCATAACGAGAGTAGTCATCTATGAAAGTGATAAAATACTTCTGCCCATTCCAAGATGCTGAAGGGAACGGTCAATAGATGTATGTATGAATCACTTCCAAGAGTCTCACACTCCTAGTGGCACCCTTTTTCCTGGTTCTAGCCTGTTTACCTTTAATGTAATTAATGCAGATCCCAAAGTCTGAGAAGTCCAAAGAGTGAAGAATTCCTTCACACACAAGTCTTTCCAATCTCTCACGAGAGATATGGCTTAATCGCCTGTGCCACAGCATGAAGGAATTTTCACAATCTAACCTTCGCTTAATGCCTTTAGTGTTTCCATGTGATGAATTTATACTGTAGACATGTGAAACATCCAAATCTAGCTGATAAAGGTTATTAACTAAAGTGTCAGAACCAATCATAACCGAATCATAGGAATTACTTAATTTTCCATTTCCAAATTTAAACTCATAACCAAATTTGTCTAAACGGAAAATGGAAACTAAATTGCGCCTTATAGAAGGCACACATACAGTATTTACTAGATCAAGAAAGTGTCCTGACAATAACCTAAACCTAAAGACTCCAATAGCTTCCATGTCTGCTCTAATATCGTTCCCCATATAAACCGACCATTAAGTATCGGTTGGTATCCGGCTTTGGAGCATATCCTGTGTGGAATTACATATGTGAATAGTCGCACCAGAGTCTTTCCACCAGGAGTCTGTGGACATATCAGCTAAATTAGATTCAAAACAGACTAAAACTTTATTCTTACCCTTAGAAACAACCCATTCTTTAAATTGTGTGCAATTCTCTGTATGACCTGAAGAACGATTTCTTAAATAGTGCTTCCTTTTCTTAAAGTTGGACCCAGTAAGCAAAGGTATGGAATTAAACTGGTTTGGAATATTGGAGACAATCATGGCTGGACAAATAAAGCATAACACTCACATTAATAGAATGAACAAGTTCCACAAAATAATACATGAATGTAAAACCATAAACATTATGCATGCATAAACATTCGATTGATTTGGGCCTTCAATCAAATGAGCCATAATGATGATGGGTCATAGTTATCAAATTCTGGCAAGAGCCCGGCATATTATCGTGACTCCTCCTTTGGGTGAAATTACGAAAGCTCTACTGAACATGAAGCTGACCAGTGCTGGTGAAATAAATCTAAGACGTCCATCACCTATAGGCAAAATGAATCTCTCAAACTTATATAACTATCACAATCACTTCACCTCGCTCATATCCTGCCAAGTGATGATATCTCTTTGTTCTGACCACCACCTGCTAGGGAAACAAACACAACTAAATGCAATCCTAATATGGATGGTCACCGACTTCCATATATTGCAGTCTGAAAGCAAAAAATTTTCTTCAATTGAAGTTACTATGGTGACTAATACAACCAGTTCCAATCTCACTCTTAGACTCAATGATTGCTACATGGTCCTGCCCATAATAGACCATTCTGTAAAAGTTCTAATTTGGTCCAAAATATGGTTGATGTTGACTGCACCATAGGTTAAAATTATTCTAAAGTGATGGTTGGGTTAAATTCCTAATGGTCAACAACTTAATATCAGCCTCAAACAGATGGGTAATGACCCTATTTCGCGCCAGATCAAAACTAAATGATGCATTTAACCATATTTACTGAATTACCAAGGCCGTTTTAAAAAATATAACCTACCAACCATCAATTAATCTTTTATTCAGGTTATATTTATTTTAAAATGGCCCTAGTACAATTAAAGCAATGGTTTAGATCATCATCTTGAAAATGGGCCAAGTAAAAAAAATACAATGACTAAAATCATCATCTTGGACAAAGGGCCCAAGTACCCAAGTGGGCCCCTCAAGGTCCATAGAAAAATGATAAGACATTAAGACCCATGCGTTAGGCCTAAAATGATCATGAAAGAGACCCAAATTAGGACCCAAATTAAAAGCAATAAAACGAGTCCTGAAATGGGCCCTGGGATCTGCAAGGAATAGGGCCAAGGTCCAGTTATCTAAAAACACACCAGGCCTAATATTGGACCTGGATTGGTCTTAAATGGATGGGCTCGAGGCCTGGCCTGTTAAACCACCAAATAGGCCAAGTGTTGGACCCAATGAGCAAGCCCAAATGCTGGCCCGACTACTGCCCATATCTGAATTGTTCCCTCTCAAAACTTAATAGCAGTCAACGCACCTTCCTTCTCCTCTGCCACCAACATCACCGCCTTTGACATGGGGAAACCTTAGCCACCATCACCGCCTTCGCTACCGAATCTGGCTGTCGACTGTCAACCATTGATGAAGAAGGTGGCTGCTATCATCTCCATCTTCAGCCCCAGTCACGGCTGCTGCCGCTGCCATTGACGCAGATGGCTATCGAAAATGGAGACGATGAAGGGAAGGCAGAGATGGGTTTGCTTACAAGAACAGCGCCGAAAACCCATCACATGCAGTGGTTGTAAAAAAATAAAAATAAAAAAAATAATAAAAAACTGTATTGACGAATCAAGTCTTACTGACGATCAGAGATTGGGCCTCCACTTGATTGTCCGCACTTATGGAGAGGGCTGCCGGAATCCATGGCTGCGATCAGATTCTCCTTCATGATCAATGCTGCCTGATTACAGGGATTACAGATATGGATGGGAGATGGAGTTTGCCTTCAATTCCACAACCTCCGATTTCAGATCTAGATCTGTATTGTAGGAGGATTGTGGCCGCCTAACAAGGTTGTGGCTATGATCGATTGTATCTCGAAAAAGATCAACAACCTGGCCAGATCGAGGCTGCCATACAGGCTGAGGCAATGGCCAGCGATGGGGTTTTACATCCTATCCAACAACCACCAACGATCACTATGCAATCTAATTATGGCCATAGTTGGTGACTGTCCTGATTAAGTCCCAGAGAAATCCGAATTCTGGGATACCTCGGTACAAACAATACCAAAAATCCACCAAAAGCGATGCATAGTAGACTTTGATACCAACTGTTATAACTATATTGCAGAATTGACGGATCGTCTATGCATCAACAATGGAGATTCAAAACCATAACCTAAAAGCATACCTAATTGGGAAGACATTCCGCTGATAGGAATCTTAATCTTCCGCACCTTACACCTTTAGGGCCTGTTTGATTTTGGGTGTTATGGGAAATCCCGGCGAAAAGGGTCATGATGACCCTTTCCCGCGTTTGACGGATGAGAATCAGCCCGAGTAAATGCAGATCAGCAAATCCCTGAGAAATCTTGAGATTTCCCCAGGTGGATGCGGGCCGATCCTGCAAGATAAGACTACCTCAGTGCCATGCTCCGGGAGAGCACGACTCGTCTTCGTGAAATCTATATATTTCCATCTCCTCTCAAATGAACGCCTCCAGCCCCGTTCAACCTTCCTCGCAGGTAGATACATCGTCCACCATCCCTGCTGTTTCGAGTATTGGATGATGCTGATATTCGCCCTAACCCGTCTTTTGTTCTTCAGATTTTCAGGTATACTGTTCATCTTCTATCTCTGATAAAGCTTCGGCGAGAACCCAAGATTAGGTACGAGCATCCATCATCACCACTTGATATGATGTAATCTGTGAGGGGCCGTTGGATATATGTCATTTTTAGATTTTAAGTCCACGAATCTGATGGTCATCTGGTTGAAAGAAAGCTCCTTTCATGGAGTAAGAAGATTTTTTTTTTTGTGGGTTTATAGGCTCCGATAAAACAGATGAACGGAGTTTGCTACTCCCCCCACCACCGGCCCCGTGGCTAGTGTTCGATGCCTTGTGGGTCCTACTGTTCATGTATGATTTCATCCATTCCGTTCATCCATTTTTACAGATCAGTTTTAGGGTTTTATCCCAAAAGTGAGAGGGATATAGATCTCAAGTGGACCATACCACAAGAAAAAATAGTGATTGGATATTCACCATTTAAAGGCTCCTAAGGCCCACTGTACTATCTGTTTGACATCCAATATGTTGATTATATCATACAGACCCAGATGAAGGGAAAAACCAAATATCAGCTTCATACAAAACTGTTATGGCCCGTAAAGTTTTTAATGGTCGACATTCATTCAACATCTGTTTTCTGTAACGTGGTCCACTTGATATTGGAATATACCTCATTTTTGGTCTCGTAACATAAAATGATCTAGAAAAATAGATGAACGGCATAGATGAAACACATACACCATGGTGGGGCCCAAGCACCGACCACCGCCAATGGCTAGTGGCAGGGGGAGTAGCCAATCTGTTCCCAACTTGGGGTGGTTAGATGTCATTGTCAATCCTCTGGCAAGCCTTGAATGCAAATTGCGTCCTAACCTCAACCATCTCCGACCGTGAACGGGCAGGAGCTTTAAGAGGACACCGTGTAGAGTGGGCCTTATCCACACCGTTCATCCATTTTTTTTCTGTTCATTTTATGGTATAATCTAAAAACAATTGAAATCCATGAATCAAGCGGACCACACCACAGGAAGCAACAACGGTGATTATTCGCACCGTTGGAACTTTTCTAAGGCCCGCCGTGATGTTTATTTGCCATCCTACCTGTTCATAGTTACATGGAACTTTGTGTAGATCATTTTACACTTAATATGAGGCTATTTAGCATCTGAGATGGGCCACAACATTCAATAAAAATAAGCGGCTAGAAGAAGTTTTAGCAGTCTATTTACTTTGTACATTGTGGCTCTCCTGATCAGGAAACTGCTTCTTTTTTTTTAGACAAAAGATATGGCCATTAGTTCCAACCAGATGGAAAGCTCTGATCAACACGTGTGATTTGATTGGCACGTGTAGCTAGGTGTGAATGTGCTGGAATTAGAAACTTCTCGTAATAAAAAGAAAAGTCGGCCAATAGGACAGCATGGATGAAACACATAAATCCTGTTGGGGCCTACAGAGCACTGACCATCGCCCATTGGTCGGTGGCATGGGGAGTAGCCAATCCGCGTCCCTACGCCAATAGCAATCGTACGGTTGGCATAATGTTATCGGTAGTCCAAATAATGGCTTTAGATGGATCCTAAGCACACATTTGATTGAATTGGACCCATCACTATTTTTTCATATGAAGAGTCCACGGATTTCCAAGGCTGAGTTACGACGTTAGTTGGGTGAGGGGCTCACTATTTGGACGGTTTAGTTTGACTTGGATGCACTCCATGTGGACAGTTTCAAAGTGCGTCCACCGTAAAAAATAAATAAATAAATAAAATAAAAATCCGAAAAGAATAAAATGGGAAAGAAATGCTCGCCCATTCAAGCGTCACGTGACAATGTGGTATGCCGCAGGTGTTCATGAGATCCCAGCCGTTTACCAAATGCTTCACGGCTTGAACATGAACTAACCCAGAAATCAGACCAATCCACTCGTCACATAAGCCACACATGTGCTTTGAATATAGATTGTACATTTTCTAAGGAGAGTGGGACCGCCGGTTTGGCCTAGAGAACTGATCAAAGTACCCTACCAGACATCAGTACCATGAAATGCATTGTGAGATCGCTTGACACAAAAATAAATCCCTCTCACTTATCAAGTGGGCCACACTGTTAGAATCAATCGTCTGAGTCAACATACAGGTATGGCCCACTTAGTAAGTTCTTCCTAGGGATGCCTAGCGTTTTCACGGTTCTGATTTCCCACTAAACCAAGGGTGTTTCGGCATGACAGAAAGTTCCTGCGAAAGGATGTTAGGTGGGCCCACTGCCATGTTTGTGAGAAATCTACCTCTTTTATCCATTTTACGAGCCCATTTTAGGAAATTTGACCAACAACGAGGTAGATCGAAAACTCAAGTAGGCCAAACGAGAGGAAACAGTGGAAATTCAGTGAGAACCGTTGAAACAAGGTAGATCCAAAACTCAAGTAGGCCAAACGACGTTAAAACATTCAAGTACTGCTAGAAAATCAAATTGATGTGGGATGATTATCTGATTCCCTCATTAAACCCATATAGTATCAAACCCTAGAGTATCCAATAACTCTACATAAAATAATCTATTAAGATGGGTAGATGGACTACAGTTAGCATGGTCAACAATACAGTTAGTCATCCACCAAAATTTTAGTCATCATAAAAAATTATCATGTCATCGTTCTAATCAAGTTCATATGCATCTTATATAAAGAGAGGTGAAGCACCATGACTGGGAGCGGTTGGACGGATGAAGAGTTGGAATTCTTTGCAGTAATATTGGCTGTGGGATCTGCTGCAATAGCAGGTAGGGAGTATTGTCGCACTTACTTCTTTTGAAACCCTCCCAGGTCTGCTGATCATGACCGTGCCCGTATTATCAATGGGATTATTAGGGCAAGGGAGACTGATTGTGTTTCACAACTACGGATGAAGAAGATTACGTTTTTCAATCTTTGCTCAATCTTGCGAGATAAGGGACTGTTGGCGGATGCGAAGCACGTAAGTATGGAAGAACAACTTGTCATGTTCCTTCATACATTAAGCCACAATGTCCGGAACCGAGTGATTGGACATCATTTTATAAGGTCAGGCGAAACCGTGAGTCAATATTTTAATCGAGTCTTGGATGCAGTAGTCTTTTTATATGCAGACTTTGTTACACTATCTACACTCGATACCGCATCTGAGATTTCATCAAACCCACATTGGGCGGAATACTTTCAGGTATGATAATACATATACTCATCACAATTGATTACGATCTTGAGATGATTAAATTACATATGCCAATATCACATAATGATCAACAAGTTTAAATTAGGATTGTATCGGAGCAATTGATGGGACACACATCCCACTTTTCAGAAGATCTATGAGATAGTCTTTGTCTATCGAAACAGGAAAGGATACATATCACAAAATGTCATGGCTGCTTGCAAGTTCGACATGAAGTTCGTGTACGTGTTAGCGGGATGGGAATGTTCCGCATCCGATGCACGCGTTTTGCAGAGTGCCTTGACTCACCCGAGCGATCCTTTCGTAATACCCTGTGGTAAACCCATGGACAACAAGTACTCAGATGGCTTTATAACATCAAACGAATATGATTTGGTATTAATCAAAAATTATTTCTACAATGTAGGTAAATACTACGTAGTTAATGCAGGATATGCGCACTCACCAGGTTTCATGGCCCCATATCGCGGTGTACGTTACCATCTCAATGAGTATCGTACTGGTCGGAAACCATCCAATGCTCAGGAGTTATTCAATTATCGTCATGCACAACTAAGGAATGTAATAGA
Organism: Magnolia changhungtana; assembly: GCA_030180095.1. NCBI lineage: Eukaryota > Viridiplantae > Streptophyta > Magnoliopsida > Magnoliales > Magnoliaceae > Magnolia > Magnolia changhungtana. The sequence continues at coordinate 5,229,090 of JASAUF010000617.1, forward strand.
AAGATGTTTTGGAGTTTTGAAAGCAAGGTTCCCAATTCTGAAGACTGCTCCACAATATCCTATACAAACTCAAGTAAAGTTAATGCTAGCTTGTTGTGTCTTACATAACTTCATAAGAATATTTGGAGACGATGACATGTTTGAGTTTGAGGAGTCATCAAGTTCATGTGGTGCCGATGGTGTGATTCCATCACCTACAGAAGTATCTGTCCTCGATGAAGGTCGTGTGCTTTTGAATGTCACTCCACAAAAAAGAGATGGGTGGGCCATAAAACGCGATGAAATAGCTGCCAGAATGTGGAACCAAGCTAATCTAGTGAGTCAAACAAATTAAATGCATTGTAATGACACGTACATCAACGATGGTTTTTGGAACATCATTCAAGACTGTCCAGATTAGATTACTAATTTCTCTGTGACATATTTTGTTTTATTTAATATGCAAGCTTTTTTTTTTTAGGAAAAAAAATGGATGAACTTCATATTATTTACTCATGCGGTAGAATGATTTTTTGAACTTGTCGTCGCATCATTTATCTTCTCACAGATTGAGGTAGACCAATCTGGCTCCATGTTACCAAATAGACGATCTGTACTATCTACGCCGACGAAATATCAACTGGGATCACCTAGTAGTATTCCAAGGAGATCGCCCAAGAAGAATACACTGAACAGTGGAACTGATGACCAGTCCTATGGAGGTGTCCTTCGTTGGACGGAGGACATGGACGGCGTACTAATTGACGGACTAATGGAGCTAGTCATTGCTGGAAGACGAAGTGGTGCTGGATTTAAAATAGAATCCTTTACAGGAATTGTTGAAAATATGATATTGAAGTTGCGCCTCAAGATCACTAATGCGAACGTAAAAAATCGCATCTGCACAGTGAGAAGAAACTTCTTCATTGTCAAAGATCTACGTAGTGCGTCTGGTTTTGGATGGGATCCAGACCTACAACTTGTCGTCGCATCAGATGAAGTGTGGCTGGACTACGTTAAGGTATAGTTTCTTTAATAGTTACATCATATCTCATCATACAAAATGCAATGTTAATGACTGGTTCTTTTTTTGTGTCATGTCTAGTCTCATCCAGATGCTGCCCAGTTTCGTGGCAAACCCATGCCCAGATATGATGATCTCGAGTTTATTTTCAGAAACGATAGGGCTACTGGTAAAGCAGCTGCCACTGGCAACTTCCCTCCCTCTTCAACCACTAATCGATGGAGAGATACAGATATGTCGTCCAACCACACTGTTGATCTGAATGATGATATTAACCTAATATCTTCTGAAGATCGCAACGATAATGCACCGCATATCCATTGGTCTGATGACAACCCTGGAGGCGACAACATTCCTCATCCGAGTCCCACACAGAACGGGAATGCCTCCCGTAGCATGAATTCCACGGTTAATTCAAAAAAGCGATCGAGGGTGAAGCGACCTGTTGATATGATTGGCACCGGGATAGTTAATATTGGGGGTGCGATGAAGTCAATTGCCATTTCAATCGACAGGGGTCCGAACTTTGCTCGGATGGCTCAAATTATACCGGCTTTGGAAGAGATGGAGGGATTGACGGCTGATGAGATCCTATGGGCGACGAAGTTGCTTTCGAAAGAAGAAGCGTATGGGGCCTCCTTCCTTAACTTTCCCATCGAGAAGAGAATTTCATTCATAAGAATGTTGTTGAATGGAGGTGGACCCCAAGTATGAAAGAACATTTTACAAAATTTGACTGGGTGGAAGTAGTGTTTCATGGGTTTGCCTTAAGACAAATTTGAACTATATTATATTTTGGACCTGGAAAACTTAATTTTGGATATTTTTACTTGTTTCTTGTTGCACTTTTGGATAACACATCACTCGTTGCTAATACTTGAACACAACATGTGCATTGATAGGGTTATTGTTATTAATTTGAATTGCCTAAGTTTCATGCAAGTTACGACACTTCGCCATCGACATATTACCCAATGGTAATTCCGATAAATATCGATAATCTAAATATCATTAACGACACTTTTGTTTGGACGAGATGGGAAAATTTATGTTGTCTTCGTAAGAAGACAACCAGTATTTATTACTCGTGGGAGAATTGTAAGGCTCAAGTCGAGGGCTACTCTAATGCTCGGTTCAAATCTTTCAAGTATGCGAGAGGAGGCATTTATTGCCTGGAGCAGGTTCGTAGGTGACGTCGTACCCAATCAGGCAAGCCTTGGTGTATTCGATGCGTCTGGATTTTATTACCCGAGTCATGATCTTCCATATCCGACAACACCAGTGACTTCACGGACAGCCCACCGAGGGACGTATTGTGGCTGTAGTGACGTCCCTCGTGACTCGTTGCTGGTTTTATATATTATTTTCAGTGTTGTTGTCATAGTTATGGTTTTTCAGTTAATGGTCATATATCGGTGATGTATGTGTGGTGGATATTGTGGTCTTTTGGAATGTTGAACAAATTTTCTCCGTATATTTTTTAGGTAATTATCTTTTGGTCGGACAACTTGCTGTTTTAATGCTATTATAATATTTTTCTCGTTGTACTTTAACCTTTCATAACTTGCTGTTTTAATGCTATTATAATATTGAATCCAGGTAACTGATCAAATAGGTATGGATTTACCTGGGTAGCACATTAGTGGGTGTTTCGCTGACTTTGGGCCCACCTTGATGTATGTGTTGTATATCCATGCCGTCAATTAGTACACAAAATCAATTTAGGAGTAGCCAATCTGTTTCCTAGTGTCCTGATGCCCCAAATAATACAGTGGGCCCCACTTATTGTGTTAGGGTCCATAAGACCTGTGCGCTATTGATGAACGGTCAAAACAACCGAATGACCGGGTCTAGATCTTCCATGACTCTGCCAGGTGTACACAAAAGCAGGAGCTTGACTTGGCTACGATCCCGGAAACAGCTGTGGGTGGGATCCTGACCGTGGGTCCACCTCCATGTATGCATTCTATTGTAGGGCATCATCCAATGAGCGAGTTAAACAAATTTCAGGTGGACCACACAACAAGAAACATAGTTATTGAACGCTTACCGTTAAAAACTTACTATGGTCAACCGTAATGTTTATTTATTAACCATGCAAACCCTTGAAAAGGTCACGTAGACCTGGATGAAAGAAAAAAAAAAAAAAACATAAGAAGAAACAAATATAAGCTTGATCCAAAACTTGTGGCCCACCATTAAGGAGGTTCACGAATCTGAAATTTGTATCTGCTTCATTTTTAGGATGGATGGCGTGGATATGGAATGCATACATGGAGGTGAGCCTATGGTCAGGGTCGCAGCCAAATCGAGCAGTGACCAGGTGGGCCTATGGACATCTTTGCTCAGCTTCATCCACCACTTTAATCACCCCCAAAACGTTTTTAATGGTTAAAATTCATTCAACACTGTTTCCTGTAATGTGGTCCACTTGAGATTGAGACGTACTTTTTTTTTCCTTATATCATAAAATGATATATAAAAATAGATGGACGGCATGGATGACACACATACATCATGGTGGGCCCCACAGAGTACCGACCAGCAGCCAATCCATGTTGGGGTGGGGGAGTAGCCAATCCGTTCCCACTCTGCCCTCCTGCATTTTTCGTGCCTCATCAAACGCGGGAATTGCAATTTCACGCAGAACGGATATTTTTTCAAACACATGAGATCACCATAATGACTTCTGACACTGCGCTGCATTTCCCTGGGAAGTAATAAATGCGCAGGCGAAAATGCATTTCCAACGAATTCGCTGAATCAAACAGGCCCTTAGGAGAACCTTTAATGGAACCAGGGTTTTCTCACTTGTTTTGGTGAGGGGACCGAGACATCAATATATAGAAAAGAGGGCTAGAAGCTTACCCATCACGCTTCTCCCTCTAGGGTCTCCACACGGTAGGTTTTCATATATGGCCTAATAACCGAGTATAAGAACCACGGTTCAAGCGTCCTGCCCTAAACCTATTTATAACGATCACAACTGTAGTGGGGTCCACTAAATTGCTCAATTTGAATAATCCAACGGTCAGATCTTATGATCATGTGTGGCCCACCTAATAGGAGTCTTACACAATCAACCATACAAGCCGTCCATAGTTGGGTAGAACTTGGGTTTGTGACTCGCTTGAATTGGAGGAATCAGCCTGACTCGCCCGATTTATAATCAACCAAAACTCTCGAATCAGTGGCTTGGATCAATCTTGGATTAAAATGCTTGATAGGAAAGAAAGATGCAAGTGATAACACCGAATCTTTTTTCCCATCCCAAAAGGCATGATCTGAGTCATTTCTCTATCGTTTCATCCACGCAAGGAAAGGCATGGGGCATGCATTAGCTAATGTAAGTGTACGGTATCCCCTGCAACACTGTTTTATGCGTAAAATATCAATGCTCTGTTGGATGCACTTGTATATGTCAAATCTACTCCGTCCATCAGATTCTATACTCGATTCGGGAACAATGTGGAAATGATGTTAACCGTAAGTTTGTATGTGGGGTCACCATGGTGTGTATCTTTCATCAAACCCGTTAATCAGGTACAAATCATTGGTATGAAGTGAAGATAGCCAAATCAGTATGATTAAAAACTCATTCACGCTACACAGAGAACTTAAATGTTTTAGGGGCTATTTTTACACTGTTCCCATTGGTATGGCCCACAAAATATCTTGCAAGAATGATATTTTATATGTACGGTTAAAATAATATTTCCCACCTGATGGACGGATTGGATTCACATAAAAAATATAGTTGATCCTACATAGATTGGGTGTTTTACGCAGCTGCGTAAAACAGTTGTGCAGAAAATCCCGGTCAACCATTACCTTAAAATGAATTTTAAAAAGAAGAAATGATGGACGGTTCCGCGCAGATCGCCATGATGGTGACGTTTTGATCATATGGTGTGTGAGCGAGCAGTGCCCGTGCCATCATAGGTGAAGATGGTACAAAGGTATGGGCATGAAATCCAAACCGTCCAAAAAGTGAGTCCCACCGTGACGGCCATACGCCCTAAAATAAAGGCAGATCCAATCATCAGGTGGGCCACACAATTGAAAGGTGAAAAAATACAACTCAAGTGGTGGGGCCCACATGATGATTGAGTTGACTAGATTTTTAGACGGTCCTATCACAATGGTCGGTTGCACCTTCTATGGTTTACAGGCCATGTGCATCACGTGGAACCCAACACTTGAATTGAAGGATTTTGGGGCAGTTTTACATTGTTTCGTATGGCGTGTACCTCCATACAGCTGGATTGGCCTGACTTTTCTGATGCGTGCACATCATGGCGTGTACCTCCATGCAGGGACCGTTTGATTTTTTTAACTCAACTGTAATTACTATATAAATGGGTAATAGTTATTTTCATAGGTAATTACGGCATCTTTTCCTCTGCAGATGTATAAGAACTTGCTTTTTATATATATATATATATATATATATATATATATATATATATATATATATAACACTTAAATTGAAAATTTTACAAAATCAATGTAGGGCATGTATGATGAATTATCCAAACCGCTTATTTGTTATGCAAGCTGAATTTAGAACATGAGAAAAAATATAAGGCAATTCCAAAGCTCAAGTGGACCACACCATAGAAAACAGTGGGAATCGAATGCCTACCATTAAAAACTTCCTGAGGCCTTAAAAGTTTTGGATCAAGTTGATATTTGTGTTTTCCAATTATCCATATCCATGTAACCCTATGAACCGTTTAGATGATAAAATAGTTTCAATGTGGGCCCGGTCATGGAAACAACTTTCAACTGTGGTCCAATTAAGGCCACCGTTCCCTTTCGTGTGGGCCATTTGAGTGTTGGACCAGGGCATACCAAGTCGTTTGGCCACTGGGTTGAATCTAAACTCACCTGAGGTCTATTTGCACTACTAACTCAGGAATGGGGCTCGACTCAGTCCGAGTTGACCCGGACAAGTTGCATCTAACCCTAGACCGCACCCCTTGTCATGACCATATCTGTTCAACAAAAAAGCAATCTGTAAGCGAAGGGTGATGACATGGTGGGCCAGCATTACTGGAGTATGGTAGGGCCATCTCCGTACAGCAACGTGGCAAGGTAACTTAGCAATCAGTACGGTTCATCTTGTTGCCTTATCATGGAGCATGCACTGCCTGGTAAGATGGTCAATACAAGTTATGGTGCCTGGACACTTGAACAACCCAATAAATCAATCTGGGCCATCCATTATCACCAGGGCAGGATTCATGAGCTACTAGCTAAAAATGACACAGGTTGGTTGATTTTATATATTAAAAGTTCAATGTTTGGTTGGAACTTAGTTTGTAGATGTGAGGCCCAGGGTTGGTCTATCCAAGCCATTGATCTTACTGTGCCCATCATGAATAGACAATTCTGACAAAATCTCCCAAATTGGAAGATCCCAACCATGAGTCTGTGATTTTTCCTCCACTGAATGTGATTTGTCCGTTCGTTTCTTTTTAAATGAATGAACAAATCACATTCAATGAAGAAAAGGTCAGATATTCAATGGCTGGGATCTTCCAATTCAGGGAGATTTTGTTGGAATAATCCATGACGGGGGCTGTCGGATCAATGGCTTGGATAGACCAATCACGGCCCCCACACATACCAACCAAGTTATGAAGGAAATGGAACTCAGCCTATGAAAAGAATGGTTAAGATAGTTTATGGAAAAAATGTCCAATCAACCATTTGGACCATCCATAGTGAGGGCCACCTTAGATTGTTTATTATTCCAAATAATCACTTTTCTCGTACAATAAATGTTCATAAAAGGGCTAACTTATGAATGGATTGGAACAATCCGTCAATGTGAATTCCATATAAGAGCATATGAGATGGGAGTTAAGCATGATGGACGGTCCACATGTAATCTGATTTTGTGATCTTCATCTAAGATCATATACTGGAGCCTTCTCTATGTTAATAAGATGAAAACCAAGGTTAGGTTCGATTTGCTTTGTATCATAGACTCTTCCCAATCTTTATGACGGAGCCATTGAATGAAGCGGTGTGGGTGCGATAGCAAATGGGCTTGGCGGGGCTGGGTTCAAGCCTATACATGTCAAGCTCGAATCTTGCAAAAGCCACTATGGTCTGAAATTTGGGGCCCAGCTCTAACCTTGACCCTATTTAAAACACTTGGATTGACTAGTCAAAGCTCAATTAGATACGTGACTTTGCTTGGATGGGGTGAATTGGCATGACTTGAGGCGAGTCAATGTTACTAATTGATGTAGGGGAAAAAAAAAAATCTCATCTACAAAAGGGATTGAAGAAAATTAGGATTAGAAAGTTTGATTTAAAGATATATGACGCAAGGAGGGACATGACGAGGTCAATCACAATCTTTCTTGGGAAATATTTACTCTGAATCCATGAAACTCTATGGACTCTGATGGAGAGTGGGTCGCGGACAGTTTCATGGCCAAGATGGATTAGAAAAGGCCCGGTCGGTGACAGAAGTGATCCAGACCATCGGACCTTAAATCGGGCGTATCTCAGAATCTGGAATGAGTTACCTAACGTAAAATATATGATTTTGAGGTAGAACGAGCTACTTTAGCCAACCAACCCACTATGCGTGGTTGCGACCCCGAAATTTCAAAAAACCCTGGATTGACAATCGTTTCCTATTTTAATTTCATTTTTACTATAAATAAGTAAGTTTTAGTTTGATTATAACTCTTCATCCGTTAGCTTTGGAGTTACCAACGTAAAAAGAGCTTAGAATAATTAGGAGAACGGTTTGGTGAAGCCAAATAGGACACTTACTATTTTTGGCCGAAAACCATGCGCACTAGTAGACATCACGACCGTCTATAAATAGTAAGTTTACTTTTTATAGTAAGTCGCGATTTCTAGGAGTTTTAGTTATAGTTTGATTCTGATTTCTTTCCCGTTGCTTGGTACCTCTATTTAAAGGGTTGTGAACTCGTTTTTATTCATTGATTAATCAATTTCGAATTTATTAGAATTTATTTTTATTTTATGCTTTCTTTCCTCGTGGATTCGACAAGTCTCTGTGAGGAGTCCAAAGAAGTTCCGTGGATCCGAAATACTTATCCTCTTGAGGAAGACGGTGCTCGACCTCATGTACTCCCCTGCGTCAATTTCCTTATAGAGCTTTTTTGAATCTACAAGGGATAAAAGTATAAATAATTTCTAATAAATTTGACATAAATTGAACAATAATAATAATAAAATGAAATTACAATCTTTTAAATAATGAGCTCAAACCTAAGATGAAGTTTTAGACTTAAATTCCCTAAAAACATGGCTTACTATAAATAATAAACTTACTATTTATAGACAATATACATTCCTACTAAACTTCACGGTATTTGGCTAAAAATAGTATCCAATTTAGTCTAACGATGTTGTTCTCCTAACTTTTCTAAGCCCTTTTTATGTTGGGCATGACTCCTACAACTCAAAGGATCAAAAGTTATACTCTAACTAAAACTTTTTATGTAACTCCTACAATTCAAAGGATCAAAAGTTATACCCCAACTAAAACTTACAATTTAAGTAAAAATAAAAATAAAAGAGACTTTTGACCATCAATCTGATGGAATCTCGCAAATCCCGCATGGGTAACTTGGCAGAGCGGGGTTGGTTGGCTAAAGTAGCTTCTCCTACCCAAAAACATGTATGATATGTCGAAAAACTCATCCCAGAGATATGATTGTTTTAAGGTTCCGATGGTCCATATCATTTTTGCCTTTGATCGAGCCTTCTTTAATCCATATTTGCCATGAAATTGTCTGACCCACTCTACATCAATATAGTGCGGACTATAGCCTTGGACAACTATGCTATGTAACCTATTATCTATTTTGTGTATATAATATGTTGCTAGAAAGATATCTACAAGACTGCAAGCTTTTATGCGTGGGCTAATGCCAACAACCATTATCTTTAAAGGTTTTACAAAATTGGATAATTTTAAGTGTTAATTTTGAATTTTTAAGTCAAAATTTATTATTTTTAGTAAGTTTCTAATTTTGCTCCAATGTCCTTTAAAGCTTAAAGTCTTTGTTTGAGTTCATTTAAAAGTCATTTACTATTTTTAGTAAATTTATTATTATTGAAATTTTATTCAGAAATGTTACATATTTAAAGTTTAGAGCTTATATAAGTCATATAAAGAATCCTTATAAACAAACATTCTTCAAACATTGTTATTTTCTTATAAATTTAAGAATTATGCTTGAGAAAACGACAGTAATCTATTCTCTTTCTCCACACCCAATTACATTATTTTAATATAGGAGACATTACATTATTTGGTATTAGACAGTAATGTACTAGGCTACCTCAAAAATCTTCAAAAGATTGAAAAATATTAAACTTCGCATCAATGGCCCATGAAAAACAATTAACAGTTGAAGCCAATAACTTTTTCTTTTAAAGGTAAAGGAAAAGAGTTGAATGATCAGATCTTTAAGACAATCCAATCTAGGAGTTCTATTGTTGTGCATCCCCATCCATGTGAGGCCCATCATGTAAATGATTTTTTATCACCAAACACAATTGGAGTGGTTGAACCCAGCAATATAAGGCAGTCGATGGGCTGGACCTAGGCCAGGCAAAATCAAAACTTTACATAGGGCCAGCCCACCAGCCCAGCTGAACTGTTCAAAATTCGGCCAAAGCTAATCCCAAGTCCTGAATCGTTGACAGGTCCGAGTGAAAATCTCTCTACCTCCTCACAAACCACAAATTCTCACGAGGCCTGAAAGTCAGGCTGGTTGGTGCTCAACCCTAGCCCAACCCAAAGCTCATATACTTCAACTCTAACCCAATCTAACTCAACCTCTTGTTAGGAATTCTCAACGCAAGTTCTACCCAAGCGGGATCGGTTGGATTGGTTGGGTGAATACATACTAATATTTTCATTATTATATTTCAGTACATCTTATTTTTGGTACCTATGGTTTTATTAATTATATATACGTCTTATTCTTGGTACCTATGGTTTTATTAATTATATATGTAGTTATTTCAATACTGGGCATCTTTTTTTCCAAATCATTTTAAGGGTGTAATGTAAAAAATAAAGCAGATAAAATTATCAAGTGGACCATACCACATAAATTCTCATGTGGAGTTCTTACTTCATTTCTTACAACAACAGAAATACACCAACTTGGAAACATTGGTCAATTAATCTTAACCGTTCATTTTACTTTTTTACAGTTGTCTCACCTGATCGTCATATGGGCCTGCCTTTTAAATATGGTATCTACGTTGCTGGAATGGACGGACTAGCACACATGGGCCTCGTTTCAATGCGTGAGGTAAGTGCACTGTGGCAAGTCCAGTTAGTGTTCCAGTCCTTGTTTATGGACCGCATGATGGAAGATGAGAGCTATGATTGGTGGGGCTTTGGATGGTATCTTCCTTTGGTGGGCCATTCTTAAAATGCTAGTCAAAAGTGGATCGGGTGACCCACCAAAGAGGGGACACACATGGGAGCTGAAATTCGTCGGATCCAGACCGTATGATGGTTCCAGTCTGGCCTGTTATTTATTTGGCCGAAAATTCAGGCCCACGCCCATAATTAGGGCTGAAGGTCGGTCGGGTTGGTGTAGAGGTGTACACAAGTCAAGTCAAGTCGAGATTGGCTTGGTTCGGTCCTCGAGCCTGGCTAGTCAGCTCGGCTCAACTCGGTCAACAACTCAGGCTAGTTCGAGCTGAGTTCAAGCCAAGATCGAGCCGAGTTGGCCTGTGCAGCATTTTCACAAACACACGGACTGCACATTCAAATTCTCACTGTATGTAAAATAGTAGTAGCGGTTTTACAGGTATGTCATCAAACACTTTGTAGGCAATGTCAAAATCAAGAAAAAAAAAAAGGTATTTCTTTCATATACATACCTTCCTTGCACTAGCCGACACTTCGTTGAGTCATTTCATCAAACACTCAGCGAGCAACATTCATATCAAAATAACTGAGTCACCGATCTAATTCGATCCGAGTCGGTTCAAGTTGAGGTTTGATCCGAGTTGAATCGAGCTCGGGCAAGCTCGAACTCTGGCTCGAAATTTTTTCAAGCTCTAAAAATCAACTCAACTCGATCCGAATCCAATTTCGAGCGAGGCAAGTCGAGCTTTTTAGAGTCGAATTGAGCGACCTAACCGAACTAACTCGACTCATGTATAGCCCTAGGTTGGTGCTCAACCCTAGCCCAACCCAAGGTTCTTATACCCCAACCCTAACCCAACCCAACCCAACCCAACCCAACCTCAGGTTGGGAATTCTCAACCCAAGCAGGCTCGATCCGGTTGGTCGGGTGGATACATGCTAATATTTTCATTATTATATTAGTCTATTATATTTTAAATACACGTCTTATTTTTCATAACTATGATTTTATTAATTAATTATATATATAGTTATTTATCATAAAGAACTTTATTTTTTCTAAACAAACAAGCTAAAATATAGGACAACAACTCATTTAAAAGTCATGTTGTGTAGCACCTAATCTATCTAGGTGAGAAATCCAGCATATCTTGTTAGCTTAAGTCATCGGAAATGGCGTGTACCAATGAAACTTGACGGCACTGGAATTTCATGTGCCTTCAACGCAAACGATCTGCACTCAATTATAATTCATAATAAGTAACTTATATATCGATTAGGTTTGGGTTGGGTCAGGCAACCCGAGACCCTAACCTGAGCCCAACCCAAGTTTTATCGGGTTGGTGTTTGTATAGCCCAAGTCTAAGATCGAACCCGATACATCCTACCCGAGCCCAACCCAATGTCGGGTCGGTTACTGGTCAGTTGGGTCAAAACTGCCCGACTTTCAGCCCTACTCATAATATTAATACATGGGCCAGAACCCCAGTTTAAGAAGTTGAGGACGTGACTCAGGCCCAACCTTCTATGTAGTGGGCCTTGATATTAGGCCCAGATCTGGCCCGCTGGCTAAGGATCAGATTCATGCCAGATCAGACTCAATGGCCTAACGAAGCTTCTCTATGTAGTATTCGGTGTCCATCTCATCCAATAACATCTCATGCCTATCCGACCAACCGTGCCGGTTGCATTGGCCCCACATGGGTGTGGGCCATATAGCCCTCAAAGAATGGTTACACTCCAAAGCTGACGTGGAAGAATCTCAATCACACGATTTATGGACATCAACACCCGCAAGGATGGACGCACCGCGTACACACATAAGCAAGATAAGGTGCGACCCCTGCCTCACCCAACACGGTGTGGCCCTGACTGTGGGGCCCACCTTGATGTATATATCGTATATCCACACCGTCCATCTTTTTTCTTCTTTTTCAGATCATTCAGTGCACAAGACCAAAAAACTGAAGCAGATTCAAATCTGAGGCGGACCGCAGAAAAGGTGGCGATTGACCGTTAAAAACTTCTCACGGGCCACAAAAGTTTTAAATCAAGCTGATATTAGTTTTTTCCCTTCATCCGGGTCTTTGTGACCTTATCAACAGCTTGGATAGCAAATAAACATTACGGTGGGCCTGGGAAGTTTTTAACGGTGAGCATTCAATCATCACGTCTTGCTATAGCTGAGCTGGCAAAATGGATGGACGGCAATAAATACATCAAGGTGGGCCCCATGGTCAGGATCGCATCGTGTTGGGTGACTTCAGGGCCACGCCTATAATCTACTCCCATCCATAGTAGGGCCCCATCATCACGTTTTGCTCTCCCTCTCATCCATCTCAACTCCACACGTGGAACGTATCTATGGCAACTTTAGGACTGTTGATCCAGTGGGCCATGCCATGTGTTCGATATTACTAAAAAATCACTGCCCTTGGACTATTATAATTTTTGGCTTACCCTTTCATAGGTGAAAATTACTCCAATTGGACGGATCCGATCGTCCGATTAAAGAGGTTCCGTCGTGTGAACGGCGGGTCTTCCATTGCTACACACGTGTGAAATGTGTACCGTGGAGATGACAACAGCAAAAGTCGAACTTTTGAAGTCTGAGCGGTTATCACATGAACTTGGTGTGCCATCAGCATCTGCATCACGGGAACCATAAGGTCTTGATCCATGATAATAAGGTCTTGATCCATGATAATGCAACGCGGATTGTGTGTCACCATACATGTCCGTGGTGACTCAACGTGGCAAGATTTGATTAGAGCATGTGTAATAAAAGAGATGACTAAGCATGAAATGCTTGTGGCCCCTCTTCTTGAGGTCCAAAGCTAAGTGGGGCCCACCATGATGTTCGTTAGAAAACCACTCTGCTCATCCATATTGCTGGCTCATGTTAGGATACGAGCCTTAAAACGAGTCAAATCCAAAACTCAAGTGGGTACACAATATGAAACCGCGAAGATTGAACGAACACAGTTGAAACATTGGTTGAGCCACAGAAGTTCATCCGAGTGGGAATAATCTCATAAACAGTTTCAATGACATATAAACGTTACAATGGACTATGAAAAGGTTTCAACAATAGGCATTTCCCTTCACATAATCTCTCTCATTTTTTGGCTGATACCGTGACATGAGCCGGAAAAACATACGGGCATGGTGAATTTCTCGCAAGCATTATGATGAACCCATCCATCTTCCAACTACGGAAACTTTTTGTGGTGAGGTAATAGGCAATTCACTTTGTTAGGTTGCCCATCTCTGACAATGGCAAGTGGTTTAATCAAATCCTGCCACATTAGGTCAGCTTTGGTGGTGGCTGGTTCACCACACAAGCCATGTTCATACAAGGAATCCTTATGGACCATTCAAATGGCCCATGGTTCAACTTTTCTACTCGGAAATTAATTTCCAAATCGACAAAAAATTCTCATTTTTATTGGGAAAAAAGGTTGTCCTACTTTTCAAACAAGTATGCATAAGAGAAATTACAAATGTCTTGATCCACCGCACTATAAAATGGGTCCCACAGTTGATCAAAACCATTTTTATTATGGGCCTTACTATCTATGGAGGTCCCAAAAGTACCCCCACACAAGAGGTTCATAACATGTAGAACAATGGCCAGTTATAGTATCGCACAATATCAAATTATTGCTTTATTGAGAAACATGGTTCAAGCTATCACTGTTAAAAGAGAAGTTCTTGTTTTCAAGGAAAAAATATCTCATTCAGAAAGATTAATCATCTCTTTCTAAAATTGCCTAATCACTGTAACAATTGGTGGCTGAACAGTTAGGCTAATCTTCACAGATCTAGTCCTAATTAGGTTAGTTCACCATTTATTCGAATCGAACTCAACTCCAGCATGCCCGATACCTAATTTAATCACACACATTTAACCGAAATCGGATCGTTTGTTACACATATTGCCACGTGTCTGGATTAAACAACAATAAAACCCACCTAGCTTCCAACAGTAGGAACTTTTTGTGGTCGAGTTGCGAGTAATCAACATTGTTAGGTCTAACCATCTTTGACAGCAGCACATGACCTAATCAAATCCCATTGTAGCAAGTCAACTTTCACGATAGTTGAGTCACCACAAAATCCACGTGCACATGTATGGGTAATCCAAATTGTTGATGTTGTGGGATGCCTTGGATTATGCCAATCTGAGAGTCGATGTAGAGCTCTATCAATCCGACTCACAAGGTGCCGATTTTCTCAAAAGCAAAGTATGGGTTGTCTGTTCGACCAATGGACTCTAGTTTAATTATGTGATTTTGTGCAAATCAAAGTATTTAAGGCCTAATACTCCTAGGGCTTGGTATTACGAGTGTTTTCTCACTAAGCGTAAGTGCTTTTGCAATGTTAAAAGGTTTTCCACACTTGTATGGGCTTGGGAATGAATTTTCTCGAAGGGCTAGGTTTTTTTACATACGCATCAAAAGGGAAGATCGGGTGAACTTATAATCGGAGAAGATGAGTGATATAAACTCTAAGGCTTTTTATTATAGTGGAGATTTTTGTTGCTTTATGCCGTAATTTTTTCCCACATGGATTTTTCATATAAAATATCTTATGTTCTGTGTTTACTTACTCGATTGTTTTAGTTCTTCTAGTTATTGTGATTGTTATATCTTCGTTGAACTTTCTTCCACAAAGCACATAGATTTACGGTAGTATTAGATTTGAATTTCTAGCACTTAGGGTTTAAGAGCTTGAAAAATCAATAAAGTGGTATTGGAGCATCCGGTTTAAAGACGTTTGGGAATTCAACGAAGGTGTCAGGGTCGAAATTCAATATAAAGAAATTTGATGGGAAGAACAATTTTAGTTTGTGGCAGTGGAATGTTAAGTATATTCTAGTATCATGAGGTTTAAGCAAGGTATTCTTAGAGACTAAACTGAAGAAAATGTCGAATGATGACTGGAGCAAACTCGGGGAGAAGGCTATGAGCACCATTTGTGTATGTCTATCAGATGAAGTTGTGTACAACGTTCTAAATGAGGAATCTCCCCTGGAGATGTGGAAAAACTAAAAGATCTATACATGACGATGTCTCTCACTAATAAGTTGTTTGTGAATAAACAACTTTTTGAGTTACAAATGAAGGAAGGATTTGATCTCATGGAACACGTAAACTTGTTTACGAAAGTATATAGTGAGTTGTTAAGGCTCAGAGTGATGATCGAGAATGAAGATAAAGCGGTGCTACTTTTAACATCGCTTCTCACATCATACGACCATCTCGTCACTACTCTGCAATATGAAAAGAATATAGTCTCGTTTCCAATGAGATGGTGGAGAAGTCAAGTGATGATGACTCTAAGGCAGAAGGGTTGGTTGTGAAAGGGGGTCGGAGATGTGGGAGATTCATGGAGTGATCTTGGTTTGATAGAAAGAAAAATTTTAGATCAAAATCAAAGGCTAAGGACGGATGCTTCTATTGTGGTGTGAATGGGCACTTCGAGAGAGACTATTAAAAAAATAAATAAATAAATAAAAGGATGATGAGCTAGAAATCAAGGGTAAAAGGAACACAAAGAATTGGCTAGCATAGCGAAAGAGAGTTCAGAATGAGATCTCCTCCCGATTTCCTCGAGTACGAGCCATCTTTCAGATACTTGGATAATCGATTTAGGATGTTCGTATCATATGTGTCCGAATAGGACTTGGTTTGATTCGTACAAATCTTATGATATTGAAAATATTCTGATGGGGAATAATGCAACATGCAAGGCTATCGAAATAGATACTATCCATATAAGGATGTTTGGTGGAGTCGTACGGACTCTAAGTGATGTCAGGCATGTCATGGATCTGAAGAAAATTTTGATATCATTGGGAGTTTTAGATACGAACGGGTGTAAGCTCAGCACATCTAACGGTGTAATCAAGGTCACCAAAGGTGCAATGGTGTTAATAAATAGACATAAGATGGAAAATCTATATAAGTTTGTTGGGAGCACGGTTATAAGTGAGGCCGATACCACCTCAAATGCGGAGTCCGGCACAGACAACACTAATCTGTAGCATATGCGGCTAGAGCATATGAGCGAGAGGGGCATGATGGAATTCCATAAATGGAAACTGTTAAAGGGAGTTGAGGCGTGCAGGGTAGATTTTTGTGAGCATTGCATCTATGGGAAGCAATGTAGAGTAAAGTTCAAGTCTGCTACACGTACTAGCAGTGGGGTACTTAATTATATACATTCTGATGTTTGGGAGCTAGTGACAATACCGTCTAAGGGAACGGCATGATATTTCGTAAGCTTCATGGATAATTACTCAAAGAAAGTTTGTGTCTACTTCTTAAAGCATAAGTTTGAGGTGTTTGCCTAATTTAAGGAATGAAAGGCGGAAGTAGAGAAGCAAACCGAAAGATAAATTAAGTATCTCAAGTCAAATAATGATATAGAGTACAGAGAGGCAGGATTCGTGAAATTCTGCAAGTAACGGGCCATCATAAGGCACTTCTCAACTCCAAGGACCCTATAGTAGAACGGGATAACAGAGAGGATGAACAAAATTATATTGGAGAGGGCTTGAAGCATATGGATGCATGTGGGGCTGCCTAAAAGTTTATAGACATAAGCGATTAATGTAACATGTTATATTATAAATCGGTCACCATCTACAACACCAGACTTCAAGGTTGCAGTTAAAGTCTACACAAGCAAAGGATATCAATTACATGGGGATGAGTATCTTTAGGTGTCTAGCATACGTCTACGTACAAAGTGGACATAAGATGACGTTGAATCTCAAATCTAAGAAGTGTATCTTTATCGGGTATGAGAAATGTGTTAAGGGCTATAAGCTTTAGGATATAGTTTCACAGAAATGACAATTAGCAGTGTGTTATTATATCTGGATGCGGATGTTCCAGAGATCGGCTGTGCATGGGACATGGTGATCAGGGTTCGGGATGGCTTACCTAAGTGGGACGCCATTGCTGAGAATAAGAATACCAGAATATAGATAGAACTTAGGATCTTCCTCTCCTTCACACCCTTTCTGCAAATCTGTAGATGGGACTCGAATTTCTGTCGTGGTGTAGGATCGGGGACTTAGCTCTCTTTTATAGAGATCGGAGAGAGAGTTTGAAACCCATCAAAACTCTCTCTCCCACGCTCCACATTACTGTGTTCTAGTTCGACTCAAATTGCCTTGCGTAAGGCTATAGCATTCCACCCCAAATACGCAGTGCTGCGCAAGTAGATTGCGCAGCGTATCACCTTAAGTGGGGTCCACTGATTAACTCATTCAAACAGTCCAACTATAATACAATCCAGATCGTTGATCAGTAAGGCCCACCACATGGAGTTCTTACATTCTCCCACTTGGGCCTCATTGAGCAACGTCAATGATTGTCATAAAATTTTAAAAATTAGTTTTGATATTAAGAAAACATCTGAATGGTTAACCAATGAAATAGTTGGACAATATGAGTAATACTATTCAATCTGGTCCATCAAGACTGTCAATATCGAAACGTGGTAGTCGTCACAACATTTAATTTAGGCGAAGTGAGACTAAGCGCGATCACAAGTACTTTCAATCTTAACGACATAGATCACGAACTAGGAAATGTGGTATAAGGATTACACACTTTAGTGTGATGATATGTGTCTATCCTTAAGAGGTCCTGAAGCTTTTACATGTCTCCAACGAGACACATCTGTAGTTCTACTTACTCAAAATTTTGCGCATATAAATAGAGAAGCAGAAATAAATCTTTATATCACAATCATCCAAATAAACTGCATAAAACGAGATCTCTAAGTGTCTGTGAAAATCAAAATACACTCAACTCCCACTAACTGAAAACATCTGTAGGATCAATGACTCGCATGGATGTAACATGCTCCTGAAATGGTGTGATAGGGAGCCCTTTAGTGAGCGGATCCGCAATCATCATCTGCTTAGTCCGGATGAATTCCACGGACACTTGATGATTCTCGAACCCTTTCCTTTACAACAAGGTACTTGATGTCGATATGCCTTGACCTTGACGAATGCTTGTTGTTACTAGAGAGAAAAGGGCCGATTAATTATCGCAAAATATTCTCAATGGTTTCGGGATATGCTCCAGTACCCGCAAACCTAAGAAGAAACTCTGCAACCATAGTGCCTGATTTGATGCCTCATGGCAGGCAATAAATTCAGCTTCCATAGTAGATGAGGCTGTGGTAGATTGTTTCACGCTTTTCCACGACACAGCTCCTCCCACCATCATGAAGATGTACCCTGAAGTAGACTTCTTAGTGTCAACGCAGCCTACGAAGTCTGCGTCTGAATATCCGATCAACTCCAACTGATCAGATCTTCTGTATGTGAGTCCGAAGTCTTTTGTTCTCTGAAGGTACCGTAACACTTTCTTTGCAGCTATCCAATGTTGCATTCCTGGATTAGATAGATACCTTCCCAACATTCCAATGACAAAGGCAATGTCCGGTCGCGTACAAACTTGAGCATACATGATGCTCCCTACTACTGATGCATACGGAATATCTTTCATTCGATTCTTTTCCAAATCATTCTTTGGACACTGAAATAAACCAAATTTGTCACCCTTTACAATGGGTGACTTTCCTGGAGCACAATTTTGCATACCATACCTTTCAAGTACCCTACTAATGTAGGCCTTCTGTGACAGGCTGAGCAATTCAAGTGTTCTGTCACGGCGAATCTCAATGCCGATGACGTAAGAAGCTTCACCAAGGTCTTTCATTTCAAACTTTTGAGATAAGAATTTCTTGGTGTCGCTCAACATCCTGGTATCACTGCTAGCCAACAAATGTCATCAACATACAAAATCATCATAACGAACTTACTCCCACTGGTTTTAATGTAGGTACATTCATCTGCAGTGTTTTCTACAAAGCCATAGGAGGAAATTACTTCATGAAACTTAAGGTACCACTGTTGCGATGCCTGTTTCAACCCATAGATGGACTTCTTAAGTTTGCAAACCAAATGTTCTGAGCCAGTAGCTATAAAACCTTCGGGCTGCAACATGTATACATCCTCATTTAGATCCCCATTGAGAAATGCAGTCTTGACATCCATCTGATGTAACTCTAAATCCATATGAGCTACTAGAGCCATTATGATCCTGAATGAGTCTTTCTTAGATACTGGAGAGAAAGTCTCCTTAAAGTCAATACCCTCACGTTGGTTAAAACCCTTGGCAACAAGTCGGACTTTATGTCTTTCGACATTACCTTTGGAGTCCCTTTTGGTTTTAAATATCCATTTAGAACCAATCGGCCTTATTCCAATAGGTAACTCTACAAGATCCCATACTTTATTGTCCTGCATGGATTTCAACTATCTTTCATGGCATTAAACCAACGAGAAGGATCAGCACTTTGTTTGACTTGTGTAAAGGATTCAGGATCCTTGTCCACCCCTATGTCAAAGTCGTGCTCCTGTAAGTATACGATGTAATCGTCTCGATTTACAGGCCTTCTCTCTCTTTCAGATCTTCTTAATTGCTCAGTATGCTGGGTCTGATATTGATTTTTCCCATCAGTAGTTTGTATTTGAGGTTCTACGTGGTGTTCTGTAGTGACTGCAGAATCGACTGCACCATTAATTTTCACGTGATCTGGATTGACTATGACAGGAGTCACAGTCTTTTGTTCCTCAAATACAAAATTTCTTATGTTCGTGCTCCCACTGTTTTCAGTGTCCTCAATGAATCTAGCATTCCCAGTCTCGACAATCCTAATAGAGTGGGAAGGACAGTAGAATCGATAGCCTTTTGATCTTTCTGGATATCCAATGAAGAAACAACTTACAGTTCTAGGATCAAGCTTCTTTTCATGCGGGTTATAAACTTTGGCCTCAACAGGACAACCCCAAACATGTAGATATCAGAGACTTGGTTTTCTCCCATTCCACAACTCAAAAGGAGTTTTGTTAATCGCTTTCTTTGGGAACCCGGTTTAGTATATGAATCATGCGGTTTTGATCGCATCACCCCACAGAGAATACGCAATGTCGAATTGCAGACCATGCTTCGCACCATATCCATAAGGGTGCGATTGCGTCTCTCAGCCACTCCATTTTGCTCTGGAGTGCCAGGCATAGTGTATTGAGCGACAATGCCACAATCCTGCAGGTATCTAGCGAATGGCCCTGGATTGCGTCCTGATTCGTCATATCTGCCATAGTATTCACCACCACGGTCAGATCTGACAACTTTAATTCTTTTATCGAGTTGATTTTCAACTTCGGCCTTATAGATTTTAAAAGCATCCAGGGCATCTGATTTCTCACTAATAAGGTATAGGTACCCGAAGCGAGAATAGTCATCTATAAAGGTAATAAAATATTTGTGGCCACTCCATGAGGCTGTAGGGAATGGTCCACAGATATCTGTATGTATAACCTCTAATAGACCTACACTCTTAGTTGCACCTTTCTTTCTTGTTCTAGTCTGTTTTCCTTTTATGCAATCAATGCATATTTTGTAATCAGAGAAGTCTAGAGGATGTAAAGTTCCTTCTCGCACAAGCCTGTCTAATCTCTCACGAGATATATGGCATAGCCGCCTGTGCCACAACATGGAGGAATTTTCATAATCTAGTCTTTTGGATCCCACTTTATTTCCATGCAAGGTATTAATATTATACGTGAGAGGCAATCAAGTCTAACTGGTATAAGTTGTTTACTATAGAGGTTCCAACTTTAATCGAATTAAAGTAAATAGCAAAACTTTTATTTTCAAAATGGAATGAATATCCTAACTTATCCAAACAGGAAATTGAAACTAAATTGCGCCTTATAGATGGCACACAGAATGTATCTACTAAATTCAAAACTTGACCAGACTTTAACTTAAGCCTATAGACTCCTATTGCCTCCACATCTACCTTGACACCATTGCCTACGTATACTGAGCGCTCTGCATCAGTTGGTGGCCTGGCCTGTAGTAATTCCTGCATAGAAGTGCAAATGTGAATAGTAGTACCTGAATCTATCCACCAGGAATCCGCTGATACATCAGTTAGATAGGATTCAAAACAGACAAAAATAGAATGATTACCTTTCTTCATGAGCCAATTCTTAAAGCCTTCGCAGTCTTTCTTAAAATGACCCGCCTTTTTGCAAAAGAAGCACGGTTTGCCTTTAACCCGTTTGCGTTTAGATCAATTTTCAGATTGATTCTCATGGTTTCCAGATGGAGGACCAGAGAATCCATTATTAGAACCTTGTTTCCTTTTCTTCTTACCTTATTCCCTTGCCCATGCCCATGACCTGAAGTCACCATATTAACATTTTGAACTTTAAACACCTGCCTGATCCTGTCTTCTTCTTGAACACACCTTGAGTGATAAGTTCATCTAATGTCCACATGTCCTTTGAGTGTTATAGTTCACCAGGAACGTGCCGAATTGGGGAGGTAGGTTATTCA
Source organism: Magnolia changhungtana (assembly GCA_030180095.1). Lineage (NCBI taxonomy): Eukaryota > Viridiplantae > Streptophyta > Magnoliopsida > Magnoliales > Magnoliaceae > Magnolia > Magnolia changhungtana. The sequence goes on from JASAUF010000617.1 coordinate 5,250,928, forward strand.
TGATCAAATGAACCAGTTGATCATCAGTGAGTACAAGCCCTAGAGCACGGATCTTAGAAACAACCTCGATCTGCTCTATAATGTATTCACGGATGTTGCCTTTTCCATCATAGGACGAGCGAGTCAATTTATTCAGAAGAATGCCCACCTCAGACTTATCAGATTTCTTGAACCGTTTTCCCATTTCAGTCAGGAAAGTTTTGGCATGGTCTGTATCAGGCATGACGCCCTTCATGGATTCAGAAATCGAATACTTAATTACTTTTAGGCATGTATCATTTGATCTAAACCATGCAACCCATCGATTATATTCAGCTTCAGTGGCATCTTCAGATGGTTCTGGCGATTCTGGTGTTCTCAAGGCAAGATCTAACTGAAGACAGCCCAGTACAACTTCAATGGTGTTCTTCCATTGAGCGTAATTGGATCCATTAAGGGCAGGAACTTGATGCGTATTAGTTGGAATCGAGACTGAAACATAAGAGATACATATATACTCACATTAGTTAATTATTTCACAAATTAATTTCGTGAATGTTAACAAAATATCAGGCTAAATGAATCAATTCAGTTGCTAAGGGAGACATCAACTAAATCATCCAAGATGACGATGGGCCCAACCATATCATCCTGGTGAGAATCTATTACATCATTATCATTCCTCCTGTGGGTGGCAATGACAATATGTTAGTGATCCTCCTGAACACGAAGCTAAGTGATGTAAGTCATGTAAATCTGAGATACTCAATACCTGTGGGTGAGATGAGTCTTTCAGCTTTACATTACCAACACCATTTACTTCACCCGTTTAAATCAAACGGTAATCGTCTGTGTTTTAGTTACCGTATGCATGAAAAAATAAACGCAACTGTATACAATCCTCTTGATCCCAATGTTACAAGTCTGTACTTGTAAAGTTTTCATCGATTGAGGTCACTATGGTGGCTAACACAACCGAATCCAAAACTACAAATATAAACTTTAAGATTGCTATTATAATCCCGCCTCTCTATGGATTATATTTTAATTAGTCTGATGCGGCCCACAAGATGGTTGGTATTGAACATTAAAAAAATATATGAACTTTAGAGAGAAACTGTCAGATATGTTTCACTCTCTATGATCCAATGATCTACATAAGACCTTTAAGGATGGGTAATGGGCCTACTGTTGGGCCGAGTCAAGACTCTACATTTTCTGGTCATTATCAATGAGTATAGTATTCACACGATGGATAAATGGTATGGAACGATCCATAAAATTGGATGCTTAGATCCTGACATTTGTGTCCATTAGATGGACATGTTAGATTTAACACTTGACGATAGTTCTATACCCTAACATCTATCCATCTGGAGAATGTTTTAGACTACACACTCATTTTAATCTAAACCAATGACTCAGATCTGGTTAACGAATCCAAAATAAGCCCATAAAGGAAAGCCCAAATCTGAAAAACTTATTTCAAGGTTTAAGAATGTGAATAAGTAGATCAGTGTCAGATGGATACAACAGATTTGATGAATAAGATTGTAGGTATTTTTGTACTATTGTCCACCTCAATGTGCCAACATTATATGCTCTCAACCTGATGTTATCTTCAGTCTTTCATTATGACCCAAAACAGTAACCAGATGCAAGCCTTATGTGCAACTTGGCCGTATCTAGCTTAGGCACCAAGAAAAAACGGATACCAACACACGGGTCCATGAGGTGGACCCGAATAGTTAGAAATCGGGTCTGCTTTCCCGACTGGGAGAAATCCCTGATTTTGTTTCTTAACAGGGTATTACGCCCTAGCCTCTTTACAAACCTCTCCCCGAACATTTCTCACCGTAGGAGATAGAGAGAGAGAGGGAGAGATAAAGAGGGCAAGCTGCTCTCAACGGGATCGGGATCCTCGCAACTGCTGGATTTCTCGCAGTCATAACAACCGTCAATGGCGTCGGAAACAGTGGTTGCGGCAGTGACCGCGGCTGTCATTGATGAATGCGGAAGTTCAAGACGCTGGTAATGGCTTCGGAAAGAGGAAGAAAGGAGGTGGTGAGCCATCATCATCATCAGTATATCCGAGGTTCGTTAATGGCCGCCGGTCCACCAGATGAAAGGAAGACAACACAGGTTTGGGAAAAGGGAAAATCTGGATGTGCAATAGAATGGGTATGGTAACCCTGATCCGGGAATGGATTTGTAATCCTCAGTTAATCACCGGATTTGGGGATCTGGATTCGAAATCCCTAATCTTTCTCATGTCTGAATTCAGGGAAAAAATCCCTAACTCTGGATTCTGTATTTGGGATTCAAATCCCTAATTACTGGATTAAAATCTCCAATTGGATGTCTGTATTTAGGGGTTCCAATCTAAAATCCCTAATCTAACTGGATTTAGGGGTTATGAGACCGAGAACCCAGTATTGGATTTGGGATTAAAATCCCTAAAATATTAATACAACTTCGAATTTGGGAAGAAATAAACCCTGATTATCTATATGGGTTTTGAATCTGAAATTCCAAATTCGAATCTGAATATGAAATAGATGAAACGGATCATCCATGCCTTTGCACAGATGGCTCTGATACCAACTGTTATTATATCTGGATGCGGAAGTTCCAGAGATCGGCTGTGCATGGGACATGGTGATCAGGGTTCGGGATGGCTTACCTAAGTGGGACGCCATTGTTGAGAATAAGAATACCAGAATATAGATAGAACTTAGGATCTTCCTCTCCTTCACACCCTTTCTGCAAATCTGTAGATGGGACTCGAATTTCTGCCGTGGTGTAGGATCGGGGACTCAGCTCTCTTTTATAGAGACTGTAGAAAGAGAGTTTGAAACCCATCAAAACTCTCTCTCCCACGCTCCACATTACTGTGTTCTAGTTCGACTCAAATTGCCTTGCGTAAGGCTATAGCATTCCACCCCAAATACGCAATGCTGCGCAAGTAGATTGCGCAGCGTATCACCTTAAGTGGGGTCCACTGATTAACTCATTCAAACAGTCCAACTATAATACAATCCAAATCGTTGATCAGTAAGGCCCACCATATGGAGTTCTTACACAGTGATGTCATCTTCGATGAGGTATCAATGTTTAAGACCAACAAGGACGTTGTATGGAAGTCAGAAACACATGGTGATGTAGAAAAATTATCGATGTAGTGGAGCCAATTGAGCAAGTTACTGAAGGTGAAATTCAGCAAGAGCAAAATACTGACCAAAACAATTAACAGGATACGCAAGAGTGTATATCCAAGAACAGGGAGAGACGAACGATTAGAGCCTGGGTTCGATACGGGTTCGAGGACATGGTTTTGTTCGCATCATTCATAGGGAGCGAAGATCCATTCACCTTTCAAGAGGGTAAGTCTGAAAATGATGATGACAAGTAGGTGTTAGCCATGACGAATGAGAGGAAATCTCTACGTATGAATTAAACATGGGAGTTGGTCAAACTTCTAAAAGGTCAGAAGATTATAGGGTACAAGTGGGTGTTCAGAAAAAGGAAGCATTAACAGAAAAAGATGGCGAAAAGTATAAGGCACAACTTGTAACAAATGGGTACGTGTAAAGGGAATAAGCAAATTATAATAAAATTTTCTCTCCAATTGTGAAACATACGTCAATCAGGGAGTTACTAGCTATAGTAGAATAATCCAATTTGGAATCAGAGCAACTTGATGTGAAGATGACATTCCTCCATAAAAACTTAGAGGAAGTCATTTACATTAGGCAACCTAAGGATCGGAGGAGCTTGGTAAAGAAGGCTATATATGTAGGCTAAAAAAGTCATTGCATGAGCTAAGCAGTCTCTGAAGTAGTGATACAAGCAATTTGATTCATACATAGTTGAGATTAGGTGTATCAGATGTGAGTATGATTATTGCGTGTATTACATGGTGCTTGAGGATGGGTCTTATATTCTACTGATGCTTTATGCTTATGATATACTAATTGCTGCAAAGGACAAGGAGACACTCTTGCTTAAGTCTTTGTTAAGCAAGGAGATTGACATGAAGGATTTGGGCACTGCGAAGAATATCCTAGGCATGGAGATACACAGAGTCTAGAAAGTTGTGGCTTAGAGGGGATATGTGCAGAAGGAGCTAGAGAGGTTCCATATGAAAAGTGTTAAACCAGTTAGCACTCATTTAGCAGGTCACTTTAAGTTGTTAGTTAGGTCGTGTCCAAGCACAAAATATGATATTTCCGACATGTCATGGGTGTTGTACGTATGAGCAATGGGGAGTCTCATGTATGCATTAGTTTACACAAGGTCAGATATCTCTTATGCAGTTAGCGTGGTCAGCAGATATATGGTGAGTTCAGGAAACAAGCATTAGAATGTTGTTAAGTGGATTCTCGATATCTCAAGGGCATAATCAACATTGGAATCATTCTTACAGGATATGCAGCTCCATATCCTCCGAGTATGAAATCTGGACAATAAGAGGTCCACTACGGGACATGTTTTCACATTAGCAGGCGGACCAATATGTTGAAGATTTACACTACAGTATATGATAGCATTGTCTATAGCCAAGGCGGAATATATGGCTGTGACATAGGTGTCAAATGAAGCATTATGGTTGAAGGGTCTAATTAGAGAACTCGAGTTGATGCAATAGACAATTTGATATAATCAAAGTGTTATCCATCTAGCATTGAATCAGGTGTATCATGCGAGAATCAAACATATTGATGTAAGGTTTCACAAGATATAAGAACTCATTGTTTCGAGAGAGATTCTATTTCAGAAGATTCACACAGACAAGATTGCCGCGAACATGTTGACAAAGTCAGTGACCACAAACTAGTTTAAGTACTACTTGGGCTTGATCAATCTCGCCAGTCATTAAGGAAATTGGGCACCCTTGCACAGGGATGGGGATTGAGTTGTGTTCTAGGTGGAAGATGCAGAGAGCAGTTTATGCTCAAGGTGGAGGCAAGTATAAGAGATCTTCAGGGTGACTTGGCAGAATACAAGTTAAGGTGGAGATTATTGTGCAAGATGCCTTGGATTCTAACAGTCTGAGAGTCAATGCAAAGCTTTGTTGGTCGGACTAACGGGTTGTCGGTTCAACCTACAGAGTGCGAGTTTTCTCAAACACAGAGTATGGTTATCGATTCGACTAACAGACTCTGGTTTAATTATGCAATTTTGTGTAAATCAATGTATTTAAGGCCTAATACGATTATGACTTTATATTACTAATATTTTCTCTCCAAGGGCGATGATTTTTACAAGATGAGAGGATTTTCTATACTTGTAAAGGCTTGTGAATGGATTTTCTCAAGAGGCTGAGATTTCTTAGGTGCGCATCACAAGGGGAGATTAGACGATCCTATAATTGGAGAAGATGAGTGGTGTTAAATCTAAGGCTTTTGATTATAGTGGGGATTTATGTCGCTTTGTACTGTGGTTTTCTTCCCAGAAGGGTTTTTCATGAAAAATATATGGTATTTTGTAATTACTTAATTATTTTGATTATTTTAGTTATTGTGATTGTTTTATTTTCGTTGAAAGGGATTCTACAAAGTGCATGAATTGATAGTGATATTATTATCGAATTTCTAATACCTAAGGTTAATATGAGATTGTTAAGGGCTTAAAATTTCAAGAGTCCACTTTATAGAATCTACTTGGGCTGGGGTATCCTTTAAAATCTCCATATTAGAGCTTCCTTACCTTTGGGCAATTGTCCACGAAATACAAAGTCAAGATAAAAGAACGGCTACCGTTAGTCCAAAAAAAAATTGTTGGCCCTTGACGATTTTTGGGTCATCCCCCATCGGCAGTGGAAACCCTAAGTTGTTTTAAAGTTGATTTTGTGGAACCACAAAAATTGGGTTCCACTAATACTAAATGGGTGCATGATCAAGACACTGCTGTTCGCCCAATGGTTAACCCTCCCTTCTTGTGTTTTATGGACAGACACTCAAGTGGAGAGTTCAAATCCATCTCAATGGACAGCAAAGCTACCATCCATTGCAGCCGACATATCATGTATCCACAGATCCAAGCCGATGGAAAGGTTGACCCCACTTAAAAAATCATTGGGTGCAAAAATCAGGCAAAAAAAGTATCTTGAGTCAAGTCACTGGCTGTCCATTGTTTTCTATGATCACTACAGTGTGGCCCACTTCATGATCTGAAATGTAAAATCCCCTTAATTAACAAAACCTCTCTGAAGAGAGAAGTTTTAATCAATAAATTTTAATTATAGGGAGCCCATAGGAGAAAGGAGTGTAAAGGAAATAATGTATGGGTGAAAATGCTTTGGTTAGCATTTTTCAAGAAATCACAAAGCCCTTATGCATCAAAATGTGAATAATGTCTTGATCCACCATTGTATAAAAATGGGTCCCACAGATGATCGGAACCGTTGATGTTATGGGCCCTACTGTCGATGGATGTCCCAAAAGTACCCCAGATTATAGATGCATAACCTGTGGAACAGTGGCCAATTATAGAAGATTAAGAAGAAATTAAGGTAAAATGGTTAGTTTGTTAGTACACACCCATGTCAGTACACACACTCCATGTTATCCACCCCCGCCAGGGATCGATACCAAGCCCTCAAGTGTTGAAACGAGGCATCTCTACTCAGTCTGCCAGTTAGCTATGGATTTGGATATTACAATAGCATTGAATCATCCCCATCCCATGAGATAGACCATCTGGATCAATAAACCATGGGCCCCACCTTTATGAAATGGGTGCATAATTCAAATGACTCCATGTGATTAACTTATTCTTTAATCATGGACTTGAGACAAAACCATCCATGATTGTATAAGGAATGCCCTCATGCACCTAGTTGTCCAATAACCTATGGTCCAACATGCAAATAAATTCCAACATATTTTATTTTTATAAAATCCAACCCATGCAAAATGTTGATTCCCATCTTGAAGATCACCTGATGAAAAAAAAATCCAGATTTACTCATCCAGTGGGCCACATTTGTACTTTGAGCCAGATAGGTATCTTTCAATTGTTTTCTATGATGCGGACACTTGATGATTGGATCTAGCTTTGCTCCAACGTTTTTCATGGTGGACCTACCTTTTAGACGGGTTGGATGCTGTAGAAAATTAACAAGATGACAATTATTCGGTAGTTGGACGGTTGTAGATGGTATAACTAGTTTAATTATATGATTATTTTTATCATTTCTATTATTGTGAATGGGACGTGTATCATGTCATGACTGACGTCGATCGGTATCCAAAAAAAGAGATTTTTATTTTTATTTTTTATTTTGTCGTAGGCCCTTGATCCAAAACGTACCATGGCAGACGTAGGCAATTTCTGGGTTGTCCATCAGGTGGGCCATACCACATGGTCCATAACAAAAATCAGTAATCGAGCATTCCCTCACGAACAAAGAAGTCCAGTACCAAACAAAGTATATAAGTTCCCTCATACTGTGCTCTGGAGCGCCCATTTGCTGGGCCATCCCATCATGTGTATTTACCTTACCCCAGGAATGAATGTGACTGAACTGAGGTAGCCGTTCCATCACTGGATGAGCCGTGTATCAATGGGCCGGATTAGAGCTGGCCAACCTCTATCCAAATCATAATGCGCATCGAGTAACCTCTACGAGGTTCACCATGATTTATGTATTTGATCCACTCCGTCCATCCATTTTATTGGATAATTTTAGGGCTTGAACCCAAAAATGAATTATATCCAACAAAAAAATGTATCACACAACAGGAAACAGTGTGAATTGAACATCTACCGTTGAAAATTTCTTGGGGGCCAAATAAATTTTGGATCAAGCTTATTTTTATGTTTTCCATTCATCCATATGTCTATATGATCTTATGAACAGGTTGGATGACAAATAAACATCAGTGGTGGCCTTAGAAGGTTTTCAACGGTGGAAATAAATTCTTCTACCTTTTCCTGTGGTATGGCCAACTTGAGATTTTAATATGCATCAATTTTGGGTTCAACCCCTAAAATGATATGGAAAAACGAATGGACGGCGTGGATAAACAACATGCATTCACGATGGGCCCAAAAGAGTTTACTCAGTACCATAAGAGCCTACTGAATAACTCAGTATGCAATCCGATTTCCATTGTTTGGCGAGACTCCCAGCTCCAACTGAAGTGACGTAACCAAGTTTTGTGAGCCTTACCATGATGTGCGTTGTATCCACACCGTTCATTCATTCGTAGAGATCAATTCAGGGCATGATCCAAAGAATAGTCAAATCTAAAGCTCATGTGGACCCATCTCACAGTACAGTGGAGATTGAACGCCTACCATTGAAAGCTTCTATGAGCCACGGAAGTGTTCTATCGGGCTGATATTTGTGTTTTCCCTTCTTTCGTGTCTGTGTTAACTCATGAAACAGGTCGGATCTCAAATAAACTTCGTGGTGGACCTTAGGAAGGTTTCAACTGTAGGCGTCACTCTCCCTAGTGTTTTCTTGGGTGGGTCCACTCGAGCTTTGGATATGTCTCGTTTTCTGTCTCATGTTCTAAAATGATATCTCCATATGAACGGTGTGAAGAGTGTATTATCATATATGGGCCCACATGACCTGGTGACGTCACTTCATATTGAGTCTTGTGAGCCTTTCGGCAGCTCATCCGCGGGACGCAGAGTAGATACTGACAAGGTCAGTAGCCAAATCGCTACTGAAGTGACGTCACCTAGCTTTGTGGACCCACCATGACGCATGTGTTGTATTCATACCATCCACCCATTTGTAGAGATCGTTTTATGGCCTGAGAAAGAATGAGATAGATCTAAAGTTCAAGTGGACCCACCACAGAAAACCATGGGATCTGTCACCCCATCATTGATACATTTATAGGGCCCACCATGATGTATTTTTTAGATCCAGTGTATTCATAAGTTATTATAGAGATAAATGAAGTGAAAACAAAAACATAAGCTTGATGGGAAACTTCTGTGGCCCCTGAGAAATTTTGAACGGTGGATGTTACTGTCCCCACCGCTTTCTATAGTGGGGTCCACTTGAACTTTAGATCTATCTCATTCCTTTTCTTATGCCATAAAAAGATCTCTCCAAATGGATAGACAGTATGGATACAACACATGCATCATGGTGGGGTCCACAGAGCTTGGTGACATCACTTCAATAGCGATTTGGCTACTGTCCTTGTCGGTATCTAATACGCGCCCTCATCCGCGTCCAATCAGTACATCAATACTCATACACTACAACCGAGAATCTTGGGATTCCAGCCTTTGATACCAAAGAAATCGGATTGAGTACTGAGTTACTCGGTACGCTTTTATCGTACTTAGTAAACTCAGTTGGGCCTAATGTGAATGTGTGTGGATTATCCATGCCGTCCATCTATTTTTCCAGCTCATTTTAGTTGTTGAGCCTAAAATTGAAACATGATCAAAGCTAAAGCGGACCACACCACAGGAAACAATGAGAATAATGAATTATACCATTAAAACCTTAGTAGGGTCCACAGTGATGTTTATTTGTCATCCAACCTATTCATAAGATAACAAACACATGGATTAAGGGAAAACAGAAATAACAGATTGATCCAAAACTTCTGTGGCCCCAAGAAAGTTTTGACGGTAGAATTTCAATTCACACTGTTTCCCGTGGTGAGGTCCACTTGAGATTTGGATATAATTATTTTTTGTGCTGTAGCCCTAAATTTATTTCTTAAAATGGATGAGCAAATAAAATATGTAAATCATGGTAGACCCCACAGAGTTTACTCAGTACGCTTAGCTTGCTGAGTTACTCAATACACAATCCACATCCGATACCAAGAAACCAAAGATGGACAGTTGATGCGTAAGAATGGTATCGAATCTGATGATTTTGTTGTTTGGATAAGAAGGATAAGACTAGGGACAGACAGTATCAACAGTTCGGGGCTACAAGTCCTTATAGGTCCCACCATATCCATAATTTGGATGGCAGGATGATAGGTCCCACTAGTGCAAAATGAATGCACAAGGAAACTTATATAAGGACTCACTAAGAGCTTATTTGAATTATAAATTAAATCAACCCGTTGTGGTGTATATTTGGCCCTTGAACGAGGTCCATGGTGATGCATATTAGGCCCTTGTGTGAGGCCGCAGGCCCACTATACGTTTGGCCCTATGTGGGCCACTCAGTGGGAGTAATGTTGGTTAAAGGTCCATGTTGATGGGCAATGATAGTTAAGCGTCCACATTATGACCTTCCTTTAGGCCTGGTTAGGCCCATTCTCGTCATTCTCTAATGGGTTAACCCAAACGAATGGACCCCCATTGATATTGCTTGGACCATCATCGGCCATCCATCTATGGACCCCGCCTTGTATCGTGACCGATTGCCGATTTCGTTTGACGTGGCCAATTTACCAATTCCAATTGTCGTGGCCTATTTAATGTATATGAGTCCAAGTATCGAGGCCGATTCCAAGTGTCGATTCTGACTGTTAAGGCCAATTTCGATTGCTGAGGCTGATTGTTTATTAAGAAGATAAATATATTTGGTAAACGATATACTTATTAACTTCTTTTCTCTTTCATCATTTCTATCGAAAACTTTAAAAAATTATTAAAGTGGTTAAATGCTTTTAAATAAAAAAGTGACTTATAAATAATAATAAATCAACATCATTCGAAATAAGTCTCTTATTTATTGTTGATGCAAAAATCTGGTCTACCCCTTTTAGACCTTTGAGTATCTATACAAGAAGAAAACAAATGAGACCCTAGTTAGAGTAGGGGACCCTCCAATGCAAAAGTCAGGCTACGAATCTGGGTCCAGTAATATTGAGAGGTTTCAGGTGAGAGATTTTGCATACCTTTACTCATATCAGCGGCGGTATTTATAGCCTTTTGAGGGCGATGGCGTATATGGCAAGGCCTCTTGGATGGTGTTTGCGTATTACGGAAGATATCTTCCTCCGTATGTGTGGTAATTGATTTCTCGAAATATTCGGCGAATATCTCAGAGGATACAATAATATACTGTAAGTGTATTTGAATTCCGATGTGGTGGTCTATTCGAGGTTGAGGTTGGTAATTGAGACCGATGTAGATTTTCGATGTCTACCTCCAAAGTTGGTAGTCGAGGCCGACCTCCAAGGCCGAGGTTATTTTTCAGCTCTCAAGCAATCCATAGTTTTTGAGTCTGTACATCTAGTCAGTTCATTTTTACCCATAACACAGTAGCTCCCTATTTCCGAGCGTTCTTCAGGAGCTCGGGAAGTAAGTTAGCGTAGATTGACACTGTGTGATGCATTGCGCCGAAGAGGTCGGACAGAGTAGAACTAGTGGGTCGAACAATCATAAGATTGATAAGTCAATTGTTCAGTGGTAGATCATACACGGTATAATTAATAAGTGAGACTTTTCTTCCCTTCAAAAGAGGGAAGCCCTAGTTGTTCATATAGTAGTAGGTCGAACATTCGATAGAAAGATTTTCTTCCCTTATACTAAGGGAAGTCATCATAATCGATCATAAAAGATTGAATAGCAGGGAATTGAAAGAAATTCTCCTCCCCCGACCTGGGGAGGTTCTTTCATAATAAAATTCACAGTGGAGGACTTTATTTCCTTTCACTAAGGGAATACCTCGTAGTCAATCGTGTAGTCCGAGTAACATTACTAATTAGTGGTCCGACCTCTTCTCTAAGGGTCAGACAACTGATGAAGGACTATTTTTTCCTTACACTAAAGAAAGTCCTCAGTAGTTCGTGTAGCTCGGATTGTAGAAATTTAAAAGAAATTTTCTTCCCTTGACCTGGGGAAGTTCTTTTCTTGTAGAAATCGTCGAACAGTAGAGTACAACGATAATGTCGTTAGCGAACTTTTTCCTTTTAGAAAGGGAGGTCACCCTCGTCAAGTAGGTCGGTCAGTTGACACGCTCCTGGTCGGAAGACTTCTTGAGTTCTCAGGAGTAGTAGATCTTTTAAGTGGTCAGCATTCCATCGACGAGGTAAGAGCCCCCCATGTCTTCTTGTCGATAGGTCCCTCAATATTTGATATCAAGGTCGGAGTTGGCCGATGAGACTCATTACCGAGCTTGGTTAATTGGTTTAGCTTAGCTTCTTTCAGTACCTACTCCAACTCAGTGTTCAAGGGAGTGTACCAATGAAAGTGACTTTCTAGATATTGGTTGGTATGCTGGTGGGGCCGGGCACCCTGTTCAGCTGATGATTTAGGAAGAGTTGGGATGGCTGTAGCAATGACAGTTAGAATTTTCTTCTTTATTTTCATCATTATAGTTTTTTGGTAAAGCAGGAACGACTTTGATGTCATTCCCACAAACGACGCAAAACTGTTGATACAAAAATCTAGTCCACCCTTTTTAGACCTTCGAGTACCTACATATGAAGAAGATAAATGAGATCCTAGCTAGAGCAGGGGACCTAGTGGTGTCTATAGCAAAGTCTCTTGAATGGTGATTGCGTATTACGGAAGATATCTTCCTCCATACGCGTCGTGATTGAGGATAAGATAATATACTATAAGTGTATTTGAATTACGTAGTGGTGGTCTATTTGAGGCCGAGGTTAGTAACTGAGGCCAATGCAAATTTACGACTATAAGTAGAAAAAGTAACTTATTTGGTGGTATCTCCTATTTAGATCATAAGATACTTAAGATAAGCTACTTATTCCAAAAGTAACTTATTTGGTGGTATTAAAAAAGGTTATAATTACAAATGTAATAGAAGATGGTCAAAGAATTAGTAATCATTACAAATTTATATTTAATTATAATAAAAAATTTATATTTAAATATATAAATTAATATATTTTTCATGATTTAACATTAAAGCATTTTAAAAATATCATTATTATGCTTTTCACACACCTGTCCAAATATAGACTTGTTGGTCAAAATACCCACTTTTCCAATAAATTGTTGATATTACTTGCAATCCAAATAGGAGTTTAAAAAATGCCCTTCCCTTTAGGAGAGAGCATGAATAGTATTATCAGCAATGGTTACGGCCGAGTTATGCTGCTGGGATTAACAGGGCCAGCTTGTAGGTAGAGCTATGCACAAGTCAAGCTTGGCACAGCTCAACTCGGCTCAGCCAGTAGTTGAGCCCAGCTTAAACTCGGCTCGGCTCGGTCCTCGAGCTTGATAGGCCAGCTTGACTCGGTTCGGTTAGCAACTCGGGCTAGTTTGAGCCGAGTTCGAGCCTCCGTGACATTTTCTCAAACACATGGAATGCACTTTCAATTTCTCACAGTATGCAAAACAACAGCGTTAATTTGCAGGCATTTCATCAAACACTCGATATGCAACATCGAAATCAAAATAAAAGGGTAGTTTTATTATGTAAATTTTTTTATTTTTTTTAGATAGTGATTTGTTTCATATCATACCTTCCTCGCCATCAACCAATCTTGCAGAGAATGTGTGCATCCGAAACACTAATCCGTTGAGTCATTACATCGAACACTTGTGAACAACGTCAATATCAAAATAACTGAGTCACCGAATTGATTCAATCTAAGTTTGATTCGAGTTGAGGTACGATCCGAGTCTATTTGAGCTTAGACAAGCTTGAAGTCGGCTCGATATTTTTTCGGGCTCCAAAAATCAGCTTGACTCGGCTCGGACTCAGTTTCGAACTGAGCTTTTTCGAGTTGAGTCAAGGGAATTCACCGAGCTAACTCGGTTCATGTACAACTCTACTTGTAGGCCTGCTAGAGAAACTAAGCCTGGGCCCTTTAGTTTTGCAATCTTTTCACCTGATGCCCAGATTGAGATAAGTATGTCAGTAGCATATGCAGGCCAGAATTTTGGGCCCGATATGTATTTGAGGCCTTATAAATACATGGCCATGCTAGAGATAATTCTACCAAAGCATGGGTTGATTTGCTGCCAATTTAAAATTACTCACAAATTGCACACTTGAAATACAGGTAAATCAAATTAAATGGTCCAAATTATGGGTCCTAGTTTAGATGTATCATAACCCAAAAAAATTAAAATTACTTAGATTCTTTGACTATTGGATCAATAAACATTTACTGGATGATTGAAAATGATAATTTAAAAAATGAAAATATCTAATGGCCTTTTTGAACATAACAAGTGTCTACCGGTTAGGATTTTTCAGCGACTCTGATTTGGGGTTTTGACCTAGCAATATTGGTTCTATAATTTACACGGTTTAATGTGAGTTAATTTATGTCACATGTATAAGTTTTGGGCCTACATATTAAGTGTCACATGTAGCCCGTGTATCAATTAACTTGTTTCAATTATTAGAACAAAAAAATGTGTGGTGCTTGACCGGAAGACTTGCACAACGTAATTGGGTTTTAAATTTATACAAGTGGAGCCCACTCAGTGAGCCAGAGATTGGTCACTTTAGGGCTGCACCATGGATAGATCATGCCATGAGAATCTGGCAAACTGGTCTAGATTTTTTTTTTTTTTTTTTTCTCAGTTAAATGTGGACAGTCGAATATCTATTCTCAATGTCTGTTTGTATGCTACAAAATAATAGGTTATGGTTGTAACTTACTGAGTATATCCAGGGCCATGCTAAAGGCTTGTTTGTTTGTTTGTTTGTTTGTTTTTTTTTTTTTACAAATCTCTTTTATTACTTATAAATAAATAGTAAATACTTTTTAGTGGTAGTTGGTTGAGGGATGCAATGCAAAAAAAAAAAAAAAAAGTCTTTTTACTCCCCCTTTTGTGGGTGAATTCCATATATTTCGATATATAAATAAATTGTAAAGCATACCATAATTTATTCATATCCACGCCATCCATTCATTCCATAAACCCATTTTGAGGCTTGAGCTCAAAATTGAGGTAGATCTGAATCTCATGTGGACCACAACAGAGGAAACAATGGTCCTATTTTATGTTAGCAATAGAAAGCTGAAACCTTCATAGGCTCGTAATGATATTTATTTGTCATCCAACCTGCTTATAAGGTTATATACGATAAAAATAAAACAGATCCAAAACTTTTGTGTGCTATGAGAAGTGATCAATAACAGGCATTCAATTCCCACTATTTACTGGTGGCGTGGTTCACTCAAGCTTTAGATCTATCTCAATTTTAAATTCATTCACTAAAATAAACTGGCTGAATGAATGAATGGCATGGATATGATATATACATTACATTGGGCCCCACAATCTCTACACACTCCTTTTCCATGTCAACCTCAACACTGGGTTAACAGCCCAACTGGTAGCTGTAAACCTCAATTTTCGGTTACTGCTGCAATTATAGGTTGGAAGTAATAATAAGGGTTCTTGAGGCGTATAGACCTTAGGTTTCAGCCAGCGATTTCAAGGGTTGTACGGATAAACTTAAAAGGACTAAAATACTCTTGCTTTTACGCTGCTTACCACAACAGTTAAAGGGTATTTTGGTAAAAATACCAGCTATCCGGTGAAAATTATAAAGGCACCGTACGGACTCGTCCCTTCGCCTAATTATTTCTAATAATAACTCAATTACAGTACATTTAGGGTGGATATTGAGAAACAAATCGGCCCAAACGGACGGTTTCCAGCGTGCTAATGCTTGGATGGATAACCACGGGCTCCACCTGTTTTTTTTTTTAAAAAGCGGTTTTAGGAGGATGCTGGGTGGGGTCCACCAAAATATTTGTAAAAAATCCACCCTGTCCATCGGTTTTGGGAGCTTATTTCAGGACCTGCAACCTAAAAATGAGTTGGATACAGAACTAAAGTGGCCCACACGAGAGGAAACAGTGGATATTCAGCAAGGACCGTTGAAACATTCTTATAGCCATGAAAGTTTTGTATCTGGCAAAAATTTTTGTGTTTTCACTTCATCCCAGTGGGGATACCTTATAAACGGTTTGGATGGCATATAAACATCAAGGTGGAGCTTAGGAAGATTTCAACGGTAGGCATTTCTTTTCCTAATTTTTTTTCTCGTGTGACCCACTTGAGTATTGGATCCACCTCATTTTCGGTGAAATTTCCTAAAATGAGCTCGAAAAACGGATGGACGGAGTGGATTTCTCACAAAAATCTCGGTGGACCCCACCTAGTGTCAAAAGTAAGGGTGGTAGGTATAAAAAACAAGGGTGCATATGTCAAAGGACTGAATTATTGAAATAAGTGCTGGAGAAGGATTACTATGAGATGTGGAGACTTCCCTATTAACTGAGGGAACTCTTCAAAACCCAATCTGTCTCTCTGTAAAGATAACACAGGAAAATTCAATCTTTCAAATTCCAGGATCTGATCTCTCTGTTCTTGTAAGTTCTCTATCTTTTTGAGTTTTTTTTTTTTTTTTTTTTTTTTTTTTTTTTACTTAAATTTTTTATTTTTATTTTTATATTGGTAGTTCATGCAAGAATCTTTAACACCCGTAGATGTATCTTCAAGGAGCATTAAAAAATCTGATTGTTGTTTCTTCCTTAATGAAATTCATGCAAAATCTACCATACCCATATTCTAGATTTTTATGCAGCTCAAAAAAATATGATTTTTCTTTCTTCCTTTGTTGGTGAATTGAGAAATTTCTTTAATTAGTCGTAGTAAATTTTCTATCTTTATAAAATTTTGTGTAGCTTTCATTGAGAATTGCTGCAGAATCTTTGATACCCATGTTTTAGATCTCTTCTGCTAATGAGTTCTCTCTTCTTTCTGCTTTTCATTTCGGTTCCTGTGGAATCCATGCGAAATCTGCCATGCCCATGTTCTTAATCATTAAGGCGCTTAAGAAAAACTGATTTCTTAAAATTGAAACAAAATCTATTATTTTTTCTTTTTGTAGCATTTTATCGATTTCCTTTAGCTGCTATGCAAATTCACCCAAATGTCCCATGCTCACATTTGTATTTTTTCTATGAATTCTCTCTCTTTTGCCTTTTCCTTTGAGTGTTTTTTCTTTTTTTCCTCTGAAATTCATTCAGACAACAAGAACCTTCAAGACAATCTTTTTCCCCCCCTTCTATTTGATGGTGACATGAGACATTAAAATGAAATCTTTCAAATTTTCTCAGCGCTTAGGTTCTTTGCTACCAGTAAGTGTTTTCTCTTTTCATTGCTTTTATTATCAATTTCTGTGAAAATTATGCAAAAATCTCTGATATCTATGTTTTAGATCTTGTTATACTTCATTTTTCATCCAAATATCTGCAAGATGCCTGATACCCACATTTTAGATCTTCGGATGATTGTGAGGAATATAGTCCTGGAAGCAAAAGATGGCTTATGGCCTGTTTGGTGGCTACTTAACAATGAGTTCATCTCATTTTAGTTAGTCATAATTATGTATTAGAGATTATATAAAGGTGTGATCTCCAGTGGTACCGGTACCACCATAAGCTATGGCAGTACCGGGCAGAAGTGGGGCCCAGGTGATACGTTCATGAAATCTAACCCATCCATTAGATGCATCACCTTATATACATTCAGGGCCCTAAAATTAGGCTGATCCATGAATCAGATGGGCTAGAAAACAGGGATCAAGTAGGGAGGAAATGCCCACCCTTGATTTGGGTGGAAGGTCCACCATGTTGTGGAATGTGGACTGCCTGCAGCACCTGCTGCTGGGGATATCCCTGGTGGCATGACTTTGTGGGTTTATGTATGTGTTTTATCCATGCCATCCATCTGTTTTGCTGGCTAATTTTAGGTCATGAGCCCCAAAATGAGTTAGATCCAAAGCTCAAGTGGACCACACCACAGGAAACAGTGGGGATAATGACGCCCACCGTTGAAACCTTAGGGCCCACCGTGATGTTTATTTGCCATCCAACTTGTTCATAAGTTCACACAGATCTAGATGAATGGAAGACACAAATATCAGCTTGATCCAAAACTTCTATGACCCCCAAGAAGTTTCAACGGTGGACATTCAATCCCTACTCTCCTGTGGTGTGGTCCACTTGAGCTTTGGATATGTTTCATTTTTGGGCTCATGCCCTAAGATGAGTTGGCAAGATGGATCGACAACATGGATAAAATGCACACATCATGGTGGGCCCCACATAGTCATGCCATAGGGGATCATGGTGGCAAGTGCTGCAGGCATCTGCTTGCCATGTTGCGTATTTGAGATCCTGTCTGTTCAAACCTTTCATCTATACTGGGTGAAGGGTCAGGCCAAAAATCAGGCTGTTGTGAATTAAGGTGGACCCCTTGGGAAAATAATGGTGAGCATCCCCTCTCACATTATTCCCTGTTTGACCCACCTGAATGTTGGATCCAGCTAATTTTGTCACCTGAGATAATATGAGGTGAAGAATCTGATGAACAGTTGGATGGCCTTCATTAATCACCTGCTTATGGTGGTACAAGTACCAATTGAGTGTGCCCCTCATATAAATTCTTGGTGATGAGGATTATTTTTAATTACTACCTAGAAAATTGATCTCTAATAGATAATTATGACTAACTAATTTAGTGGCCACTAAGGGCCTGTTTGGGTGCCACTTAAAAATGAGTTCATTCCATTTTAGCTAATTATATGTATTAGAGATCATATTTCTTTTGATAACCAACAACTATGATCTCTAACACATAACTAAGATTAGCTAAAATGAGATGAACCCATTTTTAAGTGGCACCCAAACAGACCCTTAAAGAATTTTGTTTGAGTTATATTCATTTAGTCTCCGATCTTGAAACCAATGGAAAATCTCCAAAGCCAATTTTTTAGATGTTCAATTTAGTTAAAACTACTTGGTTTTTATGTGTCTAACCTTCATTCTCTGTTGGTTTTATTTCAGTTCTTGAAGTTTCAACGAGATATCTACGCATGTTCTAAATTTCCAAGTGCATAGGGAAAGATGCCTGAGCTTTTTGCATTTATGGGGGGTAACATGCGATCTGGAAGTGAGAATGTGCTTAGTGCTGTCGTGCCCTTGTTGAAACTTCTCTCGCTTGCAGTCATAGGCCTAGTTCTTGCCCACCCAAAGATCCAAATCGTTCCCAAAGCAACCTTCAAGCTCCTCAGCAAACTTGTCTTCGCCCTCTTTCTGCCGTGCCTGATTTTCACCCATCTCGGTAAATCTATAACCCTCCATAACGTCTTACTTTGGTGGTTTGTTCCTGTAAACGTGCTGCTTAGTACAGTCATAGGCTGCATTTTGGGGTACTTGGTCGCACTCGTGTGCCGCCCACCACCTGAATTCTTCAGATTCACGATCATGATGACTGGATTCGGCAACACTGGAAACCTTCCTATTGCCATTGTGGGGTCCGTTTGCCATAGCCCAGATAACCCATTCGGACCCAATTGCCATAGTGACGGTGTCACCTATGTCTCCTTCGCCCAATGGGTTGCTGTGATTCTTGTTTATACATTCGTTTACCACATGATGGAGCCTCCATTGGAGTACTATGAGATCATCTCGGATGGCATTGAGATTGAGGAAGTTCCGATCAATAACATCAGCAGGCCTCTCCTTGTTGAAGCTGAATGGCCTGGGATGGAGGATCAAGAAACAGAACATTCAAAGACACCCTTTATTGCCAGGGTCTTTAGAAGCATTTCAGGTGCTTCACAGACCAGTTTCCCTGACTTTGATCTAACGGCAGAGGGAGGGAGCAGCAGTCCGAAATCGATCAGGTGTTTGGCGGAGCCGAGGGTGGTCCGAAGGATGAGAATTGTTGCTGAAAAGACTCCAGTACGTCACGTTCTTCAGCCCCCGACAATCGCTTCTTTGTTAGCTATCATCATTGGGATGGTTCCCCAGTTGAAGGACTTATTCTTTAGTGAAGATGCTCCACTTTCGTTCTTCACAGATAGTTTGGATATTTTGGCGGGTGCGATGGTTCCATCAGTGATGCTTATTCTCGGAGGAATGCTTTTGGAGGGGCCGAACGATTCAGGTCTTGGGATTCGAACTACTGTTGGGATTATGGTGGCGAGGCTTCTGGTGCTTCCGCTGGTGGGGATTGGAGTGGTTGCATTGGCAGACAAATTGAACTTTTTGGTCCATGGCGATCAGATGTACCGATTTGTCCTTCTATTGCAGTACACGACACCAAGCGCCATTTTGTTGGGGGCGATTGCTAGTTTGAGGGGCTATGCTGTTAGAGAAGCGTCAGCGCTCCTGTTCTGGCAACATATCTTCGCTGTGTTCTCGCTCTCGTTGTATCTTGTGATCTATTTCAAATTGCTTTCATATATTTGAGGTAATCCAGAATCTATTTTGCTTGAAGCTCGGCAAAGACACATGATATTATGTAATGGAATTAAAATTTACTGCTGTTGTGTTATGTGGTATTTTCTTTGCATGGAAGATTATTCACTTGAATAAAAATGATTCATTCATGTGCTGGCTGAAATGTATAGGTATGGAATTCCCATGGATGTGAAACATGATTGCTTTGTTTCAACCAGTTGTGTCAAATCATTAAGGCTGTGTTTGGATGCACAGGTGAATCAAAATGCAAAAATCAGTCTAATCAAGAGGAGAATGACATTGACTAATGATGTTTTGTAGTATTCATGATTAATTACTTCCTATTGAATCCAACTTGAAATAAACATTTCTCTCATTTACAGCCCTGCCTCTCAGCATGAAGGAAATTGCAATTTGGTTATTTCAGCTTTATTAGACTACTTAATGCGGTTCAATCTGATAGGTCATCCAACCGCGCACCTTTGGTTGGGATGTAAGTATGGTGATGTACAGTAGTCATAATTATAAATTATATAGTTTATAGAGCTTTGCTAAGCCAACACACATGTGCAATAAAGCTGATGTACACACCACATATGTGCCAACATTATATGATAGTTCCAAGATCCAATCCATCCATCAAACGCTGCCACTATATTCATTCCATTGCCCAAGAATCAGGTTGATCCACTTGTCAGGTGGGCCATAGTTTGCAAAAAAAGAATGTACGGCTTTGAAGAACTTGGCTGAAGTTTTCTAACCCATCCACCTGTTTATGATATTAGGGCTCACATGTTGAGTGAACCTGATTTATTTTTGGGAAGACATGTAGAGAAGGTCAGACCGACCTGATGGGTGGATTTGATCTCACTCCTATGTACCATGTTGGCATGTGTTCTGTGTACATGATCTTTGTTGTAGACATGTGTGCACTTAGCAGAGCTCTAATATATATGTGCGTGTGCGTGTGTTGACATTTCTCTAATACCCAATCAAGTGTATTCCACCCAAAACATAGCTTGTTATCGATCTTTTCTCTTGCCTGAATCATGATATTTTGCATGCAACATCCTTTCCACGAAATCAGCTAATTTTATTATCATGTCAGGATCATGATAGCACTGGACTTGACTTCAGTGCATAGCTAACTATGTTGATGTTCTTTTCCTGCATGTTCTTTTTCACCATGCTCTCTCTCTCTCTCTCTCTCTCTCTCTCTCTCTCTCTCTCTCTCTCTCTCTACCAGTGACACTATTCTTCTACATGTGTATGACATAAGTCAAGCGGTCCCTGCCAGATAGTCCATGGCACATCAAGGCATTTTATTTACCCATTCAATGTGTACTGCTAGTCAGTTCTTTTTCTCTTTAATTCTCCAATTTAATCCTAAAACATCCCAAGGTTGGATGGTTAGGTTCATCTATTGGTGCAATTTTGGGTTCTGGCTGACCATGTTGGAGCCTATGCAATGAAAATCCAGGCCTCGTTTCTGGCGAGACTCACATACCCATGTTGAAGTCACCTAGTCTTCATGGTTTTGGCATTTTGGGCAATAAAACATATTACCTGCAGAACAAAATGACCCATTTTTCCTGACATTGTTCCACACCATTTTCTCATTCCTCTCATGTCCCTACTTAACCTTTTGATGCAGGCTGATTTGGGCCTATGATCCATGGGCCCATTAAACCCAAGCCCATCAATAAGGAGGCTCAAGCCTCCTATTTAGGTAGCTAGCCTATTTAGGTAATTAGCTAGCAAAATTAATCAGCTAGCTATGAATAATCCATTAGTCAAATCCCTTTTATTTATTTTCCATATTTGTAATAAGTCATTGGTTATCAATGAAATTATGAATTTTCCTTATATGTACGTTTCAAAGCTTATGTAAGGGCCTGAGATGAGTAGTATGAAAGCACATTTGAAATGAATCAAATCTCTTAAATTGTTCTCTTTTATTTGTTTGTGTTCTTGTGTCTAAGATTGAAGGTGCCTACGTTTGGGTGGATACTTCCCATCAACCAGCTGCACCAGTTTGGTATCAGAGCAAGGTTCCAATGGCTAGGTTGAAGTCCTAGATCAACAACAATCTTGATATCACTGTTTCCAGGTTCTTTAATCATAAAATTCTACCTATTTTCCTTTATTTACTTCATTGCATCCATTCCTCCTACCCTTATTCACCTTTTTTCCTTTTCTTTTACAAAGCCCAAAAGTCCAATTTACAAGGGGAGACTGTTGAAATTTTTTCAGCCATCTACCTCCATAATCCAGCCCATTAAAACCCAAAATTAGCCATATTTCAACCCATTAAAACCCTCAAAATCAGCCATATTCCAGCCCATTAGACCTCCAAAATCAGCCATATTCCAACCCATCAAACCTCGAAAAATCAGCATTAAAACCTGTCAATCAAACCATTCCATTACATTAAACATCACCCCCCCCCCCCCCCCAAAAAAAAAAAAAAAAACCATTTATATTTCGGTTCAAACCTGTCCATTGAGGTCTATAATTGCAGCCCATTGGCAATCTTCTGTCCTAAACCAGAAACTGTCATATATTCTGTACATTACTTGTTGACATCACAATGTCTACCCATAGTGGTAATATCTATCGAGGGAGGCTTATTGATCAACAACGAGATAATTGCATTACTGAGCTATATTCACGAGGGTAGCCAGCCTAGAAACTGTTGTTGACCAACTACATGGTGAACAATCTAATCCTATCAGAGATCCTGATGGTGATCCAAATCCCCAACGAGGGTTCTAACTAGAACCTTCAATGAATCAAAGTGATACAGGTAATCGAGAGTCTGTGTATGACTTCATACAAAAACTCTTTGTAGAGAGAGCCCATGACACAGCGATAGAGACGCTCAAGAAAGATGATATTACCAAGAAGGTATGGGTTGAAGTTTCGGATTTCACGGGTCGTCTTGATGCAAAGGCTTTTGTCAATTGCATTACAACGCTGGAAGATTATTTTGCACGGCACGGCATGCATGATGTTTAACGAATGACCTTTGTCAATGTCAAGTTGAAGGGCCCAGCAAGAACCTGGTAGCGAAGCATTCACGACAACAATCTCATCAGGGGTTGTCTTGCTATCACCAGGTGGGCTGACATGATGGAAACACTAGAATGTAAGTATTTGCCTTCAGATTATATGGATACTCTTCTCCAAGAGCTCCTTGCGTTCAAATAGGGAACTTTATCAGTGGATGACTACACCAAAAAGTTTAATGAGCTTTTTGTCTGTTGTAAGCTTGTAGAGACAGATTGCGTGACAACTAACCGCTATCGGGTAGGGTTACGCCAAGGGATCCAATGTGAGATGGTCATGTATGATTTCGAGTCAGTTGATGATATTCATTGGAAGGCTCGACGAGTTGAACAACAACTGCAGTAACATACTCTTTGACGCTTCGATTCTCCAGTTGGGGAACCTTTTGTGAGAAAAGGTTCGGATCTGCATCTCAATCGAACTCCACTAGGGCATGCACACGCCCCCTCTACGCACGTATTTGAGGAGGAGGCGGGCCCCACTTTCGATTTGGATTGACGACGACATCTTTGGAGGGCCTCATAATTAGGGGGCTGCGTTATGGAGCATTGGAGTAGACCCAATCATTACATAGATTCTACCATCGGATCACATGATCGTGGCCCACTACTTTAGATGATCTAGGATTGTGAGTTTTGACTATTTTTGTTATTAGAAACTTCATGAACGACTTTGATTGCTTAGATTAGTATTTATTTGCTTTAACTTTGGTCTTAGTGCGCGCACATGGCACAAGGGTAATTTTATCTTTTTTGGGTTTAGGGTTTTCTTATAAATATAGCAATCCCATGTAGGTATTGCAATGATGTTTTATGAATAAAAATTCATGCCTTTCTTCCTCTTTCTCTCTTTGGGTTGAAGAATCGAATTGGGTGTGAAGCCCTCCATTCTTCGAAGGGCTAACTACCGTGGTGTGAAGCCACATCCGCTCCGAATCATCTCCACCTTCTTACGAACCACATCCATCACTCTCTACACCCCTTCTACCTTCAGATTCACCCACTTTCATCTCCAAGTTTTCTCATACAACAGTGCACGAACAAAATTTCAAATTCTAGCCCCATCTAAGGGGCTAAAACTTTGGCGGAGTACTACGCACAACCTTGCGACAGATCGACGTGAAACTTGGTATGGAGGCAGCCCATCCCTGGCCGATCCCAACGTAGAAGTCGGTTTCCAACTTTGTGGACCCCACACATGTGCGGACGACCTGTCATGCACGTGCGTCTAGGCCCATCTGCGGTCCAGCGCGCGTGGCTCATCCCAAGTTCTCTTTTTCCTCTATTTCCTTCTCTTTTGACTAAAAAAACCCCTTAATCCAAATCCCTAACCCTAAAGAGTCCCAAATTCCAATTATCCCCAATTTTCAAACCCTAGATTTTCCCCCAAATTGAAACTTAGTGAATCTCTTGAGTTGGGAACAATCCTTTGCAAGAATGGATGATTCCTACACTCCTTTGGGCTTATTTGGCTTATAATTTTATTTGATCTACCCTTAAAGTTGTGTAGGCTTGGACCCCCATACATTTCCATTTTTGAATGTTTGATAATAAGTGGGATGCGGAATTTTGTGACTGTTTAAAATTGGTATAATCTCATGCTTGATCTCTTGCATTTCATATTTACTTTCGTGTCCTGCATCAACTACTGACCACTTTCCCACCCCTTTTTAGTCGTGCCCATAGATGCATACTCCTCTTATACGGCAACCTCAACCTTTACAACGCCCTTTGCCATAGATTTCATGCCAAAAGCAACCAGCGGTGCAGGGACATGACACCAGGAGGTGATGTTTTAATCGTAATCCTTTCCTCAGAAGAGAATGGTGGGATGTTGACTGTTATCGTTGCGGATAGAGATGACACTTTTCTAATGAGTGTCCGTAAGCCAGGAACCACCATTACTGCGGTAATGAGGACCCCTAGTACCTGGAGGACCATGAGTATTACAATGAGCACATCGAGATGGAACGACTCTATGTAGAACCTGCATCACAGCTAAAGGACTCTTTTGCTGAAACTGCGGTTGAAGCTAAGGATGAGGGCCCTACTCTCATTATACGTTGGCTTCAAACCACCACCGAGGAAGAAGAAGGTTGGCGACAAACCACTATTTTTTGTACGCGGGTAAAATGCCAGGGGAGGTTATGTAACATGATTATTGATGGTGATAGTGCAATGAACATCGAGGTGATTGATAAGCTCGAGTTGCCAACTAAAAGGCATCTAAAACCATATAAGGTTGTGCGGGTCGACGACACTGCCATCCCTGTGACTCGAAAGTGTTTGGTATCATTTGAAATCGGCATATATGAGGATGATATTTGGTGTGACATAATTCTGATGAATGTCACCCACATGCTTCTCGGTTGATGTTGGCTCTTTGACCAAAAGGTACAAAGTGACGGTGAAGCTAACACGCACACCTTCCTATGGCGAGGTCATCATATTCTTCTTCGCCCGTTGCAGCCTATGTCACCTCCTTTATCAACGCCTTCATCATCGACATCGGCTACTCTCTCAACCTCTTGTGTTCTCACCATGCGGAAGTTCGAAGAAGAAAGCAAGACGAAAGGTTTAATGTTCACTCTAGTCACAAAACAAGTGCATGCGCCTGGTATTGACCAGGATGAGTCTATTCCTGATGAAGTCAAATCTTTGTTACATGATTTTTAAGATTCACTCTAGTCACAAAACAAGTGCATGCGCCTGGTATTGACCAGGATGAGTCTATTCCTGATGAAGTCAAATCTTTGTTACATGATTTTTAAGATTTGGTCCCCGATGATCCTGCCTGAGGAGTTGCCTTTGCTATGGGATATTTAGCACGCTATAGATTTGGTTCCTAGAGCATCATTACTCGACTTACTAGCATATCAAATGAATCCCGCTGAGCACGCTGAGTTAAAGCGTCAAGTTGATGAGTTGCTTAAAAAGGGCTACATCCGAGAGAGCCTAAGCCCATGTGCGGTGCCAACCCTTCTTATTCCCAAGAAGGATGGAAGTTGGCGCACGTGTGTAGACAATCAAGCTATTAATAAAATCACAGTGAAGTATCGTTTCCCCATTTCTTGGCTTGATGATATGCTGGACTTGATGTTAGGTCCTAGCGTCTTCTCCTAGATTAATCTTCGCAGTGGATACCACCAGATTCGCATCTGACCTAGTGATGAATGGAAGACGGCATTTAACACGAAAGATGGCCTCTACAAGTGGCTAGTTATGCCATTCAGTGTCACAAACGCACTTAACACTGTCATGCGTGTCATGACCCAGTTGGTGCACCCTTTTATTGGTAAGTTTGTCGTTGTCTATTTCGACGATATTCTTATCCATAGTACGTCAAGGAAGGAGCACTTCAATTACCTAAGTCCTATCTTCAGAGTCCTTCGTTGCAAAGGCTTCTACATCAATTTTTAAAAGTGTACCTTCGTTAGTACATTAGTGTTCTTCTTAGGGTATATTGTCTCGTTGTAATGCGTAGAAGTGGACCCCACCAAGGTGAAAGCCATTGTTGATTGGCCGACACCTACCACTATCTCTGAAGTCACAGTTTTCATGGCCTTGCTACATTTTACAGGCGTTTTGTGCAGAACTTTAGCAACATCATGGCCCCAATCACTGATTGTATGAAATAAAGGGAATTTCGATGGACAAGTGCAGCAACACGAGCATTTGATATGATAAAATGTAAGATGACCAAAGCTCCAGTCTTGTGCCTTTCGAACTTCGAGAATGTATTTGAGGCTCTACGACATTGACGTCACTATTTGGTTGGCAAGGAGTTTGTTCTATATTCTGATCATGAAGCACTCAAGTATCTAACTCTCAGCAAAAGATGAGTACTCATCGTGTCAAGTGGAGTGCATACCTTTAGGGGTTTTCTTTTTTCATTTGTCACGAGATTGGCAAGGAAAATCAGGTTGCTAATGCACTAAGCCGCCGCATGCATCTATCGTCATTGATGACGGTCACTGTTTCGGGATTCAAAGAGATATAGCATGAGTATGCTGACGATAAGGATTTTGGGTGTATTTATACCAACATTCTTAGTGGAGAGCATGCAAGACACCCACATTTCAACATTCATGATGGCTACTTGTTCTGGAGAACACAACTTTGCCTACCCAATACATCCATCCGCGAGTATGTTGTGAGGGAGTTATACGCTAGATGGTGTAGTGGACACTTGGTCATAATAAGACCTTAGCTCTCATTGAAGATGGATACTTTTGGCCTCGTATAAAATCAAATGTTGCCAAGATTTGTCAGTTTTGTAGGGTTTTCTAGCTTGTTAAGGGTCAAAAGAAAAATAGTGGATTATATCAACCATTGCCTATCCTACATACTCCGTGGGAATACCTCAGTGTAGACTCCATCCTTGGTTTGCCAAAGACCGCTCAGAAAGTTGATTAAGTATTTGTGGTGGTTGATCGATTTTCAAAGATGTCTCATTTCATACTATGTTCGAATACAGCATATGCTCTCAAGATTGCTCAATTATTCTTTCAAGAGGTTGTTCGTCTTCATGGGCTTCTGAAGCTAATTGTGTCTAATCATGATACCAAAGTTCATGAGTTATTTCAGAATATATTTTTTTTTTGGGCAGCAACGAAAACCAAGCTTTAGTTCTCTAGTGCCTACCACCCACAGACTGATGGTCAAACGGAAGTGGTCGATCGTTCCTTGGGCAAGTTATTACAGTGCCTTGTCCACGATCATATAGCTACGTGGGACTTAATAATACCCATGGCTGAATTTGTTTATAATAATTTAGTTAACAGGTCTACAGAGATGTCATCTTTTGAAGCAATAATTGGTATACGACCGGGTCTTCCTCTACCTGTAGAGTCGAGACCAAGCGCAAAAGCCGATGACTTCATCCGCCATATGCAACAGGTGCATGACGAAGTTCGATGCAATATCGCCATTAGTAATGAAAGTTATAAGCAATATGCTGGCACAAGATGTCGCTTTGTTGAATTTGTGGAAGGTATCATAAATATGGCCCATCCCCCCCAGTACCTCGAAGGAGCTCCATCCTCGCAATGCGGCACCATTCAAAATCATAAAGAATAGTGTCAATGCTTACGTTTATATCTCCCATTAGATTTACCTATCAGTCCTACTTTCAATGTGGAAGATCTTTCCATCTATTATGGGCACTATATTGACGATGGTATCGAAGAACAAGCCATCACACTTTCCACCATTTTACTACTTACATACACGATCGTTGATGTTCTCGATGACCAGATCATTTCCATGCGCTGAGGTAGTTATCAAAAGTTTCTCGTCTGTTGGCAATGACGACCTCTCTCCGATGTGACATGGATCACAGCTATTGACTTCCAACGTTTGAATCCTAACCTTTATGAACAATATCAAGCCATTAACTCGTCGGAGTTGAGTTCTTTCAAGATGGGGAGGACTGATGCAAGTAGATCAGGGCCCATGATCCATGGCCCAGGGTTAGGCCCATTAAGCCCAAGCCCATCAATAAGGATGCTCAAGCCTCCTATTTAGGTAACTAGCCTATTTAGGTAATTAGCTAGTAAATTTAATCAGCTAGCTATGAATAATCCATTAGTCAAATCTCTTTTATTTATTTTCCATATTTGTAATAAGTCATTAGTTGTCAATGATATTATGAATTTTCCTTATATGTACATTTCAAAGCTTATATAAGGGCCTTAGATGAGTAGTATGAAGGAACATTCGAAATGAATCAAATCTCTTAAATCGTTCTCTTTTATTTGTTTGTGTTCTCGTGTTTAAGATTGAAGGTGCCTATGTTTGGGCGGATACTTCCCCATCAACCAGCTGCACCACCATCATTGTTTCTCACCCGTTGTGTGACTGAATTTTCATGAAATTTTCTTCTTTTAATTAACTGCTTCCAGTTGGTCTACCATGTTAGGTTCTGTTGAAATAGTATTGATGATGAATCTTATTTCGGCAATAGGGTGGTAAACTCCACATCTCAGGCTGGTCACATCATCAGGTGGCAAGTCATGTATGAAAAGCAGATGGTTAAATTTTATGTATTTATTTTGACTAGTGATCCAAGTACGACATGCATATGTGGCCTGCGTTATAAGCAGTCTGACTTGATTTCTGGCATACAGAAAGGGCTAGCAGGATGAATGACCTGGATTGTGCACACACATGGCACCTGCGAGGAGAGTAGGATACAAGATCCTCCACTAGCAAGTAGCCTTTACATTTCTTCAGTAGTCAATGTGCTCAATAATCTTTTTGATTGGATACGAGGAATCAAAACTTGGTTTTGAAGTACAACTAATCCAGATGCTGAAACTGTTCTTACTCAGTTAGTCAATCTACATGTTTAGCTGTGGAGGCTTATTTCGTTATCCGCAGAAGCCTAGTCTTCTCGGTGTCGGGAGACTTTTTGAAACCTCAATTTGATTTCCTGACAGAGTCCTCCTAAGAAGGAAATATGGGCTAGTATATGTGGCCGTTGTTTTCATGTCGAGCCAATGTCATCCACCATTCTTTCCTGTCATGCTGCACAGTAGAAGTATCCATGAAAACCAAGTTGATTGTATGAGTTTCTAGTACAATCTATGCTTCCCTTTTTTTCTTTTACTCTATTAAGCCATTCTATTATATGAGAACTTGAACTGAGTACTCAGTTTTTACTTTTTGCCTAAAAAATTAAAAGAATTGAAAAAAAAAAAAAAACTGTGGATGATGGTATATTGTAAAATTTCATATCAGCATGTCTTTTCAATATTCTTCAACACCCATTTTACTGCAATCAAGGATATGAAAGAATCCAATTTTCTCATTTTAATGAGATAGAGAACCTCATTCCATCCAATACAATCCATGGATGTGTTTGGATGCTCAAGTTGAATTGAATTGCAATCATTCAACTCTGTAAATATTAAATTACCAGAGCGGGTGTTCCTCGAATTGCAATAAATATCGTTCCAAGTCCAGCTTGAAATGCATAGAATTTCAAATAAGGGTTTAGCTATTTGATTTTGAATTAAAATCTTGTCATGCCACTTGTTTATTTCCTCTATAATGACTGACTGAATTTTGATTCAGTTCGATTGAACCCAAATACATGCTCCAATTCATTTTCCTCAGCATGTCTAATTCCATGATCTTTTTATCAAGAAGAAGAACCCATTTCCTTCTTTTGTTTTTGGTTGTTGGACTAATAGGGGAGTCGAATCCTTGCTTGCTACTTTTATATCTACAAACACAACTATCTTTATTAATAGTTGGAATTCGTGATAGAGATCTTTCAATCTGTTCTCTATTTCTTATGCAATAGCCTCGATGAGTTGTGTTCATGACTTTATTGGATGTGATCATGCAACGGTGCATCCTATCATCTGATGAATGGTCTGCATAAACCCAAAAATTGACTATGTGATGATTCTTCTGTAGACTATGGTTTGGAACTTGTCCTCACCATCCGTTACAAATGGGTAGTTAGGAAAACTTTCAACCAAAGTGTAACGCCCTGAAAATCGGGGGTCGAGCATAAACTCAACTCCCGAGTTCCAACACATCACTTATGCAACAAAATGAATGATGATTGAATGTTTTCTATATTAGAGTAGTGAACATGAGTGAGATTAAGCCAAAACAGCATATCATACTCCAGAGACAGTTAAATTTGCGAGCGGAAGACTGTGATAGATATGTAAAATATATAAAGTGTGGTGAGTCTCAGAGTGTGATAACATTACTAGGTTAAATAATTACAAGTACAATTTTAAATTATACCAAGTTGTGTAGTGTGATCTAGTCAACATCCCCGTAGCCTCGACAATCAAGGCACGGCTCTCAATGGCCGCAGAGAAAACAACATATATACGAGAAAGCATTCTCGTCGTTATAGAAGTCCGGCTCCGCCTCAAGTGAAGTAGCCGTATATCGCAATCGACAAAGTCTGGTGGGTGTTCGGAACACCGTCCCGTATCGTGGGAGTGAGTGATCAACTCAGTGGAACAATAAAGCATAGGTTAACATGTTATCAATTCAGTCAAGCAGAAATGATAAAGCAATACAATCAACAATTCTAAATACTCTTATTAATGCAAGTATGAATGTAGTCATGATGGATGCCCTTGCCAAACTACTCTCATGCGACACCATCTTACGTTCGCGGCATGCTTTCATCCCTCAGTGCTCCACATCTTCCAGGCACATGCAATGTATGATGAGCATGATTACCGAGTTGTTATTAGTCCATTTCAAACAGCAGTATTGGGAAACTAAGGTACCTCCCTTGTATCATTCCCAAACATGATCCATTCTAGGGTCGTCAGTCCTAGTTAATCTCATACGATAATGCATTTCTTGGTCGTGCAGTAGTCGCCTGTGGTCAGGCATTACGCACAATGGTTACACCACTCCCCCATCACTTCTATAACGATTCATCACTATACAGATACAGGCCTAGTTCATACTCTATACACCGCGGCAAAACTCGTCGCCTCACCGCAAATTCAGAGTATGCTCGAGGTCACTACAAAGGGTCATTTGTGGTACATTGCTCGCATTCGTTGCACCACTCCCCCATCACCTTATCAATGTAGCCGACAAAGACGAATATAGTGTCCCATACCACCATAATCGGCTCCACGAGTCCGGTTGCTCATTTCACCGGTCACTACGGGAGGCAAGTGGCTGGTACAGTAGGGACACTCGACCACGTGTCCCATACCACCATGTCCGGCTCATGAGTCTTAGCGGATCGAGGTACCATGGTTAAAATGGATTTCACTGGTAAGTTTGGTACTCTAGGTTCAAGCAGTAGCGTCCAAACATGGTGAACATACATTAGACAGATCGGGTTATTTGACGAGCCTGACTAGCTCGAGCGCACAATCAATTGAACGACATGAAGTGCATAAGCACTTCGCGTAGCCTAACCACTTTTGAATACGACTCGGGTTCGTCAAACACATCCTACGTGGCGAAATGAATCTCAACCACGATCTCAAGTCTGGTACCGATTATCTGGACTAAAATCATAGTCCCAAAAGCAATCAATCCATATTCCAAAGCATGTGGAGTAAAGCATAATAAACAAAGTAAGTCAAGCATGTTAACAAACATGTCATAAAGCATGTTACAAAGTATGTTATAAAGCACCATATAAACAGGAAAACAAACAGCACTTTGTACATGTGCTATTGCATGTAGATCATGAATCTATCATTATCTGACATTGAAAGCGTTGAAAACCATAACCTATATACCTAAAGTCCGCACCTTTTGTCGTAGAATCGTAACGGAGTCGATGGATTCACTAAGCTTTCAGATATACAGTGGTTTGGTAACCTATAACATGCTTTCGGTTAGTTATTTCATAACCTAATTTTTCCGAGTCGTTATATTCACTTAAACTTCAAGATTTGTTTCTAACATGAAAGCACTTAAATAAGTTTGAAGGATAAGATAGTGAGAGATGAGATTTGTGAAGGAAAAATGAGATTTTCAGGAAAATGGTTTGAAGAAGAAATTTGAGACCTTTAAATTGAGTGTTTGAGAAGTTAATCAGGTGTTAGGATTGACCCATTGTTGAAGGACGTCTAATTCCAAGTGGCAAAAATCCGGGATGTTACAATCTACCCCCCTTAAAATAAAATTTCGTCCCCGAAATTGCCTAAGGGTAATAAGGAAAGATTTACTTATTTCTTTTGCCTAAGTTTTATTGATTTCAAGTTTCTACGCGTGGTAAGGTATATACTAGCCTGATTAATTTTAGTCTATCCCCCTTAAAACTTATTTCTTTATCCATTTCTCATACCCTGATGGTTTGCTACAATTTATTTCTTTACCTATTTGGAGTCTTGACGACAATCCCCAATTATTTAGAGTAAGATAGCTGTTTTCATTGTTTGACCAACACGGAGAGACGGTTATAGTGGGCTTGATCTCGATACATCGATCATCTACCGGGCCAGGGTAGAAAGCTCATCGTATCCCTTCCGAATCCTGGTGGATCCTGGTCTTCTGTTCGGCCAAGCAGTGAGTCCAATCGCCCAGGATTGAGAATTGGGTCAAGCCGCGAATGCTTCGCAGTTTATATTTCAGTATCTTCGTAGAACGATCACTCTAAAAACTTAGGGAATACCCATCACAGAAAGCTTCAAATTGTCTATTTCTAAGGTTGCCCTTTGGTCTAAGAGAGTCCTTGTTTTTATCTATGTCCAAGGAAATGGTGAATCAAATCTTACTAGATCATCCTAAAACGGTTTCTCATAGCAGAACTTGCTAGGGCTTCTATAATGTTCGTATTCAACGAGCACAGTTTCGATCCTGGGCCAGTGGGGTAGGGTCCACCACGCTTTCGCTGTGCTACCCAGATCAAAGAGGTGTATTGATTTGACCTAGCTACATCTATCGGTTTCTGGCATTTTCTAATGTAACCGGTGGTCTAGTCTTAATTTAGGAGTAGTGGAAATCCATAGGTGTAGTCCAAAGTCTATGCTCTTACGCTAGATGAGTTCACATCATTTCTAATACAGAAAGGGTCTTATCACCTAGTGTCAAAGTCATCTAATTGGAACTGAGTTGCCTATACTTGACGCTCGAGCATTTCACATATGCTCATTCCAACGAAGAGGGTCCTAAGGTTCACATTATAAATTTGTTGAGTTTCCTACACGGTCAGGCCTGTCGAAATCTAGGATCACCGCTCTAGGTCTAAAACTCTAGGGCCTATTATCTTAAATGGGACTGCATTGCTAATCCCACTTCAGGATTTGGAGTGGCATGTTTGGTAGGAGGGTGGTAGGGGATTAATTTTATAGGCTTTGGAAAATGAGTCTTGTGTTGGAAGTGTGAGATGGGATTTCTAAATTCCATGATCATGAATCTCTAAGTGTACTTGGAAAGGAAAATTCTGGGATTTACTCTTGATTGCATACACTCCAAACATGGTATTGGAAAACATGGGATACACCCAATCTAGTGAGCATACCTTACACATACATTTTACATACATTTATTGTTACTTTTACAATTCTAGCCACCTTAATCTTACCTAATGCAATTGGCCGAACGGGCCCTAAACGTCCTAACATTCGGAGGTTATGAAAGTTATGGGATACAAAAAAAAAATATGGATTTTGTGTTCATATGGGTGTGAAATGGTGAGGCCAAGAGGAGTAATGGTGGAGGGGTGGAAGGAATTCACAATTGTCGCGTACAACTCTAACTTGCCAAACATTCGACACATTCCATCAACATGAAAACATAAAGATCCTAACGTAGGGGCTGGAACTTTTGATTCTCCATGAGTTTGAACCTCAACAGGGATTGTAAAGGCCCCAAAAGATAGGGTTTGAAGAAAGAAAATGAAGAAATAGGATGGGTTGAGAGCTTACACGGTTTTGAGCTTCAAATGAGGGGGTGTGGGAGCTCAAATGAGGAAAAACGGAAAGGGTAGAGGGTAGGTGTTGCTATGAACGATGGAGGGGTGTGGGTTTTAACAGAAAACAGTGGAATGGGCAATTGAAAGGGAGGTTGTGAAGGTTTTAAGGGAGTACTAATTTGGGAAGGTTTTAAGGGAGTACTAGTTTGTGAAGGAAGTACTAGTTTGGGAAGGTTTTAAGGGACAACCCATATACCAGGGGGTTCCCCTAGGCCCCAAACATAATCAGCCCGACCAGCCCGCCCGGCCGGGCCCGAAACCCGGGAGGCCTTGCCGACTTTTGGAGTGGTTGGCGACGACTCGTCATTTGGGTAAGGTCCTCGTGACCCCTAGGCCTCAAAAAATATGGGTCCCACTCTGGGTCCCCCTGTAAGTGCTCCGTTTGGCCCCCGACTCCATTTAAGGCATTTTCGGGGCTAATTTACAAACCGGAATGAGTTTATATGATATGTAACATATGATTTTGGGGTAGGAGGTGCTAATCTCTCCAACTAACCCATTTATTTCACGAGATTCCATAATTTGAATGGTCAAAAGTCTAATTTCTACATATATTCACTATTTATAGTAAATTTTTTTTTTTTTTTTGTTTAAGTATTATTCTTCATCATTTATATTTTAGAATTTATATCTGATATGAAAGGATTTAGAAAAAATTAAAGAATGAAGTGGTGCAAGGAGAGAATTTGAAGGAATTGGATAAAAGGGGTTCTATGCTTTGAGACGAAGTGTAAGGTGTTGTGGTTGACCCACAACCTAAGGACATTCGTTTCTAAGGAGCGACTCAAACCCGTCGACTGACGGTCTAGAAGTAATTCGGGATCGTTTTGCGTGATCATGGGTGTGTACGGGCCCAATCTCAGCAGTCGATTTCGGTCGGTTTCGCCGTTCGGCGAATTTGAAAAATCCTAAGTCGGTTTCTATGTTTCGTCGCCCCCTCCTAAGTTAGAGTGCGTCATAGTGTGTCGTGTGACCATAACCCAGGTCCGGTTTAATCCAAATCATGCTCTGATACCATCTTGTAACGCCCTGAAAATCGGGGGTCGAGCATAAACTCAACTCCCGAGTTCCAACGCATCACTTATGCAACAAAATGAATGATGATTGAATGTTGTCTGTATTAGAGTAGTGAACATGAGTGAGATTAAGCCAAAACGACATATCATACTCCAGACAGTTAAATTTGCAAAGCGGAAGACTGTGATAGATATGTAAAATATATAAACTATGGTGAGTCTCCAGAGTGTGATAACATTACTAGGTTAAATAATTACAAGTACAATTTTAAATTATACCAAGTTGTGTAGTGTGATCTAGTCAACATCCCCTGTAGCCCCGACAATCAAGGCACGGCTCTCAAGGCTTGAAAACAACATATATGAGAAAGCATTCTCGTCGTTATAGAAGTCGCCTCCGCCTCGGAAATGGCGTCGCCATTGCGCAATCGACAAAGTCCGGTGGGTGTTGAACACCGTCCGTATCGTGGGAGTGAGTGATCAACTCAGTGGAACAATAAAGCATAGGTTAACATGTTATCAATTCAGTCAAGCAGAAATGATAAAGCAGTACAATCAACAATTCTAAATACTCTTATTAATGCAAGTATGAATGCAGTCATGATGGATGCCCTTGCCAAACTACCCTCATGCGACACCATCTTACGTTCGCGGCATGCTTTCATCCCTCAGTGCTCCAAATCTTCCAGGCACATGCAATGTATGATGAGCATGATTACCGAGTTGTTATTAGTCCATTTCAAACAGCAGTATTGGGAAACTAAGGTACCTCCCTTGTATCATTCCCAAACATGATCCATTCTAGGGTCGTCAGTCCTAGTTAATCTCATACGATAATGCGTTTCTAGGTCGCTGCAGAGGCTTCCAGGGCTGTTACGCATAATGGTTACACCACTCCCCCATCACCTCTTTAACGATTCATCACTATACAGATACAGGCCTAGTTCATACTCTATACACCGCGGCAAAACTCGTCGCCTCACCGCGAATTCAGAGTATGCTCGACGTCACTACAAAGGGCTGTCAGGGCTGTTGCTCGCATTCGTTGCACCACTCCCCCATCACCTTATCAATGTAGGCCGACAGCATGAATATAGTGTCCCATACCACCATAATCGGCTCACGAGTCTGGTTGCTCACTGGTCACTACGGGGAGGCACGTGGCCCCAGCATAGGCCGACAGCTCTACCACGGTATTCCATACCACCATGTCCGGCTCATGAGTCTTAGCGGATCGAGGTACCATGGTTAAAAGGGATTTCACTGGTAAGTTTGGTACCCTAGGTTCAAGCAGTAGCGTCCAAACATGGTGAACATACATTAGACAGATCGGGTTAAATGAGCGACTAGCTCGAGCGCACAATCAATTGAACGACATGAAGTGTATAAGCACTTCGCGTGGCTCAACCACTGTTGAAATACGACTCGGGTTCACAAACACATCCTACGTGGCGAAATGAATCTCAACCACGATTTCAAGTCAGTCGATCGGACTAAAATCATAGTCCCAAAAGCAATCAATCCATATTCCAAAGCATGTAGAGTAAAGCATAATAAAGAAAGTAAGTCAAGCATGTTAACAAACATGTCATAAAGCATGTTACAAAGCATGTTATAAAGCATGTTATAAAGCACCATATAAACAGGAAAACAAACAAAGACTTTGTACATGTGCAATTGCATGCAGATCATGAATCTATCATTATCTGACATTGAAAGCGTTGAAAACCATAACCTATACACCTAAAGTCCACACCTTTTGTCGTAGAATCGTAACGGAGTCGATGGATTCGCTAAGCTTTCGTGATACTGGCGTTTGGTAACCTATAACATGCTTTCTGTTAGTTATTTCATAACCTAATTTTTCCGAGTCGTTATATTCACCTAAACTTCAAGATTTGTTTCTAACATGAAAGCATTTAAACAAGTTTGAAGGATTAGATAGTGAGAGATGAGATTTGTGAAGGAAAAATGAGGTTTTCAGGAAAATGGTTTGAAGAAGAAATTTGAGACCTTTAAATTGAGTGTTTGAGAAGTTAATCAGGTGTTAGGATTGACCCATTGCTGAAGGACGTCTAATTCCAAGTGGCAAAAATTCGGGATGTTACACAAAGGATGGCCTTAGATGGTAAAGAAAATCCCTGGAGTCCATGGATAGGATCATCCAACTGGTGTATTATTGGCATTGCACCTATCCATGGCAGTTCACAATAGATGAACGCACCATATCTCGTATAAATGTGCCATGTTTAGGGAGATTGAGTGCTTGATAACTAAAAGCTTCCATTTAAGTGGAAAACGAAAGGAAAATTAAGCACTTTTTCTATGATGGGACATTCCACTGTATTTTGTTAGCAAAGAAAATAATAGATTCCACTCAACAACCATTAAATTCTTTAGCACAAGATTCAAAGCAACCATTGTCTCACAAATATGAGATTGCCACTTGCTTTTCACACGAGACCCCTAAAATTAGAATCCATGCAATCCATATATCAATAATGCTTATGAAAATCATCATTGGATATCTTTCAAAAAAAATAAAAAATAAAAAGAAAATCATCATTGGATAATTATTTTAAAAAAATAAAAATTCTTTTCATGCTTATCCAACAGGCCCTAAGATATTAGCATTTTTAATTGGATATTTTCTCATCGTTGTTTGTGTAGATACATTTTCATATATTTTCTAGATATGTGCACTTTTGTAAGGTCCCTGTGTCAAACACGGGCACACATGTGTCCAAATCCAGGTTATGCAGATGTTATTAATGAGATTAGGTGAATCATTGTTAATAGTATATCCATGTTTAAGTTACCTGATACATAGATGTTATTAATTGGATCATCCAGTAAGGAAGAGTTTTGGTGCATGGGCACCCACACTACGGCC
Organism: Magnolia changhungtana; assembly: GCA_030180095.1. NCBI lineage: Eukaryota > Viridiplantae > Streptophyta > Magnoliopsida > Magnoliales > Magnoliaceae > Magnolia > Magnolia changhungtana. The sequence goes on from JASAUF010000617.1 coordinate 5,289,450, forward strand.
CATCATATCATCAGCTTGGATCACCAAATCATGCACCCGACTTGTACAAACTGAAAACCCGAGCAAACTATAGATACTTCTTAGATTGATTCTTCACAAACACCTTAGAGCTTCTTTTGATTTGTGAGAAGTGTGTGAAAGGAAACATTGTTTCTCAGGAAACCTTATTTCCAAGAATTTGTGGGAAAGAAACTTTGTTTTCCATGTTTATTTTAAATAAGATTTTTTCTTAGAAAATTTTTGGTCTGTTTCCAAATTTATTATTAGGTAAAATGAAAATTCCAGGTAGGCATGTGCCAGGTTAACACATGACACATATGGGATGCTTAAAGATTGATGATGGCACATGTGGGTGCTTAAGCTTAATGATGTCACACATGGCACACGAAGGGTGCTTGTTGGCACATGTAACACAAGTGATACATCAGCACATTGGACACATGTAAGCACAGGTAGATGGCACATGGGACACATATAGAGTGATGGACAATGGCTCATGTGAGTGCCTTGCACATGTGGGGCGTGCACATGTAGGGTGCAAGTGAAAGATGGATGGTGGCACATATACAACACAGTAGAAGATGGAAATTCAAAAGCACATGTGGCACATGTTAGGCACTTTGTACATGTGGGGTCTAAGTGAACATTGATGGCCCCAAGTGTGGCATAGTGGCACTTGTGCTATTCCACTTGCATGACACAATAGAAGATGGACAATTGAAAGTTGGCACATGCGGCACATTGAGGCGCTTTGTACATTTGGAGAGTTGAAGATGGATGGTGGCACATGTGGCATAGTGGCACGTGTGTGGCACAATAGAAGATGGACGATGGAACATTCTCACCTGTGACACATATGAGGTGATTGGAGAAAGGCGGCCGGTGGCGCAGATGTGCTTAACTCCTGAAAATTTTTGTTTACTTCAATTGTTGGAAAATGCCTTTGGGGGGAAGTTGGAAAATAAATTTGTTGATTTTCCAACAAAAAGAGGAAATGAGAAATGGTGTTTCCCGATATTATCTGCTGCGAAGAACCTCTCTCCACATGTAGGGCGTGAAACGAATCACTTGTGACTCATGTCTTTCTTCCTTAATATTTTATCAAATATATGTTGGCTTGAAAAATTCAATGGTAAGAAGATCTCCAGCAACACGAAGGGATTTTTAGACTGGGTCCAGCAACAGGATTTGATTGAGCTTCCTTTTAGTGGGGTTCGGTTCACCTGGCCTAATGGTCAGTTGAGGTTGGCCATGTCTAGGTTGGACAGGTTCCTAGTCTCCCAATCCTGGTTGTCCAGATTTCCTTTGGTGGTTCAAAGAGAGCTCCTCAAACCCGTGTCAGACCATTGTCCAATTTTTCTCGAGGCTAAGTAATATAATTGGGGTCTGAAGCCATTTCAGCTTGAACTCGCTTGGCTGGAAGTCGAAGGTTTCAAGGATTTGGGAACGGGTTGGTGGAAGAACATGGATACCTAGGGATCAGCAGGATTCATTTTCATTCAAAAACTGAAGTGTCTGAAAGAAAAATTGAAAGTTTGGAGAAGGGAGATTTTTAGAGAGGTTCAGAGCTGGATGGTATTCTCAATGCTATTCAAATTCTCCATTCTAAGAAGAGGTCAGGACTTTGTTTGAAGCTGAGAATATGGAAAGAAAGGCCTTATGTGCAGATTACAGCTATAGGTTGAAAGAAGATGAAATTAAATGGAGGCAGCAATCGTGAGCTCTATGGCTTCAGGAAGGGAATAGAAACACAAAAGTATTTCCATCGTGTGGCCAATGCTTGGGCAGGATACAACAAAATCTCTTCCTTGTGGGCTGGTGGTAAATTATTAGAGAAGAAGGATCAAATATTCTCAGAGGTTATCAGGTACTATTCTCAACTTCTCTGTAAGGTTGAATGGGATAGGCTGGCATTGGAAATGTTAGATTTTAACAACGTCTGAAAGCTGATAGCATCGAAAAGCCTGTTTCTAAATATGAGGTTAGAGATGCAGTTTTTTACCTCGTCGGGATAAGGCCCCAGGGCCTGACGGGTTTCCCTTAGCCTTTTTTCAGATCTTTTGGGACATGGTCAAAGGGGAGGTTCTCAGTTTTGTTTCTTATTTCTTCAAGTCAGGCAAATTGTTGCGGGAAATGGGTAGTTTGTTTATTGTTCTTATCCCCAAGATTGAGGGAGCCTCTTCTCTAAAAAAAATCCATTCCCATCAGTCTCATCAATGGTCCATATAAAGATAGTAGCTAAGGTCCTTGCTCAAAGGGTCAGATTGGTCCTACCCTCGGTTATTTTCCCCTTCCAAAGTGCGTTCATTGCAAATAGTGAGATTATCCATTGTTGTCTTCTCGCTCATGAAAGTATTCATTCTTGGCATAAGGCCAGGCCTAAAGGTGTGGTTTGCAAACTCAATCTTGAGAAGGCTTGGACCACATCAATTGGGATTTCTTAGATTTTATGTTGGGCAAGTTGGGGTTTGGTGTCAAATAGAGAGGTTAGATGAGGGCTTGTGTGGAATCTGCTCACTTTTCAATCCTATTGAATGGATCTCCTTTTGGGTATTTTAAGTCTTCCAGGGGTTTGCGTCAGGGGGGACCCTCTCTCTCCTTTTCTTTTCATTGTGGTCTCCGAAGCTCTAAGTAGTATGCTTAGCAAAGGGGGCAGCAGTTGGGCCTCTTTGAGAGCTTCAAAATCCCAAACGTGGAATCCCATTTGCAGTTTGCAGACGACATCCTTATTTTTTTTTATATATAGAAGATTCAGGATATCTGGACTACTTATCTAAGATCATTTGGTGCTTTGAAGCTGTTTCTGGCCTTAAAAGTCAATTTGTCTAAAAGCCAGCTGTTGGTGATAAATATGGAAGAAGGGGAAGTGGCATCTCTAGCAGGGATGCTGGGGTGTCGAGCGGGCTCTTTCCAATCTTCACATGTGGGTATGCCTCTGTGCATTGGTAAACCCACTAAGCATCCGTGCAATGCAGTGATAGAAAGGATGGAAAGGAAATTGGCCCCTTGGAAAGGTAGGCTTCTCTTTCTGGGTGAGAGAATCACCCTTCTCAAAGCAGCCCTATTGAACCTCCCCGTTTATTTTATGTTGCTGTTCGGGTTCTCAAAATCAGTCCTTTTGAGGATTGACAAGCTCAGTAGGGAGTTCTTATGGCAAGGGGGAGCTCTTCAAAGTAAATTTCACCTCTTCCGGTGGGATGAGGTTTGCAAACCTGTCCAAGATGTGGGGTGGGGGGTGTGGCTGGTATTAGCAACCTGGAAGAAATCAACTCCGCAATCCTTGGCAAATGGATTTGGAGATTTGAAATGGAGAACAACCTATGGTGCAAGGTCATCACTGGAAAATACAGAGTGGAAAACTCGGGCAGTTGTACCAAAGAATCCTCCCTTTATAGAGCGTCTGCTTGCCGGAAATCCATTGCTTCTATGACGGGCGAGGTTCTTTCGGAGATCGGGACGTCTGTTGGAAGTAGATCTAATGTAAGCTTTTGGGATGACATATGGCTGGGTGACTCCTCTTAGATCACAATTTCCTCGCATTGCGTACCTCTTTCTGAATCAGCCCATCATGGTAGCCGATTGCTTTGCTAAGGTAATGTCGGTGTTTGGCTTCCTCTCCGAAGATCATTAACCGAGTTGGAAATTGAAGAGTTTATGAGCCTGCTAGCTGCTTGGGAAGGAATCTGTCCCAATCCGCCATTCCAGATAAACCTGTCTGGTTGTGAGATAAATCGGGGGGATTTTCGGTTCAGTCTTTTCTCAAGGTTATCCGTGAATCTGGTTCGGCTTCCAGCTACTCGCATATGGGGTCATATTTTGGCGATACCTTGCTCCTCCAAAGTTGGCTGTGTTTGCGTGGCTCGCCAGCAGAAACAGGATTCTCATGGTGGATAATCTTTGCAAGAGAGGAATGATTCTTGCCATCATTTGCCTCTTATGCTATAGGGACGAGAAGTCGGTTGGGCACCTGTTCCTTATGTGTCCTTACTCTTTAGGTGTTTGAAACTATGCCCTGGCTTCTTTAAGGTGCTATGGGTGTTTCCAAGCACCATGGAGGAGCTATTCTTGGGATGGCATGCAGGGGGTCCTTTATCTTTAGAGAGGAGTCAGTGGCATCTGGCCCTGCTGGCCGTTTTATGGAACATCTGGATGGAATGGAACAGCAGATGTTTTAGGGGCGGCAGAAACTTTTGGATTCTTCTGCAAGGAAAGTTTTCGCATTCACCAGGAAGTGGGATTTGTAATTGTTGTGCTTTTGCTCTTTTGATTTCTTTGCCTTTGGCTGTTGCAATAAAATTCTCGTTTCTTTAATAAATAAATAAAAGTCTTGAATCCTGGTTAAAACAAATGGCATGTACCTTCTACTGGTCCATGCTATACATAGTTTGCAACCGGTCTCTAGGACTGCATCATTATTTTTTCAAGATCTTCCAATTCAGTGACCATTTTGTGTTTGGAAATTGATATTTACACCATATTTTAAAACTTGAAAAAAAAAAAAACTCTGTGAAGGACTCGACTCTAATAGTTTTCAATGTGACTTGAGAAAAAGTTGATTTGGTCATGGACTTGGTTAAGACTTGAAAAACTCTTGATGAAACTCGGAAAAAACTTGACACGAAAAAAAAAATAATAATAATAATAATTTTGGGAGAGACTCATCCGAATTACTTGGCTTGATTCGACATGCTTTTTAGTCTGAGTTCTCTAGTTTTTAAACTATGATTTACACCCAATCATTTTTTGTATGTGCAGGTTTTATTTCTACCTTGGGCGACCCATCGTACAAAGATGAACCATTCTATCAAGAAGGGTACTGTAACAGTACAAGTAGTGTCTCACTTTGCAGTTTCCCAGTTTCCAATGCTTGAAAGAAGCCACATAGGGAAGTTTTTTATAGACAAACTCAAAACCTTTCTTCTTTTTTTGGTCATGGGACCCTTTTGAGCCGGAACGGATGGTTGCAAAATGGGTCATTGGAGGTTTGTAACCTGAGACTTGGCTCATGTTCAAATCGTTTATTGTTTGTGAATCGAGCTGACTCGGTTAGTCTTCATGCCTCCCATTTTCTTTTCTTCAAGCAGAATATTTGCCAGGTCTGTTGTGTCTTTCTCCAATTGATTTGTGACAAGTCTATTTCTCTATTTCTATTATTTTAAGGGGTGTTTGGGAATGTGGAAATCCAGGTTTCTGTTGAAAACCCTTTCCCATTATTTGAATAAAAAAGAATAGGAAGAAACCGAACGTTGGAAACTAAATTTCATTTACCAGCTTTTCCTTCAAAACTGTTGACATCCGTTTCTTCCAAGGAAAGATGTTAAATGGATTTTCAACACAGAACTTACCTGAAGTGATCTTATGGTGGAACCCCATGTAAAACTAGAATCCAAAACAAATAATGGAAGGAAAATCACCATTCATGATTTTCCATTTCTTGAAGATTCCAGGTTACTTTTTCTTATCTACATTTAAGTTATCCCCCATCCAAATAAATAGATATCTAGGGTACTTTTTCAAATATACATTTTTGTTATCCCCCATCCAAATAAATATAATTCTGGGTCAAGACGTGCCACAGTTAATCTTGCCGGTTGGACCGGATGGAAATTCTTTTTTGGGTTTTTGCAGATTTCCGCGTCAATAATGGTGTATTTGCAAATACCCACATAAAAACATATAGTTTGCAAATACCTAGAATTTGCTAATTTTTCATTACTTCAGTTAGAAATCTATTAGGGCCTGTTTGGGTGTGTGGATTTGGAATCCTCCCGTTGTGTTTGGCACCCTGGATTCATAATTCCCTGTAATCCAAAAGTAGCTATGCATAGAATATTGATAGTGGTTTGAATTTACTTTATCAACTTTAATATCTCAAATTAGTGTCTGTATGTAATTTTTGACATAATGGTTGTAATAAGCCTGTTGAAATATATACTTTCCCTAAAAATGATGAAATTCCAAGACTGATGGGCCACAAGCACAGAATCACATCCAAGTGACTTACTAATGATTTTTAACTGTTGATTTACATGGACAATGTTTGGATTTCGCAGATTATTGTATTAAAGTAATTATAGTGATGCAGTTGATAATCTAATTGTTCTGGGAAATCATCAGTGGGTCATGCGCCAAATAGACTAGTAGCCTAGCGACACACATGCAACTCTTGGAAGAATTTTAGATGTAATCCACGCTTCCACCATGGATTTCAAACCCCCTCTTTGGGGGGATTAAAAATCCGGATCTGAAATCCCCTCAAATCCATGGTGCCAAACAACCCCGTAGAAAATGATGAAAATGCCCGTATAAAACACATTACAAAAGTGTCCTACATGGGAAGAACAAAACCATTCTATTCTCCTCCACATAGAACATGCTACAACATACTTTTAATTGGAGTTTATTGAGTTGTGTGTTATTTTAACATATATCCTGTCATTTTAGTTATCTGTAAAAACTCCTTTTTTTTTTTTTTTTTCTCTTTTTTTTTTTTTTTTTTTTTTAAATGTAAAGTAATCCAAATAAGAGAATTTTAAATTCCTGATATCTGTCAATGGTTAGAGTTCGGTTGAGAATTGGATTTTGGCCTTGTTGGGTTCAGATACGGTTCCATGTATGAGGTATCGGGTCTAATAGATCCAACCGTGTATCGTGCATGAGATGGTGGGCTCGAATCTAACCAGCCCCTTTAAGTTCGCCCTGTGTCCCCAAAGGTCGGCCTGGTCCAACCCAAATGTAGATCACACCATAGAGAACAGCTTGGATGGGGGACACCTACTGTTAAAACCAGAATGTGTGCAAGCCCTAATGTGTTTTGTATATACCATCCAATCCACTCATAAGATGCACACAGCCAGGATGAATGGACATCCCAAGAATCAGGCAGATCCGAGACTCAGATGAGCCACACCATGTGATTTTAAAGATTTTAGGAACACTAGAATTTGGAATAGGTTTCTAGATTTTTTTGTACAGAATCATGTTAATCCCGATTAGGGTCCACCATTAAATAATAAATATAATCAAATAAAAGTTAAAACTAATCAAATATCTAGTGCCCCATAATACCCGGGTCGGGTACCTAATCTAACCCGGTTTTCTTCGGACTCTTAATTCGGGTATTCACCTGGTCGGTTCGTTGGACGACCCTACTGTATAGTGTCCTGATGCACAGGTCTGTATAAATGGGGCCCATGGTTTGGTGATTAGAATGTTGATGTTAGGACCTCTCCCAGATTAGAGGTTCCTGATCCTTCAGTCCGTGCCTTATGATGGATGGACAGTTTTAAACCAAGGGTCCATGAAACAAGGTAAAGATTTGATCGCTGGAATCTAACAAATTTAAAGATTATTAGGTCGTCTACCATCTGCAGTGGGCCCCATGAAATCAAAGGTCTGGATCAACAAACCATGCGTCCCATTGGCATGAATTATGAAATGGGTGCGCTTGGGCACTATTCATGTCCTGAGGTATTAGATTCCTCCCTAGCAGTGGGCTGAAAGGCCCAGTTCTGTAGGACCAGGGCTTCGGCCCCTTAACTTGGTTGGGCCAGGCCCATCTTGTAATCTAGGCCCGTGTCTCGACGGGGGCCAATGATGAATGGGCCCAACCCAATAATCAAGTGAGAAAAGGGATGGACAATTTAAAGATATTTGTGGTCCTGTCCAGAATAAATGTGTGGTCTAAAAGCTCCTGTCGATCGAGGGCTAAAGTTTTAATGATCAAAACCATTTATATGATGGCCTAGTCATGGATGGATGGGATGCACTTAAACTATCTTACATTTGAGCTAATTTGAACCTTTGATGATTTCATTCTTTCCTTACAAGGCCAGCTCTAGCTAGCCAGACCCAGTAGGGCTTGGGCCATTTTAGCCTGATTAGAGCTTTGGCCAGGGCTGCGCTTGGCCCGGCCCAAGACCGGCCCATTTCCACCCCTGTTTTCTTTGAGAAATGCTACAGTACTCTGTGAGCATTTAAGTTGTAATGCTCCTATTTGCATTGGGACACTTACAAAGTCCAATCCATTGATTCAGATCGTTCATTAGTTCCGAGACACATTTTATGGGCGACTCTGCAAACATCACACCAATATAACAAATAAGGAGCATTTGATCAATGGCCTTTAATGTGGACGGTCATGATTGTTACACAACAATTTAATCCATCCATTTGTTAGGGCCCATTATGGAGTTGTTATGGTTCTAAAGAATTAGGCAATCATAACCATCCCATCTATGGCTTTTAAAATAAAACAAGGGAGCGGATTGCTTGTGACTGGCGGCACAGAGATATCTCTGTTCACGGGGCTGTGTGGGGCCCAAAGAGATGTCCCTGACAAATCCACTCTATCCATCTGTTTTGAAAGACTACAATAGGAAAGAATTCTAAAAATTAGGAAGATCCAGAACTTAGATGGGCCACACCAACAAAACAGCGTGAACAAAAACGTCCACCGTTGAAATCTTCCTGGAGATGACCATGTTGTTTATATGCCATCCAAACCATTCATAGAATTATAACCACTCATAAACTGCACAGGAACAAATATCATCCTAATTCAAAACTTCTGTCACCGCCAGGCGTTCAATCCTCACTGTTTCGTGTGGTATAGCCTATATCAGTTTTGGATCTGCTGGATTTTAGAATCCTAATCTATTCTGATCTTTCAAAACAGATAGACGGAGAGGATTTACCACAGACATCTCTATGGGCCCCACACAGCTCCGGGCACAGAGATACCTTTGTGCCCGGGGTCATAGGCAATCCACTCCCAGAAAAACAAGGCCCAATCAAGGATGGGTTGGATCATCAGATTATTGCATGATAATACATGAGATGGGTCATGGACTTGATAGACGGTTCGATTAGTAAATCCATTCAATGAGGGGCACCATAACTTGTGCTCTCGAGTGCATCGGAAATTTCTTTCTTTTCTAAAAATATTATAATGCTCAGCCCAAAGTTTGTGCATTTTGGTATGTGTTTTCAGCTTGTATAGGTGGGCCCATGGTTCAGTGATCCAAACCTTTGATACTGTGGGCCCCACCGTGGATGGCACTTGCACCAAAAGTTCATTAGATTTGATGAATCCTAACTTTTTGAGAGATGCCCAACAAAAAGAAATTAAATAAAGCAAAAAATCTCAATGTTTCACATTCAAATAAAGAAAATGCCAGATACTATGCGGTTAGGATCTTTTAATATAGGCTGCTTTTGGTACATATCCCATCTCATTGAGGCCCATCATATCAACGGTCAGATGACTGAACCATAGGCCCTTTTGGGTGTCGCCCAGCCAATGATAGAGCCCACCATATGAATATATTTTGAATACTAGAAGGTGGGCCCCGCATGAATCATTAAAGAGAACCGCTTTAACGAGCATCGTCTATCTCTCGGCCTTTATTCCCTGGGGACACACTTTTTCAAAGGACAGACCTTTTTCAATAAAGAAGACACAACGTTATAATCTTTTTTCCTCTTTTCCCTCAGATACACATACAATAATGCGATCTGTTCATGAGAAGAGAGATTGTCTGATTTGAGTTTCGAATCCCATTTTGGAATATCTTGGGATTCGTGCCACATTTTTGGACGGTGAGAAATGAGTCTGCAATGGACTCTTCTGACTTCTCTCATGTGCGCTGAAGCTAACCACTGAAACATTTTGTTTTATATCCCATTTAAGGTGACTCAAGTGTACTGATGTGAACCACCCAACAAGCACCAGGCTTTTATACAAGGTGATCATCATATCATGGTGGGGACCATCCAAAGATGGATCTAGTATCATACACGCGTGACACATTTGCAGGAATGAAATGGATGCAACTTACCATTTCTCATATGTATCATATTAGAAAACTACAGCTTTTGTAATCCTCCATCTGTTGTATTTTATTGGATTTTTATTAGTAATTTAATTAATATCCTAACAAGAGATTTGATTCCCTTCATTGTATTTAAGATCATTGTATTGTAATGAAAATACATAGAGAATTCAGCAAAAATCTTGCAAATTGTTACTTAATTCTCTTTGTGCATTTTCATTATAATGCAAGATCTTAAATATAATGATGAGAGAATTAAAAATTCCATTGGGATTCTAATTAAATAGCTAATAAAAGAATCTAATAAATAAGAGGAGTAAAATAAAAATACGATAGCTGGAATTTCTTAATATATGATGTTTGTTTACAGTCATTTTCAGCACACGCTGATGTAAACTAATAAGAAGTCATTACATATTGGCACCATGAGTTCGATGCTAGTAGAATCGTGCTCATATCCAAATATATCTTTCATCATGTTTTCTTTAGTGATATATCTTTCACAGTTGTGTAAAACCAGTACAGATATCGTTAGAGGATTGAACATGGCCATGATTCGTGGAACATTTGAATGAGGCAACGTTGCTAGGACGTCTATAAAAACCTATCGAAGCGAGGATCCTATCAAGTATGTGGATCTGATATGCACGGTAAGGTTGTATCTAACAATCCTTTTAAAATGGGATATCTTCCCAAAAACGTTCGAAGCTCTTATAATGATTACGAAAATTTTGAATATCCAAATATTAAACTGATATATGAACAGATGGGTATTAATGGATTGGGCTCATATAGTCGATCTAGTTCCACGATCAGAATGGACGAAGTGTGGAAATGGCTCTAATCGATATATTTTTAAATGCAACATTATCTTAAATGTCTTCAATAGGGGATCATTAACGTAAAAGTGGATATATGAAAATTTCTCTATGCGAAACCTTCGAGTTGTATATGCGAAGGATCATAGACTAGCCTCGACAACCTATAAAAGGAGTATAGGATGAGGAGTTCAAGGATCATGCCAAACACAATCTATCTTCTTTTTACAATTATCTTATCATATTCTAGTCTTAACATACATTACTATTGTCCAGAGACATCGCTACAATATCGTGGGATTAGATTAAATTTCTACAACCTTACGTTAGTAGATCCCAATCAATCAAGTTTTCACTTGGGCGATCAAACCTTCTAGTCGCATCCTTTTTACCATCCGCATGTATCATCTATTTATATGGATATATCATGTATTTATTTTTCTTATTTTCTCTAGTTATTTTTACTCTATTAATTGTAATGAACCATATTTAAATATTAATAAAATTGTCATTATTTTAGCTTTTTTAGTTTATTTGTCCATCTTTGTTTTTTTTGAAAAATGCATTGGTTGCAATTAGTGATGAAAGAAAAGTCTTTAATGTAAAACAAAAAGAATCTATTAAGAATGACTAAACCCTACGCTTTCGCAAATTATTTAAATCTCGTTGAACGTCAGCTGGATTTCTAAATTCGATATTACTCAATCATCTTAGCACAGGGGCATTGGCATTTAATCAAACATTGAGTCGAATACAGACACGGCTGCACTTTTTAATCGCACACCCAAATTGAATATTGGCCTTTGATCACACATACGGCCTTGTGTTTGATTGATTGGGCAAACAATATTAATGGTCTACTGTCATTTTTTGCAACCCCTTGTGTTTCTTATATGTTTGTAGCCCACTTGATGAGTGGACCTACCTAGACTAATATACATTGTAAACTCATCCACAAGTGGACTCAGATTCAATAGTGACTAATGTATAGCTCATCCACAAGTGGACTCAGATTCAATAGTGAGTAATGTATAGCTCATCCACAAGTGGACTCAGATTCAATAGTGACCGGTACAATACCCAGCTCGGTGCTAGAAAAGGTTCGTGGGCCCCACCATGATGTATGTGTTATATCAACACCGTCCATTCATTTTTCCAGCTCATTTTAAGTGGATCACATCATAACAAGTAGTGGGGATAATGATAGTCACCGTTGAAACCTTTCTAGGCCCCACCATGATGTTTATTTTCTATCCAACCTATTCATAAGATCACATAGACTTGGATGAAGGGAAATGACAAATATCAACTTGATCCAAAACATATGTGCCCTCAACAAGTTTTCAATGGTAGGTGTTCAGTCCCCACCATTTTGCTATGGTGTGGTCTAATCAGGCTTTGGATCTGCCTCATTTTTAGGCTCATCCTATAAAATAAGCTGCAAAATAAATAGACAACATGGATAAAACACATGCATCATGGTAGAGCTCATAGTTCTTGTACTGTAGGGGTCACTACGGGTGAGGCTAGGTATTGCAGGGGTTAATCCTAGCTCCCCAAGTAGTTGGATTGAAAAGAATCTAGCTCGCCGGTAGTTGGATCGAAATTAGTAAAATCTAACTTTTATTTTTTTAAAATAAAAATTTCTTTGACCACTAGATCTACTAAAAAATAACTGTATCCAACTATTACGTTTAAACTACATGTGATGAATGGAAGCTTCTTATGTAAGGACAGCCTTACAAAAAGAAAGATTTAGATGATCAAAGGTTTAAAATAGCTTACTCTAAGAATTCTTTCCTCCATGTATCCTCATCCACGGCTAGTCCTATTGTATAAACATTTTGGACCATTGATCCTTGACCTAGATCCAAATGGGAACACAAACGCTTTAAACCGTTCTTTTATTGTAATAGTGGCCCACTTGATGATGGGATCAGGTCGAAGGGCCAACATCCGTCCAGGGGCACCGCCTCAACCTAAGAGGACACAAGCAAAGGACGGTCAGATTTCAACATTTCTATAGCAAATAGCTGGAGTCATATCTAACATAAAGTAGGTGATTGAAAAAGAACAAATGCAGAAATCAGTTAGACGTTGCTTTCAAACCAACCCCAACTTGGCCCGTCCACATACACGAAAGCCAAGGGATTAAATAAAAAAGAGTCATATTCCATTGCCCGATTCAACACATCCAGCCAATCTTCATCAAAATTCCAATGGGCCCCACTTCAAAACCTATCTTGCATTCTTACAAATTACATCCACCAGTAATATACCTACCCGAACCTCTCATTAGCTAACACGTGGCATACTCATCTTTTCTAAATTTGATATCTAAGCTGGGTTTTAGTTACACCTTACGCTATTGCTAGAAATGAAATCACATCATCCTATCAAATCCTGCCACACCGTGCATGTACCAACATATGTCAGGGACAGTACCCAACAGCGGGCTACAGTCAGAAATGAGAAAGTCGGATTGCTTACTGAGTAACTCAGTATACCTAGCGTACGAAGTAAACTCCGTGGGTTTCACTATGATTTATGTAAGTTATCCCCTCCTTACATCCATTTTTACCGGATATTTTAGTGCTTGACCCCAAAAATGAAAAATGTAGTATATTCAAGCCTTAAATGGACCACGTTATAAGAAACAGTGTGAATTGAATGTCTACGGTTGAAAAATTCTTAGAAGCCATAGGAGTTTTGGATCAAGCTTATATTTATGTTTTCTCTTTTTTTATATTTATACGATCTTATGAACAGATTAGATGACAAGTAAACATTACCTTCGGATGCAAAAAGGTTTCAATTATGGAAATCAATATTCCTACTGTTTTCAGTGGTATGCTTCACTTTAGCTTTGGATATGATTAAATTTTGGGCTTAACCCTTACATCATGGTGGGCAACGGGATTAGAAGGGATTAGGTGGGATTGGATTCATCTGGTTCCGTGCCAATTCCACTCCATGTTTGGCAAAGCTTACTTAGATGGATGATACATTTATGAATTCACTCAATGTTAGGTCCCATGATGTGGTATAACACTACCATTTTTCGGATTATAGAGCATGGGCCAAAAAAAAGGTTTTGATTATGGGGAAATCAATGAAAATTCTTTGGGGCACTGATTTCAAATGAACGGTTTAGATATAATACATATGTGTTATTCTGGTAATTTTAAATGATGATGGGTATATCCATTCAATGTACCACCGTATTACCAACAAAGCAGAGCATTAATCTAATCCCATGGAATCAGGGGACCATCCCTGCCGTGGATAATAATGATGTTTTTTTAATACAATCCCACCTAATCCCTTCTAATCAAGTTGCCCAAACAGGGCCTAAATGATTTTTAAAAATGAATGGACTGCGTGGATAAACTACGTACACTCACAGTGGGCCCAACCAAGTTTACTGGGGACGATGAGAGCGGGTACTGAGTAACTGAGTACTAATCCAATGGAAGCATGTCATGTCATCTTATCGGACATCTATCTTGCCCAACAGCGGCTACGATCAGAAATGAAAGCACATCGTCCTATAAAACCTGCCACATCGTGCATGTACCGACATCATCATCAGTCAAAGCTAGTACCCAATCCCCGTAATCCCAAATTAGCTTTCACCCAACCATCTCACCCACCCATCAAATCTTCCATTCTTTTGGTGTGACCATTCTGGGCCCACCTAAGATTAGGTGGATAGTAATTAAGCTAATTACCCCAAAATTTTGGAGCATGTTTGGCTTTATCTTTTTTTTTTTTTTTTTTTCGTCTTTTGTGATTTGATTTAGAAAATTATTTTTTAGACTTCAAACGTTGTCGTTTAGTTACTTGATTAGTCAATTTTAAAAAATAAATTTTCAAATTTACACTTTTGACTCTGCAGCACCTAACACCCGTCACCTACCGTCGTTTGGGGACCCAAAAAATTGAAGATCTCTCTTGTTAGAATGCTTGTTGATTGTACCCGAGTGTAGAACCGTACATCCCCATCCATATGCCATTATGGCACATAAATCGAGATCAAATCAATCCACTAGTTTGTCAGACCATGTCTTGCCTAAAATTAATTTGGTCCACTCAAAAGGTGGGCCTCGATATTGACTAGGGCATCAATATACTAGTGACTTCCTAATGGATGGATTGGATCTTGGACCTACATGTCATGATGTGGCCTGTAGATGAGTTGTATTGCACACACCAGTGGGCTTTAGCAAATCTCATCTTGGAAGCTAGACCATGACTTTCCTATGACCCTGTAGTGTTGTGAGGCCCTACTTGATGATTTTGCGGCATCCACTCTCTACATCTTCGCCATATACCATATCAGGGTATGACTCTGAGTATAGGTTAGATCCAAGACTTGAGTGAGCCATGCCATGGAATACAATGAGAAAAGGCTTACAATTGAAACCTTATTAGGAAATTATACTTTTGCGAGCAATTCTTATAAAACAAGAATCAATTTTACCAACTGCTCAAAGCAACACTAAATATAATAAATCTCAGTAATTTTATAATATATCATGATACGTGGGTGACAATAAATGTGTGTTTGGGTGCACCAAATATAATAACTTTTCATAATTAATTAGTCTAACTTGTGTAGATTATCTTAATATTTCAAGAAATTTTTGTACAACCCAACACGCCATAAATATTATAAGTTGAAGAATGCATGACCATGGAAATTAAAGTGGCCTAGCCCATGAGTACTAAAAAATAACAAGGCCTTGTTCATGAGGAAATAGCAGTATTTAATTGGGCAATGTGCTGCTACAAGCTATAAGAGCACACAAAGTTTGTTAGAAAGTTGTTCGGAGCCTCATTTCTCACAGCGATTGGTTCAGTTAGCAGTCTGCTTCTTACCGTTGGGTACCAAAGTTAGATAGTCCTACAGACGTAACTAACCAAAGAAGAAGAACACCATCACAATAGGTGCAGGTGGTTTGCCCACTGCAAAGCGAGTGCCATGTGCATGAGATCTAACCCGTCCATCAGGTTTCCTACCTTATGTTCACCCTAGAACTCGAAATTAGAACTCAGGTAGGCCATATGTTCATCCTTGCACGGGTCAACCCAGACACTCAACCTAACTTGCCTATATATTTCGTAATGGGAAAATGGAGCTTCCCATGAGGTAAGAGCTGTGTGGACCCGACCGTGATGTTTACCCGAAAGCCACATTATGCATTTGTTGGATACCCCTTAGGTTATAGGATATCCCAAAAATCAATTATATTTGGAACTCAAGTGGGCCACACCATCTGAAACCGTGTGAAATCATGCCTAAAACATTTAAAAACACCTGTTGGGGTTCACCTGAGTTTTAGATACCCCTGAAACTTGGTGTGACCCCTCATCTAAGTAGGACACACAATGTATATGGTGTATATGGTGGATTTCTAAACCACATATTAGTGGGCCTTGTGAGTGATCATGAAGATTTCAATGGGTGAATATCTATTGTCAACTATTGTCTATGGTATGGCCCACCTAAGTCATGGATTGGCCTGATTTGTGGGCCCATGACCGACCATGGAAGGGAATAGCCATACATCACCGTGAGCCCACACAACTCAACCTCATGGGATGATCTCATGTACCCTTTTCTATAATAATTAAAATACTTATATCCATGAGTATCATAAAAATAAGAAAGTGGATAGCCAAGTATTGCATGGCCATAGTAGGGATCACTTTCTACCCGTGCATAAGTTGTGAGTTTGATTCTTATTTAATCCCATTTTACTTTTATTATTGTGAACACCCTCCCACACGAGTACACGTGGAATGTCCTCACTTTCTTGCCTTTTCTCTTCCCGTCAGTTCTAATTTTGATTTGATTTAAATGTGCAGTTGACTCAAAGATAAAAATGCATTTAACTTGGAGTGGTCACTAGCCAAATGAAGCTTAAAATTTTTGGTAGGCTAGAAACTGTATAATTGCTTAAATTTCGGAGAGTCGTAAGATTCCCCAATTTAAATAACTCCTATAGGTGGTTTGCGACTATTGATTTTGGATAAGGGCATTGGTTAAAAAAGGGAAAAAAAAAGAAGAAGAAGGAATTAAATACCCTTTTCTGCCCATGCAATGCACATGGTATATAGTTTATATGAATGTATGACTTTAAAGGGGGATTCAAGGGAGTTCCAACGTCACTGAATTAAGCCATACAGCGCTAGGCGTCAAGGCCTCGGGTAGGTAAAATAAAAAAAAATTAGTAAAAGCAATAGTATAGTAGATAGTTAAACAACACTACATTGGGTTATAGAACCCTGTGAAGGAGAAATAAAGGAAAGTAGATAAAGTACTATGTCGGTGTGTGTAAAAGTGGTTGATGTTCTGAGTACGTGCGGAATGGAATGTGGTTTGATTCGATATATGAGAAGGAAAATGGGAAATCAAATACTCTTTTTGAAAAAAAATGGTCGAATGTTCCGAATTCCAACCATACTCGTTGACTTCAGTATCTTCTTCAACTTGGAACTTCAATTGGACAGGGTAGCCTTTTAGAGAAAATTCTTCAGAGATGACAGAGGGTTAGGTAAGTTTAGACATGTGTAACTTTAGAATAGAGGAGAGTACGTCACGGTTGGAGTTAACTTTAAGGTTTGGTTAACCAGCTCTTCGACAACGAACGAACCCTTCCATGGCCTCTGCCTTCTCTAGTTTCTTGTCTCCCTCTGTTGTGTTGCAATGAGTTGCTTAAATAGCAGTGAGGGTTCTTGAAAACCATTATTTGAGGGTCATTTTCAGGCGAATATTCTTGCTAGCCACACCGTGACGTGAATCAGAGCAAGATGTACATGGACCATACCCAGAAACCATAAGGCCTGGTTCCTTTTCACTCAGAAATTGTAACGCCCTGAATTTCATGGGTCGAGTAAAACTCGATCCCCGATATTCTGGGTGCCACTTTTTCTGTGTAGAAGCATAATTCATTTGTACGGTTACCAATTTATCAAAAACATTCATAGAAGGTAAACTAAACAGTGCATATCATCATTATCGTAAGCGTATAAAATAAAAGTCTCAATAAGTACATCCATACAACCAAATAAGTTATAGAATCCACTCAACTGGGGACTCAATATACAAGTCCAAAATAATTAGATAATATGCATCTCTATCCAAAAGAACAAACAAAGCCCCCTAGCGTTCTGAGGACGTCAAGATATAATTGGTCATCTGCATACTAGAAATACGAGAACTCCTCGGTGGAGTTCGCGTGCTCCTCAACGAGTGCATCCTCCTCTTAGACACCTGCATCGACAAAATTGTCAAGTTGGTGTTTTAACACACCATCTCATTTGGAAGTGAGTGATCAACTCAATGCTACTATTAACCAAAGTTTCACATGTTATCAAACATATACAGGCATACGCAATGATAACATTTCAAAACAGACAATCCCTAGTTCTTTAAATGTATGAATGACATGAAATGCGTATGCATGACGCGGCATTAATAATACTAATATCGAACCACATTAACATTATCACTAGAAAGGATGTCAACATATGCACAATGGTTAGCCCGTGGTACAACCTAACAATGTTGTGTTATGCATGATTAGCAGGGATATTTATTAATTTTAATTCAAAATTGCTGGTTGGCGAAGCAAGGATACTATTATCGAATCACGTGTCTCTATCCGAATCATATGGATTGTTGCGGCACTAGGCGGCTACTCACCAGTGTCCTTTAATCCATTTCAGGGTTCATCACCCCATAATCCCTATAACTTAGTCAGATTCACAGTGGGGTTAGTCTCCTATGGACAATCACAACTAGGGCAAAGATTGCTACCCAACCCAAGTGTGGAGAAGGCATGCCACTCTTGTCATTGTCAACATGATTGGGTCGCAGCATTCCTTAGTGCTTGCTAGTCACAACAGGGAGGCTCGTCACCCACTATTTTACCAACATGGTAGGTTTGTTGCCCAATCTTTTGCCGGTGTGACAGGCACGCTACCCCGACGTAGGCCGACCAGCTTAGACACAGTATCTCATACCACTATGTATGGCCCTCGAGTCTTGTTGGATCATATTGCGCTAACGGTTATGAATGAACCTCATTCACTAGTAACAGGGTATCCCGAATTTCATATTATGTCGTGTAATCATTTTACATATAGGTAATCAAGCCATGCATTCGATTGATCTGATTACCCAATGAAAATTCTGGACAAGCCAGTATTAGGTGCAAGCATCCCATGTAGTTCCGACTACTGCCGATCACCCAAGTTCCACCTCGGTCAACCACATAAGTTGGGAATGACCAATTTCGACAGCCATCCCCTGCTTCATTGTTTGGTAATGCTCGATCTCTTTCCAAAATAGTCTAATTTATATAATACACCTAATCAGTGATATAGCTTTATATTGACATTAATAGGGATCTCAAGCTTAAATTAAAACAAAGCAATACATCTCAAGGCAACATCAACAGGAAATCACAAGTAACCATAATCAAGTCACGATAAGAATTGCATATGACAAGCCTAAGGCTATAAACGCATCAAACATCATTTGAAATTTACCATTATCATCATAAATCATAATCAAACACTAACAAGATAAACATTAAAATGAGCAAGCATTTCATCATACATGTTAGCTACCAATCCTAACAAAATCAAATATCTCTAGGGCAAAGCATTTAGGACATGCTTAGCATAAGGGTTCCTACTAAATCAAAGAGGCCTCATAGTATATCACCCTTAAGGGTTGATAAACAGAAAACTAGAAGAATAGTACACACCTTCTGATGGTTTGCCCGACTTAGATCACTTCTAAGGTTAGGATTTTAGGATAAAGATCTTCAAAACCTAAACAAGCATGAATGCTTTATAAGACTTAGGGAGAATCAACCTACATGATCTAGATTTCAAAAGTAAGGCTTGGATCTTACTTTCAATTGCTAGCGAGAAGGCTCCGACGAAGGGTTTGCTTATGGCTAGATCAATGATCGAATGGGAGGGAGGCAAACCTCTCTCTCTCTCTCTCTCTCTCTCCCCTAAGGTGAGGGCAAAAAATTCGTATGGGGAGAGGGAGAGTGAAATAAAAGGCTATTTATAATGCCAAAATGAGTTCAAATGGACCGAAAGGCCAAGTATTCATTATAGTAACCTTATAGGAGGTTTCCAACCACCAAGGCTCATCAGGAGGTGTACATATCAATTTAAGATATGGGATAGGTGCCCTACTAGGAGATTTATGTTTTGATATGACCATTCAATGATCAGTCATGTTAATCAACGGGGAAGATCCTAACTTAGATCAACAGTCACCAAGCATTGATCGGGGTTACAGTTATACAGATATGTATAAGATAATAATCTAGATTGGTGTCCTAAATTTAATAATCATCTAATGGTATGAAAGTTACAACTTTGGAAAAGATCAAAGGGTAATCATTTCACTTAAATTTATGTTATCACTTAAGGCACTCACACATTCGATGCACTCAGCTTGTAGTTTAAATTCGAGCAATCGATCCGAGGTGCCATCTCGACTCAATATCTACGATGGACATCAAGCTCGGCAAGACTGACGTTAACTTATAGTTTCGAGTTTAACGGACCTTGAACACGTAGTCTAAACTTAATTCGGTTAATTGGGACATTTATAAAATAAATTAAATCTCAAGATTTCTCATGGGTGTCAACTAGTGTTGGAATTATCTAACTTCACAATGCTACCCACTATTGATGAGTGGAAACAGGTATTTGACTCTAATTACTCTAACTTCGTCCATTCTAGTGCAATTAGGGCACTTAGTTGACAATTCCACCAGTGGACATACTAGGATTTCTGTACCAATTTTTACCACACGTTGTAGTTGTTTCAATCTAGAAACAATCCTCACAGGCCATTTTATGACTGGTTTACTTTTTTGAAATTCAAGTGTGGCTTGGTACTCCAGCGATGGTTGGAGGTAAAATACTCTGCCCTCTTCTCCGTCGCCTACATGCTCTGGCGATGACTGATCGGACCCAGTAATTATTTTCGAAGCTCGTTACAGGCCATACCCTGCCCAATCCGTACGGCTGTACGGTGAGTATCAGTCCATATGAATATTTTTTATTAACACTGATACTGAAGTCGATGGGACCACACCTAGAAACGGTCCATGAGGGGCCGTTATCACAAAAAAACGGTCCATACATGGCCATTTCAAGGTGGGGGTGTCTACAATTATACACTAGTTTGATGAGCACGTATCCAAGTTTCCTAAGGCCCTGTTTGGGCAACTGGATTAGAAGGGATTAGGTAGGATTGTATTAAAAAAACATCATTATTACCCATGACAGGGTTTGTCTCCTGATTCCATGGGATTAGATTGATGCTTTGCTTTGTTGGTAATACGGTGGTACATTGAATGGATATACCCACCATCATTTGAAATTACCAGAATAACACATATGTATTATATCTAAACCGTTCATTTGTTTTGTAACCTCATTTTATGGTGTGGGCCGAAAAATGAGGTAGATCCAAAACTTATGTGGCCCCAAAGAAGTTTTCAACGGTAAGTATTCAATCCCCATTGCTTTCAGTGGTGGGTCCACTTGAGCTTTAGAATTATCTGATTTTTGGCCCATGCTCTAAAATAATCTCAAAAAATGGGTGGACGGTGTGGATATAGCCCACACATCAGGGTGGGACCTACACAGCTTGCTAGCATTAAGTGAAATTGGCACGGGACCCAATGTAATTCCATCCGATCTAATTCCAAGCTTTGCCAAACATGAGTGGAATTGGCACGGAACCAGAGGAATCCAATCCCTCCTAATCCCTTCTAATCCTGTTGCCCAAACAGGGCCTAATGACTCACCAGGTTGAGTTGACTCAGCTGAGTTTCCTCTCTTAGAACTCTGGTGCATGGGGCCCACCGAGTTGTTTATATGCCGTCCAATCCACACACTCAACAATATGAAGGGACACTTCAAAACTCGGAAGCGGATTGGGCGGTGCGTTGATGTCACCAAGCTCTATGGGCCCCACTGTGATATATGTGTTATATCCAAACCATCTGTCCATTTGGTGAGATCTTTTGAGGGCTTGACGCTGAAAATGAGACACATCCAATGCTCAAGTCGATCACACCACTGAAAGAAGCAGTGGGGATTGACCGTCTACCGTTGGAAATTTCCCGTGGGTCAGGAAGTTTTGGATCAATCTAATATTTGTTTTTTTCCATCATCCAAGTCTGTGTGACCTTATGAACAGGTTGGATGGCAAATAAACATCATGATGGCCCCGGGAAAGTTTCAATTGTGGTAATCATTGTCTATGCTGCTTTTTGTCGTGTGGTCCAATAGAGCTTTGGATTTTCCTCATTTTTTAAATAATGCCAGAAAATGATCTCTCAAAATGGATGAACGGTGTGGATATAACACATACATTAAGGTGGGTCCACAGAACTTGGACATGTCAACACACCACCCAAGTCGGTGTTGTGTGGCACACCACGCAATCCACTTCCCAAAAATCACCCTATTCCAAAACTTAGGTGGGCCATGGATTCAGAAGTTTAAGGCATGATTTGAACTTAGGTGGACCATGGATTTACATATAGCCCACCTGAAGTTTGAATTAGCCTAATTTTTTAGGATAAAGGCCAAACACAAAATGACTGAGTAAATGTATCCAATTAATCTCATACACATAAAGCCATTCTCAGACATTTGGAATAGGCAAACATCTGTCCCTATGCAAGTTATGCTATCATTTTCAACCCAAAAAACCTAGACAGCTACATTTCACCTAAAATTGATTACCTCTTAAGAAAAGATGTGGGCCCCATCGAGAAGATCACCTACCGTGCAAATCAGACCGATCTGATATTTAAATGGGCCACATATGTAAGTTGGGTCAGATCACCGGTTGTCAATCAAGTTTGACTGTGTCCAACTAGACTAGAAAACAACAGTTCCCATGTACCCGAAAAAAAAAAAAAACCGTGGATGGATGGTAGTAAACTCACAACGTTTGATAATTTCTCATGCATGTGCACTGAGTACACTTGCCAATATGGCACGTGTGCAAGATCCTTACATGAGATGGACCACTTGTAATGGCACGTTTAGATGAGATGCCTTATACATGTTGAGATGTGGAACCACATCTGGTGCCCGTACGACCGGTCGTGGCCCCCTGTTCGACCGGTCGTGACCAGTCGTGGACTGGCTGAACTCGAAGTCCAGCAAGCATCAGTTTTTTTGTTCCGAGGTGCTCGACCGGTCGTGCAGTCTTCTCGACCAGTCGTGGTTACGCAGATTCGTTTTCGAATCTGATGCGGACTGCGGATTTTTAAGTCGCCTTTCGCAAGGGTGTGAAAGGGAAGTTGTCTAAACTATAAATAGGTGTCCCTAAGGCTACTAGGGTTAAGGTGAATATTGGGAAGTTATTCTAAGGTGTGGGCAAAGGGTTTTCTCTATATTTCTAAGGGAGAGGTTAGCATATTACCTTATAATCTTCATTATTCTTCATAGTGGAAGTTTGCATTTGTAGTTTTTTACCCTAGTTTAGAGTTTTTTCACGTATATCTTGTCTTGTGGTTTGTTTGGATTGCTTTGATCTGTTTCTAGTTTATATTTCTTCTTGTTTATCGTTTGTGGGTGAGACTTGAAATTGGATCTCGGTTCACTGCGTTGTTGGCGTGCTGCGCAACAATACAAGCACGTGGTCTTATCAAAAAGCTCATTATAACATCTCACTCAGAATAATTTTTACTGCCAAGGAGGTTCTCAATTTTGCTCCCCTCTGCATCATGATCTGGACCGTTCATTTAGAAGATCTTACTGCACTTGACTCTTAAGGAACGAAGTTTTAATCATCAGAGATCCTCACCGTCCACGCAAATGTAAGTCAGAAAATTGTAAGTTTCAAAAGGGCAGGACTGCTTACGGTCTTAGTGGCAATCAATGACAAAAAAAATAAAAAGCATGATGGCCTATCAAAGATCAACTGATTGAATGATAACACAAGACCTTCCATTCTTAATGCTCACTTGCGCACCATTTCTCACAAGAAGTCGCCCAAAATCTGAACCGTCCATGTGATGCAGCACCCCATGAAATATGTTCGAGCCTAACTTTTACCCTTATCCAAAACTTTGGTGAGCCATGGCAGAAGAGAAAGACAAATTAAGGGAATAAACAGTTTCCCTATTCCATAGCCCACTAAAATTTTGGATTTGAGTTAAAGTCGTGCCCTAAAGGTTTCATGGGGTGATGCATCACATTGACGGTTTAGATTTTGGTCCCATATTATATGTGATGAGTTGTAAAAAAGTTTTCATGAGTTCCCATGATAACAGGGTGGTTAGGCTAGCATTCCGCCATGATACCATATAAAACAATCACTTTCTAAAAGCTTGAGTAGTTAGAAGATGGTGTATCAATGTATATTAATATGTGTTATAAGCAAAGAGAATGAAAAAAAAAAATTTATTGTGAGTGACCCATGTTGTATTTGATGTCTTAAATCTAATCAAATCAAAAGTGCAGGATTTGTTTCCAATGTCGTTTATAATTCTTTCTAAAACTATATATATATATATATGTGTGTGTGTGTGTGTGTGTGTGTGTGTGTGTGTGTGTGTGTGTGTGTGTGTGTGTGTGTGTGTGTAAACGAGATTGAGAGGTATTTTAAGGAATTCTAAGGCTTTCTAAAAAGGTTTTAGGGTTTCTAAAAAGGCGGAGCAAGGGAAAGATTTGAGGATTGCTCAAGTCAAAAAAAAAAAAAGCCTAGTATTTTTGTAATTTCTGCTTTAATAGTGAAGATCTGTCGCTTTGTGCTTTGGTTTTTTTCTGAAAGGATTTTCACGTTAAATCTTTGTATTTGTTATTCTAGATCCATCTCTATGTGATTCCGCAACACTCCCAACAACCCATCCACACTTTTTTATGTTACTACCATGCTATCGATACCAAGACCTCAAGTTTTGAAACCAGGTATCTCCACTCAGTCTGCTAGTTGAGCTATGGATCTGGGTGTTGCAAAAGGTCCCTCATGCTATCTCTTTCATGTGAGCTATGCCGAAAAGAAGAGAAGGGGTAGGCTACTCTCAGGAAAGAATGGAAGGACAAAAATGTTCTGAGGTGGAAGACTGCGAAAATGAAAAGTTAAACTTCTTTTTTTACAGATAAAAAACGTCCACAAGCAACTGTGTTATGTGGAATATAGATATAAAGATAATAAATTCTCACTTGATTGAGGGCCGGTGGGTGCAAATAGTTTCATTTTTAAGGATGGGTGCCTACCATACTACAATATTGTATGGTTGGGTTTTCACCGTTGGATTGCATCTTAAATAATAATTTGAACACTTCATGTTCTGCATTCCATGATTCAGGCTATTTTAAGATTGATTTGATCAACAAATAATTGTGTACAAAATTAATATTCAAATCAAGAATTTACAATTGTTCAAATAGCATTTTATTGGTTAAAAGTGGCTATTTAGTTATTTACTAAGATATTTATTAATATAAGAAATTTCACCCAAACCCAACACTTTTTAAAGTGTAAAAAGCTAATCAGACTAGGCCATATAGCCACAAGCACAATCTAGAAATGCAAAACATGTTAAAAATCAGATGCCTGAAACAGGGCCATCAACGGTTGACATTCTGATCGACAAGTAGAAGGATATCGGAAATATTAAGGTTTTTTTTATTTTTTTATTTTGTTTGCAAAACTCCCTGCAGAACTGGGTCGACAAGTCAAGTCGATCGATTGATGCGTTTTAACTGCTCAGATCGATAGGTCAACGGATTCTGCAATTTTGCAAGATTTGTTTCTATTGTTGATTTGGGAGGGTTTTGGAGAGAGAAAAAGCTAGGTTTTCTTCTTAGAGATTTGAATCGGTAAGGTTTTATCTCTCGTTACTTTCTTATTCACGGTGTATTATCATTTTGTGCTGTGAATTTTTTCCTGCAGGGATTTTTTACATAAATTCGAAATGTTCTCTATTAGATTTGCTCGTACAATTGTGATAACTTTGTTTGATTCCTCTTTATGTACTTCCACAAGTCCCAACAAAACAATAAGTTTTTATTTACTTGAATATAACCACCTCATATCATCACCTCGATATAGTTGGAACATAAAAATCCACCCCCAAAACCCGAAAAACTTTTATTCAATAAATAAATAAAAAGTGGTAGAGTGCAATGCCGTGTTTTGTATTCTTTTTCTAAGTAAAAGCATGCAATGCATGATGGGATTTTTTGTCACGTGCTCGACCGATCGTGAGCCTCGCTCGACCGGTCGAGGGCTGGTGCACGACCAGTCGTGGAGTTGAGTCGTGGCACGACTTAAAGTCCAGCAACTGTGGACTATTTTTCTCTTAGGTGCTCGACCAATCGAAGGAGCATCTCAACCGGTCGTGAGTGGCGCTCGACCAGTAGTGGACTCGGTATGACCAGTCAAAGTTACGAAGATTTGTTCCACGATTTTGCGCGGATTTCGTGTCGCAAGTCCTTTCGCAACTGGGATGCGGAGAGGAGTTTCCTAAAACTTTAATAGGAGGTACGTAGGGCTTTCTAGGTATGACAAGAGGGTTTTCTAAAGCTTTACAAGGGATTTGCTAAAGGATTTAGGGCTATCAAAGGTGAGAGAAAGAGGACAAGAGAGAAAGGAAGCTTATAGAAGGGAGGTTCTTCTTGTGGAGGTTATCTACTGCGCAATGTATATCTCAGCGCTTCTATGTCTTTGTAATCGGTGAGATCTCTCCATTTTCTTTGTTTCTCTTATTGTTTATCCATTCATGCGTGAGTGAAGAAGGTTGTAACATTCTACTTCAGTGGATTGTTGATCTGGACGAGGTCCCATGGTTTTTACCTCTTTGAAGGTTTTCCACGTAAAAATATCTTGTGTGGTGTGTGGTTTATGCTTTGATTTATTTCATTGCTTCATTATCCATAATTCTGGTTTGTTTCAGGAGGCTAGATCCTAAGGTTTTGTGCAAGGCCCCCAACAAAGTGGTATCAGAGCTAAGTTCATTGAACGGGTAAGATTGGTTTTGAATTATGGAATGTGGCTCATCAAAGATGATCAGCCTCAATGGTTCTAACTGGACCATATGGAAGGCTAAGATGGAGGACTTGCTTCATTACAAGGACCTATATTCTCCAATTTTAGGCATATCAGCAAAATCCAAAGATATATTTGATGATGATTGGAAGAAGATGGACCGAAAGGCGGTGGGGTTTATTAGACAATGGTTGTATGATTTTGTGTTCCACCATGTGTCTACGGAAACCTCAGCCGCTAGCCTATGGCTGAAATTACAAGGGTTGTATGAGAAGAAGACAACCGGTAATAAGATTTTTCTGATAAGACGACTTGTGAATCTCAAGTTCAAGGATGGTGGTTCTGTAGCCGAGAACATGAATGAGATTAGCAATATAGTAAACCAACACCCCTCTATGAAGATGGTCCTGGATGATGAATTGCAAGCTTTGCTATTACTTAGTTCATTGCCTGACAGTTGGAAAACATTGGTGGTGTCTCTAAGTAACTCCGCGCTAGACAGAAAGATATCTATGGAACAGGTAACTAGTTGTCTCTTCAATGAGGAGACAAGGAGGAAGTCTCAGGGGTCTACTTAGCAAAAGGCCCTTGTGACACAGGAACGGGGCAGATGAAAAAACAGGAAGGACGGGAAGGCCCAAGATAAATCAAGAGGCAAGTCGAATAACAGAAAAGATGTTGAATGCTAGAATTATGGCAAGAAGGGCCACTATAAGCATGAATGTTGTAAGGCTAAAAACGACATGAAAAAAAAAAGGAATGAAGATGAATCAGATTCTACTGCGGTTGTTTCAGATGGTAATATTGTAGTTATTTTTTCAGCAGATCACGATATATGTCTCACGGCTACGAGTCAGGACACCGACTAGGTGATTGACTCGGTAACTTCTTTTCATGCGACTCCAAGCAGGGACTTCTTCACAAGCTACAAGTCAGGTAACTATGGGACCGTGAAAATGGAAAATTCTGGCGTATCGAAAATCGTGGAAGTCGGTCATATTTGCGTGAAGACTGATGTGGGCTGCGCATTAGTTCTCAGGGATGTGAGACATATCTCAGACCTTCGCCTCAACTTGATATCGACGGAAAGGTTGGATGATAATGGCTATGAAAGCCAGTTTGCTGGTGGGCGCTGAAAGCTCATCAAGGGTTCGTTGATTGCAGCCAGAGGAAAGAAGTGTTGCTCCCTTTACAAGGTAAGTATTAGTATGTGCAAGGGTGGGTTAAACGCAACGGAAGATTCAGCTATTGACATGTGGCACAGGCGTCTAGGCCACATGAGTGAAAAAGGGTTTCAGCTACTAGCAAGGAAGCGGCTCCTTGCAGACATGACAGGTAAACCTCTCAAAACCTGTCTTGATTGTTTATCAGGGAAACAGCATAGAGTTACATTTATTAAATCTGTTTCTCATGTTAATAAAGTGCATGCATTAGATTTGGTTTATTTTGATCTTTATGGTCCTATGAGGACAAAAACCTTGGGTGGGGCATTGTATTTTGTTACTTTTATAGATGATGCATCTAGGAGAATTACTCCTCCCGTGGTGCCTGATGACGGGGGAGTACAGCAAGGTGCAGAGAAAGAGGGAGTTCCTTTAGAAGATGGACCAGGGGAGCAGCCCCCACTTGATCCACCTGTTGAGCCACAGGTGAGGAGGTCATCTAGGGACAGACAGTCGTCCAAGAGGTACTCACCACATGAGTACATTATGCTAACTGATGGGGGAGAGCCAGAAGATTATTCGGAGGCCCTAGCCGACAAGCATAAGGGGGAGTGATTGAAAGCTATACAAGAGGAGATGGAATCCTTGCATAAGAACCACACATATGATATTGTGAAACTGCCTAAGGGCAAGAAAGCTCTGAGCAATAAGTGGGTGTTCAGAAAGAAGATTGAGCAGAAGAATTCACAGACAAGGTTCAAGGACAAACTTGTGGTGAAAGGGTTCGGTCAGAGGAAAGGTATAGACTTCGAGGAGATATTCTCACCAGTGGTGAAGATGACATCCATACGGATGTTGCTTGGGATGGTGGCTAGCATGGATCTGGAGATAGAGCAATTAGATGTTAAAACTGCCTTCCTCCATGGTGACCTGGAAGAAGAGATCTACATGTACCAACCAAAGGGGTTCGAAGTCAAAAGCAAAGAGCATATGGTGTGTAGGCTGAGGAATAGATTGTATGGGCTGAAACAAGCTCCACGGCAATGGTACAAAAAGTTCAACTCATTTATGTTAAAGCATAGATATGACAGAACGGAGTCGGACCACTATGTGTTCACGCGCAAGTTCTCAGATGGTGATTTCTTAGTTCTGTTGTTATATGTTGATGACATACTTATCATGAGAAAAGACATCAAGAAGATCGACAGGCTGAAATAGGAGTTGGGCAAGTCATTTGCGATGAAAGACTTGGGCTCGGCTAGACAGATTCTAGGAATGGAGATAACCCGTGATAGAAGCAGCAAGAAGCTTTGGCTATCACAAGAGCGGTATATTGAGAAAGTCCTAGAGCAGTTCAATATAAATGCAGCGAAGCCGGTCAGTACTCCACTGGATAGTCACTTCAAATCGAGCGACAGACAGTGTCCCAAGACGAAGGCAGAGGCAGAAGAGATGCAGAAGATACCCTACGCGTCAGTTGTAAGAAGTTTGATGTATGTTATGGTGTGCACACGCCCAGACATAATATACGGTTGGTGTTGTCAGCCGGTATCTTGTCAATCCTGGCAAAGAACATTGGGCAGTGGTTAAGTGGATGTTGCGGTATCTAAGAGGCTCATCCAGGTTGAGCCTATGCTATGGTGACAGTAAACCTATGTTGGAAGGCTACACAGATGCAGATATGGCAAGTGACATAGACTCCAGGAAGTCTACATCGGGGTTCATATTCACGTTTACAGGGGGAGCGGTTTCATGGCAGAGCAAGCTACAGAAGGTCATAGCATTGTCGACGACAGAGGCGGAGTATATTGTAGTCACAGAGGCATGTAAAGAGATGCTTTGAATGAAGAGGTTCTTACAGAAACTTAGCCTGAAGCAGGAGGAGCACGTGGTCTATTGCGATAGTTAAAGTGCTATACATTTGAGCAAGAATCCAAGTCAGCATTCCAAGTCGAAGCACATAGAGATTCGGTATCACTGGATTAGGGATACTTTGGAACAGAAGGTGTTACAGCTTGAGAAGGTCCACATGGACGATAATGGGTCAGACATGATGACCAAGGCTTTGCTCAATGGCAAGTTTGAGGTTTGTAGAAACCAGGCTAGCTTGAAGAAGGTGGATCCCTCCTGGGACAAAAAATGAGAGATTTGATGGGATTTTTTATCCCGTGCTCGACCAGTCATGAGCCTTGCTCGACTGGTCGAGGGCTGGTGCACGACCAGTCATGGAGTCAAGTCATGGCATGACTCAAAGTCCAGCGACTGTGGACTATTTTTCTCCGGGGTGCTCGACCAGTCGAAGGAAGATCTCGACCGGTCGTGCGTGGCGCTCGACCGATCGTGGACTCGGTACGACCAATCGAGGTTACACAGATTCGTTACGCGATTTTGCGCGGATTTCATGTCGCAAGTCCTTTCGCAACTGGGATGCGAAAAAGAGTTTCCTAAAACTTTAAATAGGAGGTACCTAGGGCTTTCTAGGTATGACAAGAGAGTTTCTTAAAGCTTTACAAGGGATTTGCTAAAGGCTTTAGGGCTATTAAAGGTGAGAGAGAGGAAAAGAGAGAGAGGAAGCTTATAGAAGGGAGGTTCTGTTCGTGGAGATTATCTACTACGCAATCTATATCTCAGCGCTTCTATGTCCTCGTAATCGGTGAGATCTTTCCATTTTCTTTGTTTCTCTTATTGTTTATTCACTCATACATGAGTGAAGAAGGTTGTAACATTCTACTTCATAGTGGATTGTTGATCTGGACGAGGTCCAGTGGTTTTTACCTCTTTGAGGGTTTTCCATGTAAAAATCTCTTGTGTGGTGTGTGGTTTATGCTTTGATTTATTTCATTGCTTTATTATCTATAATTCTGATTTGTTTTGGGAGGCTAGATCCTAAGGTTTTGTGCAAGGCCCCCAGCAATGTGTTGTTGCTAATTCGAGAAGCTCTCAGGTCCAACCAGTCAGAATCATAAGTTTACCATCCATTTAGCATATAACTTCATGCCTTTCATGTGTGTGCCATATCCAACCTGTTCGATAGTTTTCCAAATCATTGGGATTTTCAAGGAAAAAAAATAGCCACATCATCATTCATAAAGTGGACCACACTAACATTTTGTTATTTATCACTCTTTTTTGTGGTGTGACCTATCTAAGGATGAGGCTTTATTTATTATTATTATTTTTTTCTAATGTGCTGTTATTATTATTATTTTTCTCTTGACATACTAATATCAAGAGAAAAGCTTTGATATTAGTATGTCGATGATACATCAGGCACTAAGAAATTAGACTGTATACGTAGATTATAAATAATTAAAATTAGACTATCCGAATTATGGGTTGAAATTAAAATTATTTAATTATCTGTATATGTTTGGATGAATGAAAAGAAAGATTTAACTTGATTTAAATTTTTACCCTCTTATAACTTGGTGTGCTTGTGCATCAAGCATCATACACTGCAAGAGTATTAAGTAACTCCTTTAATAAAAATATTCCAGTTGGACAAGGTCAGGGAATTATATACTTTTGTGTTTTGAAGATAATCACGGATTATGTGAGATACTCGGTTTTGAAGATAATCATGGATCATGTGGATACTTTGTGCAAACAAAGGATGAAGAGAAATGTTCCAGTACTTTGAGGGCACTATAAGTTATAGTGCTCCTAGTTTTATTTAGGCATTATACGATCCAATCCGTTGATCCAGAGTTCAGACTATTATTTAGATGCAACACATGAGCTACCATGCAAATATGGCTCCATTCCGATAAATATTAACCGTTTGATTAATGTCTTTAATATGGACGGTAAATAATTTTTACACGAAACATGCCCAATCAATGATTTAATCCATCTGTTTGTTAGGGGCTGTCATGGATTGCTTATGATTCCAAAGAATCACTTTTGTTAGGTAAATGCATATATCTAATCCATGGCTTGGGAAAAGGATGGTTATGGAAAATAATTTCAAACAAATGATGGATTTAATCATCTGGTCACTAAGATTTTTGAATAGTTATTCATGAAATGTTTTCTAGGCTTAATAGACAGTTCAGATTGATGGATTTAGCCGTCCAAGTGAAACTATGCAACTAGGGGCACTATAACTTAACCGTCCTTCGAAGAATTGAAGCATTTCTCAAATATTTAAAATATTTTAAGAAAAATAAATAAATTAAAGAAATGTTAGGTGCGGTCCCAAGACTCTGATCAGTAGTCAAAGATAGCAACATCTCTATTTTTAGGGAATTGAATTTTACCTCGATTTCGGGGGTTGTTTGTATAGGTGGCCCTGAAAGTGACCTGGTTGTACTGGGAGACACTATGGATTAGAAATAAAGAATTTTAACTTTGAATTCACTTTTTAACTTTAAAAAAAAAATGAAAATAGTGCTTTTTTATTATAGTTACTTTTGGTAGGACTTGTTGTCATATGTCTTAAATCTGAACGTGCACGACCGGTCGTGGGTCAGGTTCGACCGGTCGTGGGGGCGGCTCGACTAGTCGTAGCCCGCTCGACTCAAAGTCCAGCGACTTATGTATTTTAGTGTCTGATCTGCTCGACCGGTCGAAGGGATGGCTCGACAGGTCGAGGGGGTCCCACGACCAGTCGTAGCCTTGGCTCGACCAGTCGTGGTTACGCAAATTCATTCCGCAATTTTATACGGATTGCGGATTTTGAGTCCTTTCGCAACAAGGATGCGAAAGGGAAGTTGCCTAAACTATAAGTAGGTGTCCTTAGGATTTTTCTAAGGTATGAGAAATAATTCTAAGGCTTTCTAAAGGGATTATAGGGAGATAAAAGAGTGTAGCAAGGGTGAGATTCGAAGTTGTTCGAATCAGGTAAGTCCTCTCTCTTTGTAATTTCTATTTTCATAGTGGAGATCTGTCGCTTTGTGCCTTGGTTTTTTTCCAAAAGGGTTTTCCACATTAAATTTATGTTCTCTTGTATGTGTTTGGTGCCATTGAATTGTTATCCTAGATCTAGATCTGTGTGATTCCGCAGGCCAAAAATCCTAACAAGTAGTATCAAAGCAATCGTTGGGGCACAGATCTAAATCTGAGAGATTAGTAATAATGGCGATCGCTAGGTATGAGATTGAGAAGTACTCAGGGAAAAATAATTTTGAGTTATGGAAGATTAAGATGATGAGTTCCTTAATCAAGTAAGGCGAAGATGGTGCTCTTGAGGAGCGGAAGTCTACTATGACCGATGACGAGTGGAATGCTCTTGATAAGAAGGCTTTATCATCGATCCGTTTATGTCTCACGGATGAGGTTCTCTACAACGTCATGAGGGAGAAAACTGCGGCTAAGTTATGGGCGAAGTTAGAAATGTTTATGCGAAAAAATCCTCTGAAAACCGGCTGCACTTGAAGCGGTAGTGGTATAACTTCAAGATGGCAGAGGGTGGAGATTTGGAGGCTCACATCTGCAACTTTAATAAATTAGTTTGCAAATTGCTAGATATGGAGGAAGTAATGAAAGATGAAGAACAAGCATGTATGTTGCTGAATTCTCTTCCGACGTCGAATGAGTCATTCAAGGACACTATGTGCAGCATGAATAAAATCCTGAGTGTCGACACCGTTATCTCAGCCCTTCAAGGGAAGGCTATGAGACAGCTAAACAGCGACATGAGGACATCTTTTGATGCACTGTTTACAGTTTGTAGGAATTCTGAATAAGGTACAGTTTCTTCAGGTTCTAGATCCAAATTCAAGGGCAAGGGCAAAGGAAAGGTAAAGTGTTGGAACTGTGGGAAGGAAGAACATGTGAAGAAGGATAAAAATCGTAAATCGAAGAAGGAAGATTGTGAGGCTTCATGCAGGGAGGTCAACGCTGCCACGTCAAATGGATGTGATGGTGATGTTTTATCTGTGTCTTCGCTCAGACGGTCATACGATGATCGTAAGGACGAGTGGATGCTAGACACAGGGGTATCTTTTCACATGACTCCTCATCGGAGTTGGTTCACCAGCTATAGGGAGTGTGATGGTGGACAGGTATTTATGGATAATGACATTGCCTGTAACGTTGTGGCTGTTGGTATGGTGCGCATCAGGATGTTTGATGGGGTGGAGCTTACCTTGACTGATGTCAGGCACGTTCCTGATCTGAAGCAGAATCTAATTTCTCTTGGTGTGCTTGAGGCAAAAGGATGTAAGTACACAGGTATTGATGGTTCCCCTAAGGTATTTAAGGGGGCACGGGTAATCATGAAAGCATAACGACTGGGTAACTTGTACAGGTTGATCGGGAGCACTTCCAAAAGGTGGAGCTGTTGTGGATGTAGCGGATTCCACCTCTGCACGTGTGTGGCATGTTAGGCATGGCCACATGAGAGGGTAGGGCGGGAAGTCTGAGATGTGTGGACAGGGATACAAAGCAGGTGGAGCAGTCACCTATGAGAAGAATCACAAGGCATGCGAGGTACATGAACGGCTCCAATATCGCAGGGGATTCATCTTCTATTCAGATGGCTCTAGGTGAGCCTGGTGCTGAGAAGTGAAAGGTGACTATAGGCGATGTGATGGATTTGTTGTACCAGACCGACATATAGGAGCGGGTGGAGCTTCCAGTGGGCTGAAAATCAATTGGATGCAGGTGGATCTTCAGGATGATACATCATAGATACAGGGCGAGGTTGGTAGTGAAGGGTTATGCTCAAAGAGAAGGGATCGACTTCTCAGAGATATTCGCGCCGACGGTATAACAGGTGTCTATTAGATCAGTGATTGGCGCTGGTTGGCCAATGTGATCTTGAGCTAGAAAGATGGATGTGGAGTCTGCACTTCTGCAAGGGAAAGTGAAGAGCAGATTTACATGAAGCAACTAAAGCGGTTCGAAGTTAAAGGGGCTAACAAAAGACTTTGCAGGAGATCGTGGTTTGACCTGTCGCCTAGGCAGTGGTTTGATTCCTTCGTGGATGAAAGATCGGGGGGCTGCACAGATGGTTCTTGGCATTGAGATTGAAGGAGGAGTAGGCTGTGGTAATCACAGGAGGAATACCTTGTGTGTAGGTATTGATCAAGGATGTGATATGCCAGGTAAAGCCAGAGAGCGTTCCCTACGCGTCTTTCCTTAAGTTTTCCTTAGGACATGTCCCAAAACAGATGAGGAAAAGCAGGGTATCTCATGAGCCTTATTCGAATGCGGTTAACAGTGTATGTCATGGTCTGGATTAGACCGATTATTTCACAGGCTATCAGTGTTGTGAGCAAGTACCCCGGTAAGCAATATTGGGTAGCAGTGAGATGGTAAGAAGACTACGTCTTTTCTTTTGAGAAGACTGGAGCAAAGGTGGTTAAGCTTGTGAATTTTGATCTGGTAGACATGCTCACCTAGATCGTTCCTACAGAGAAGTTTAAGTTCTGTGTAACTTCTCTGGGCTTGGCGATGGCGTAAAAGAAGGACAGTGTGCACAAGAAGTTATGATGTGATACAGAAATAAGAGAAGATGTCAAGAAGCTACACAGTTCAAGATTGAAGACATAGTGGAGATCGTTGTCATATGTCTTAAATCTGAACGTGCACGACCGGTCGTGGATCAAATTCGACTGGTCATGGGGGCGGCTCGATTAGTCGTAGCCCGCTCGACTCAAAGTCCAGCGACTTATGTATTTTAGTGTCCGAGCTGCTCGACCGGTCGAAGGGATGGCTCCACCGGTCGAGGGGGTCCCACGACCAGTCATGTCTCGACTCGACCAGTCGTGGTTACGCAGATTCATTCCGCGATTTTGTGCGAATTGCGAATTTTGAGTCCTTTCGCAACAAGGATGCGAAAGGGAAGTTGTCTAAACTATAAGTAGGTGTCCCTAGAGTTTTTATAGGGTATGGAAAATAATTCTAAGGCTTTCTAAAGGGGTTCTAGGGAAATAAAAAGGGTGTAGCAAGGGTGAGATTCGAAGTTGTTCAAATCGAGTAAGTCCTCTCTCTTTGTGGTTTTTTTTCGAAAGGGTTTTCCACGTTAAATCTGTGTTCTCTTGTATGTGCTTGGTGCCATTAAATTACTATCCTAGATCTAGATCTGTGTGATTCCGCAGGCCAAAAATTCCAACAGGACGGGCTCTTGTCTCGAAAAGTGAAATATCTTTTTAAAAAGATACATGAGTTCTACCAAAAAATAAAATTTGAGTTACTTATTGGCTGATCTAATCCATTCATTTAAATCAGACAGTCATAAACCCACGAAAGGATTTTTTTTCAATTTTTTGTTTGAAGTTCTTTGTAGGCCACGACTGCACTAATGTTGTGTGTTAACTATTAATCATTTCCTTTGATGTGGTCCATATATGATAAGTTTTGCCATAAAACTCGGACCGATAATATGAAATTAAAATCCCTTATATGTGGATGTGTTGGATTTACTTCACAATAACCCAATAGGCGTCACATTAGATGTGGTAAAGGCCTCGTGTTTTGAGCTCATTCACATCTTATGCGGGCCCAGTGGATTATCGTGAAGTAAATTCAACCAATTCGTATGCAAGGATTTTTTATTTCATGTCTTTGGTTCAAGTTTGAGGATAAACCTCATCACAAATGAACTACACCAAAGGAAATAGTTTAAAATTATTCATAACGTTAGTATAATTGTGAGTCATAGAGAACTTTAAATAGGAAATTTAAAAAACCCTTCTTTAAATTTATAGTTGTCCGATTAAAATGAACTAATCATATCGACAAAAGTAATGAATCGGATTTTAATTTTTCGTGAGGCCTACTCCCTTTTGACATGGGGCATTTTTGTCCTCTAAAAAAATAAAAATGTGATTTCAGGTTTACAAAATATTAAGCTTGGTCCGTATGAACTTTTTCCATGACCTCGTTATAATGCGGGGCCATATGGACCAATAACCCGTGTTTTAGGTTAGGCTTCCAACCATGGGTTTGGCTGAATAGATCCTGATGTACTGAATGTTATACACTGAGGTTTTAGCTTTTGAATCTTGGTTATTTTCTAGTGATCCAAACTCTTACATCACCAGCCTCACTTTCTAGGTACTTTATAGGTGCATGGATAGGCTGGTGGCCCCTACACCAGCCAGTTAGCTGATGTCAAACCTCTGTGGGCCCTAACATGATATATGTGTTGTATCCATGCTGTCCATTCATTTTTCCCAGCTCATTTTAGCACATGAGCCCAAAATTGAAACAGATCCAAAACTCAAGTGGACCACACAACAGGAAACAGTGGTGACTAAATGCTTATCATTGAAAACTTCTCAAAGGCCATAGAAATTTTGGATTAAGATGATATTTGTGTTTCCCCCTTTCATATGCGTCTATGTGACTTTATAAACAAGTTTGATGGCAAATAAACATTGAGGTAGGCCCCCTAGAAGTTTTCAATGGCAAGCGTTCAATTCCCACCGTTTCCTTTGGTGTGGTCCACTAAAACTTTGGATACCTCAATTTTTGACTCATGCCATGAAGTGAGCTGCAAAAATAAAACACATACACCATAGTTGATCCACAGGGCACTAACACCGGCTAGCTGCCTAGTGTTGGGTCACCAGCCAAACCGCGTCCACTTTCTGCGGTGGAGAAATAGTAAAATAAAAGCTGTCAATTGAATTATTTTAACCCCTCGATGCTTTAACCCTCTAGCTTTCAGGTGGCCTCGACCTTTCTATAGTCAATTCCTTGAAGGAAAATACAGGTACCTCACCCTAGGTACCAACAACCGGGTTACTACCATGGAAAAACAAGTCAGGGTGGGCCTCTTCTATTTTAACGTATCTGACTTGCCGTTCTTGTCCGGGCTAGTTTTCGTTCTTTTTCTTGGCTTGAGATGGGACACCAATTGCCTGCAATTTCGCAGGAAGTTCGGAAGCTAGGTGTAGTTGACTGCGATGCCTGTGGGAATTCCAACCCGTTCATCCATTTTGTATAAATAATAATGAAGCAAGCCAGCAAGCTCAAACATGAACAGTTGATTGGCTAGCTAGCTGCATTTCTTGTGAGTCAATTCGCACACGGGAAAGCACAGAGGTAAGATCGACATGAGGGCCACATATGTACATCAGCCGCATGCACGTGTATGGTGCTGTTAGCAGGTGAGGGCTGCATATTTGTTCCTAGTCTCTGTTGACAACAAGCCAACTGAGTTCAAGGCAGCCTGCAAGCCTGCGTGGTGTATTTTGCCTGCTCATTTTAAAACTTAAGACTAAAATAAAGTAAATCCAAAACTTAAGTGGGCCACACAAGGGAAAATAGTGAGGATTGAACGGGATGTATGTAAATTTGTAATGATCATAAGAGTTACTTGAATTTTGTTCATTTTTGCAAATAACTTATTATTAGACCTTATGCATGTTTCAAAGTCGTAAGGTATTTGCCTTGAAAATAGATTTAAAAAGGACTAACTTAAATTTGTGGGTTTCATTATAATATATGTAACCTATTCACTTGTTCATCCATTTTACTGAAATATTTTAGGGCATGAGCCAAAAAATGAGGTTGATCCAAGGCTAAATGGCCCACACCATAGGAAATAATGGTCTTAAAGCATCTACTGTGAAGGCTATTTTCTTTTTAAAGCCTACACTATTTTCTTTTTAGAATATCACAAGGGAAAAAAATGTTAGCTTTATCTAAAATTTCTCACCCCTAAGAAGTTTTTAACACTAGCAATCAATTCTCACTGTTTCCTATGGTGTGCTCCATTGAACTTTGGATTTGCCTTGTTTTTTAGCTCATGCCCTAAAATCAGTTAGCAAGTGCGGATAGATGGTGTGGATAAGCCACAATCACAATGGGCCCCACATTTTTTATACCACTTGATTTTAGCGTTAAAAAAATAACGCGTGCATGGCAACTATTTTCGGAATTACGTAAGTAAATAATTATTACTTATTTACAAGGATTTAAATAACTGAATACAGAAATAAACATAGGTGTTACCGAACTCACCCAATAGGGTGCGACAGTCACCGTCAGACTTACATTGATGTATATTTTCATAAATTCAAATGGCCCATCTCTTTTTACATCTCATTTTAGGGCATGAGGCCAAAAATGAAGAAGATCCAAATCTCAAGGTGAGCCCCACTATAGGAAAGAGTAGTGATTCAACCTCTATTATTAAAAACTTTATTAGGCCTATCGAAATGTTTATATAGTGTCTATTTGACATCCAACCTATTGATAAGGTCACATGGACCGGCTGAAAGGAAAATACAAATATCAACTTGATCAAACACTTTTGAGGCCCTTAAGAAAATTTTAATGATCAATCACCACTATTTTCAGTGGTATGGGCCACTTGCAATCTGGATCTGCTTCATTATTCAACTCAAACCCAAAAATGATATGCAAAAATGGATGGATAGTATGAATATACAAAATATACATCAAGGTGGGCCCCCATGGTTATGGATGCATGGTATTGGTGCCACCTTTTATGAATGTATTGTGTACCATCCATTTTTCCAACTCATTTTAAGCTTTCATCCAATGAAAGAAAGAAGAAGTCCTTGCGTCCGTTAACACATTCATTTTTTAAGCTCATTTTAGGCCTTGATCCAATGAAAGAAGTTCTTGTGTGCATTAACACATTATCAAAAGATTCCATTCAAAAGGGTTAACTCCCTTTAACAAATAACCTTATCATGGATTACAAATAATGGTTGAGTGGACACGTAGATCACTATACCTAGTTTCTAATAAGTCTAAGACAATAGCTATTCAGTCAAACATTAAGTCAAGAACACTTGAGTATGCCTTTGCATTGTTAGCACGTGAAATCCAAATACATCCCCTAGTTTACACATGTCAACTCGAGTTAGACTGTATTGACACCACGCTAACAAAACCAAACCATTTAATTAGGGCGTGTTTGGACAGGCCAATCCCATGGAATTGGATTGTATTAGGGTGGATGGCAAGTAATGATGGCTCTATCAATAGATTGGTGCCAATCCAATGGGATTGCTATATCAAGGGAACTCACCACGAGTATGTTTGGCTCACCTGGCCGATCCCAGGATTACACCGACCAATCCTGGGATTGCTCTGTCTAACCAAACATGTCCCAGGCAAAATAGATGAGATTAAGAGGGATTGGGTGGATTTCAAAGTAATGATGGTGATGTCAGTGGATTCCTAGCAATCCTATGGGATTGTTATATCCAACTTCTGCCTGCTTGGCACGCCCGGCCAAATCCCGGGATTGCTCCTTCCAATCCACCATAATACAACTTAATATAATCTACCTTGCCCGTCCAAACACGCCCTTAATGTCTGTTAAACTCCACACATATATATATATATATATATATATATATATATATATATATATATATATATATATATATATATATACATGTGGGAAAAGGTATTATGCGCTCGAGCGTAAAGTGGTCGTCCGTGAGGTCAAGTTGGGTGGGCCCCACTATGATGCATTTCGAACATCAACACCGTCCACCAGATGCACCATTACATAGTGGGCTTGGACGGCCCAACATCAGGTCAATCAGTGACTCAGGTGGGCCACACCATCTAAAACCATAAGTATACATGCCAAAAACATATAAAAGCATTGGTGGGACCCACCTGAGTTTTCAATGCACCTGAAACTTGGTCTGAACCCTCATTCAAGTGGAACACACATAATGGATGGGCTGGATTTGCAAAACACATCTCGGTGGGCCCTCAAAAATGGTTATGAATGTTTTAATGGTGCACCGCCCCTCTGCACTTCTGTTTGTGGTGTGGCCCACTAAGGTCACGGATTGACTTGATTTTGGGCCGTCCAGGCCCACCATGGAATGGTACATCTGATGGACGGTGTTGATGTTCGAAAGGCATCATGGTGGGGCCCACCCAGCTCGACCTCACAAACGACCGCTTTATGCTCGAGGGCATAGTACCTTTTCCACATATATATATATATATATATATATATATATATATATATATATATATATATATATATATATATCCCAACGCTTAGCTGCATGCCTGATCCCATTTAATTCGTGTGAATTTTCTTTAGACGCCATGTAAAGTAGCATCCCATAGAACCTGAGCTAATTTTTAGCTTGATCCAAAATTTTGGTAGCCATGAAAACAATTTCGCTCCTACGAGGCTACAACTAGGCATGTGAGATTTACAGTGACACCCTTATTCATAGTTCAAGCGGTAGACTGAGTGAAAGATACTTCAACACTGAGGTCTTGATATCAATCCCTGACAGTGGAGTGTACTTACAAGCTAATAAAAAAATTGCGAGATTTACAGTGACAATTTTGTTTTATTCATTATTAACGTTGAGAAGTTTATTTTAAACTATGAATCCAAAGATAAGTTGGATCCAAAGTTTATGTAGAGCACACAACGTCAAATAATGGGGATAGAATACCTCAATGCCTACATTTGAAACCGTTCCATCCAACATATTCGTAAGCTCACACAGACCTGATGTATCGGAAACCTGATGTACCGCAAACATATAAATCAGTGTAGTTTTCAATGATAGGCGTTAAATTCGTAAAACGCCGTGATACGGACAGACGGCGTGGATAAAACGGGACAGCGTGATGGGCCCACAGACCTTCGACCAGTACCGAGCTGGGTACTGGACGGGTCCAGTCAGGCTTGGACGGTCAAGATTTCCGTACATGTGTACGTATGAAGAGTCACCACCACTTTTAAAACGATGGAAGATACAAACGAAATCACTACTGTAGCGAGTTACGTAGAGACCCGAATCTTGCAGCAGCAATAAATTCGGGCCGAGTACTAATGAGCGGGGACGCGGATTGCGTCCTACCCCCGCCCGGACGGTAATCCGTCCGGGCAGGGCTCCGTGGCCCCACCATGATGTATGGTTTTTATCTACACCGTCCATCCATTTTCCGTATCATTTTAGGGTATGCTACTAAAAAAATAAGGCAGATCAAATGGTCAAGTGGACCACGAATTGGAGATTGAACACCCTCCGTTAAAAACATTTCGGGAGCAGCAGAAGTTTTGGATCACGTTCATCAACGG
The DNA here is from genome assembly GCA_030180095.1 of Magnolia changhungtana. Taxonomy (NCBI): domain Eukaryota; kingdom Viridiplantae; phylum Streptophyta; class Magnoliopsida; order Magnoliales; family Magnoliaceae; genus Magnolia; species Magnolia changhungtana. Next base: position 5,331,326 of record JASAUF010000617.1, read on the forward strand.
TGGTTATCATTGTCCTTAGTCCTTTCTATGGAGGGCCCACTTCAGCTTTGGATCTACCTCAATTTTAGGTTCATAGCTTAAGGGCATGTTTGGGCTGTTTGGGCGGTGGGATTAGATTAGGTGGGATGGGATTAAAAAACATATTTATTACTTATTGTCCCCATTTCTTTGTTGATAATACGGTGGTATATTAAATGGATATACCCACCATCATTTGAAATTATAAGAATAACATACATGTTTTATATCAAAACCGTTCATTTGTTTTGTAACCTAATTTTATGGCATGGGCCTAAAAATGAGGTAGATCCAAAACTTATGTGGCCCCAAAGAAGTTTTCAACGGTAAGTATTTAATCCCCTTTGCTTTCTATGATGGGGTTCACTTGAGCTTTAGATTTACCTGATTTTTTGGCCCATACTTTAAAATAATCTCAATAAATGGGTGGACGGTGTGGATATAGCCCACACATCATGGTAGGACCTACACAACTTGCTAGTATTGAGTGAAATTGGTACGGGACGCAATGTAATTTCAAGCTTTTCCATTCTTCGCAACAGGGAGTGGAATTGGCACAGTACCAGATGAATCTCATCCCACCACCAGATGAATCTCATCCCACCGAATCCCCTCTAATCCCACCGCTCAAACGGGCCTTAAAATGACAAGGAAAAAAAAAAAAGAATGGACGTTACATCACGATGGCCCCACAGAACCCTTGGACGGATTATCGTCCTGGAGGGATGGACGGAATCCGCTTCTCTCAGAAAGAATCGGCTTTCATTCAGCTCTTGTATTAGACGTATCTATCTCTAGATCTGGATCTACATATATAGACAGGGAAACGCAATCAATGCGAATTTTACCGGGAAACGGGAAAGCCGTACACGCTCACCCAGGCTGGCCAGTGGTGCTCTGCAATCTTGTCTTGTCTTGTCGTAATCAATCAACGGTCCCTGTTGTCCACTCAAATCCACCGTCACTGGCAGTAACCAAAATTTCCCGCCTACAACTGACACGTGTACCCCGTTACCGCTTCTTTCGGGAGGAAGTTATGCGACACGCTCGGTAGTACCGTAAAATAAGGCCCTGTTTGGCCAGCCGTATTAGAAAGTATTAGGGGGGATTGAATTCAAAAAAACATAATTATTACCCATGTCAGGGTTGTCTCCGCTACTTTGGGATAAGCTAAATTCGATGCTTGATTTGTAATGCGGTGGTACATTGAATCGGGAAGGAAGTTACATCTAAATCATTCATTTGCTTTTGTAACCTCATTTTATGGAATACGCAAATCTAAGACTTATGTGGCCCAAAGAAGTTACCAGCGATAAGTATTAAAATTGCTTAATGGGGTCCACTAGAGCTTTAGATTTACCTGATTTTTTGGCCCATGCTCTAAAATAATCTCAAAAAATGGGTGGACAGTGTGGATATAGCCCACACATCATGGTGAGACCTACACAACTTGCTAACGTTAAATAAAATTGGCACGAGGACCAATGCGATTCCCGCTAATCTACTTCCAAGCTTTTCCAAACATGGAGTGGAATTGGCACATGATCAGGTGCAATTCCATCCCCCCTAATACTCTCTAATGCAGCTGGCCAAACAGGGCCTAATGTGGTGCGGATTTGGTGAGACCCGGACTCACCCAGGACGGTGCGGCCCTTACCGTGGGCCATGTTAATGTATTTATTCTGCATCCATGCCGTCCATCCGTTTTTACATATCATTTTAGAGCACAATCCCAAATCCGAAGCAATAAAATTATCATGTAGAACATATAATGGAGATTAGTGGTGTTTGAACGGCCTATTATTACAAACTTCTTCGGGTGCACCGTAACGCTTATCCAGCGTTTATTCAAGTGCGGGTGTAAATATTAGAATTTATGTATCGAAACGGCTTAAAAAGAAATAGTTTAAATTTTTGGACCCCACCTTGATATATATAACAAATCTGTTCCGTCCATCCATTTTATTACAACATTTTAAGACATGGAATAAAAAATGAGGTAGATCAAACACTCAACTGATATATACGAAAAGAAACAGTGGCCCCGAAAAGTTTTTAACAATAAGTATTTGATTCACATTTTTTTCTGGCGTGGTCCATTTGAGCATTTGATATTCCTTATTTTTTGGATTATATCATAAATTCATCTAACATAATGGATGAATGGTGTGGATATTTAATATATATCATGGTGGGACCCACAAATATTTCACAGTATTCTCAAATATGGAAGAGTGCGGCAATTGCGTAGGGAAATAATTATTACCGTTTACCGGGGCATTTCCGAATGAAATGGAAAATCAAACACGCCCTAATAAGGTCACAAAAGCCACAATGAAGGGAAAAAAGAAATATAAGCTTAATTCATAACTTTTGTGACTGATCACTACTTTTTCTAACGGTATGGTCCACTCGATCATTGAATCTGCTTCATTTTTGCCTTAGTGCTATAAAATGATCAGCAAAAACGGATGGACAGCTTGGATGTAAAATAAGTGCATCAAGGTAGGCTCACGGTAAGGGAAGCATTACTGTAGGCCTTAGGAAGTATTTAATGGTAAATGTTCAATCAACGATGGTGAATGTTCAATCAACGCTTGTGGTGTTGTTCACTTGAGATTTATGTTTTATTAATTTTTGGAACATGTACTAAAGTGAGTGAAAAAACGGATGGAGGGCATGGATATACACCACATCATTAAGTAGGCCCCACAGAAAGGGTAAAGCAGGCGTCACCCGGGTAACATCCAATGCACCCGGACGTACTTGTTACAAGGCCATTTAGGCCTCGGTCATTAAAATTGTGGCTGGGATGTATTTTCTGCCGGATATTTTCAATTGTTGAAATGGAGCACGGAAATTATGTAAGTTTGAATTTTCATTTCTTTATTTTTACCATAAAATTTATAATGAATTTCATTCTTATTTACTGTAACTTAATTTAATCCAAATAAGCCCATAGTTATTTCCATTACAAGTGAACTCGATTCTCATGCCCGTTTGGCACTATAAATTTAAAATACCCTCTATTAAAATCTCCTAACTTTGAAATGGTATGTGAGATTCAGATTCCTTTACAATCCATAACTATTCACGCATAGTATATTTATAAGGGCTTAAATTTAATTACTAAATCAAATTTAATATCACTAATTAATATATGTATGTAATGGTTGACATAATGATTATAACAAGTAGAGGATCACAACCAAGTGATTAACTTACAAATTTTAATCATCGATTTATAAGGATAATGTTTGGACTACACGGTTTATCCCATTGAAGTAATTTTTAGTGAAACAGTTGATACTCAGAGTGCTTCAGGATATTATTAATAGACCACGTGTATAATAGATTGGTAACCTATTGACATACATGTTACACATGTGGCTCATCCGTTGATTCAAAATACTTAGTTACTTATGTCAAACAAATAAGGGGGTGCTTACTTATGTCAAACAAATAAGGGGGTGCTTGGCGCATGGTATTTGGAAGGATTAGGTGGGATGTAATTATTACATATGGCAGAGATTGTCCACTCTTACCATAGGATAAACTTAATTTCATGCTATGTTTGTAATACGATGGTACATTGAATGGATATACCCACCATCATTTAAAACGATTGAGAATAACACGTGTTATATCCAAACCGTTTATATGCTATGGGCCTAAAAATGAGGGAGATCCAAAACTTATGTGGCCCCAAAGAAGTTTTCAATGGTAAGTATTCAATCCCTACTGCTTTATATGGTGGGGTCCACTTGAGCTTTAGATCTACCTGATTTTTTGGCCCGTGCTCTAAAATGATCTAGAAAAATGGGTGGACGGTGTGGATATAACTCACACATCATGGTGGGACCTATACAACTTACTAACATTAAGGGCCTGTTTGGCCGGGCAGATCCCATGGTATTAGGAGGGATGGGATCAATTTTAAGGTAATGATGGTGGTGACAGTGGATTGTCTTAAGATCCATGGAATTGCTTATATCCCACGACAAGTTCACTGGTTCTGTTTGGCATGCCCTGCATATCCCGGGATTTTACTTTCTAATCCATCCGACCAAGGGATAGGATCAATTTTAGGGCCCGTTTGGCCGGGTGGATTGGAAGGGATTGAATGGTATTAGAGTGGATGGCGTGGATTTCTAGGTAATGATGGTGTTGTCAGTGGATTGTCTTGAGATCCATGGGATTGGATATATCCCAGTATTACTATACCCAAGTCCGTTTGGCACGCTCGGCCAATCCAGGGATTCAAGCTTCCCATCCCTACCAATCCCACCAGCCAAACACGTCTCAGGCAAACTTCAACGGATTAGAGTGGATTGGATGGAATTTAAAGGTAATAATGGTGTTGTCAGTGGATTGTCTGAAGATCCATGGAATTGGGATCATATCACCGACCGTGTTTGGCAGGCCTGGCCATTCCCGGAATTTAACTTCCAATCCCTTCCATTACCATCCAATCCCTTCCAATCCGACCGGCCAAACGGGCCCTTAAGGTAATGATGGTGATTTCAGTGGATTGTCTTAAGATCCATGGGATTGCTCATATCCAAGACAAGTTCACCGGATCTGTTTGGCTCGTCATGCCTATCCCAGGATATTGTCGATCTCATCCCTCCTGATACCATGGGATCTACCTGGCCAAACAGGCCCTAAGGGCATGTTTGGACGGGCCCATCCCATGGGATTGGATTGTATTAGGGTGGATGGCAAGTAATGATAGTTGTGTCAGTGGATTGTTGGGGATTGTTATATCCAGGGAATTCACCACCGAGTATGTTTGGCTCGCCTAGCCAATCCCGGGATTACGTCAGCCAATCCCGGGATTGCTCCGTCTAACCAAACATATCCCAAGCAAAATAGATTGGATTAAGGGCGTGTTTGGACGGGCCCATCCCATGGGATTGGATTGTATTAGGGTGGATGGCTAGTAATGATGGCTGTGTCAGTGGATTGCTAGCAATCCCATGGGATTGCTATATCCAGGGAATTCACCACTGAGTATGTTTGGCTAGCCTGGCCAATCCCGGGATTACGTCAACCAATCCCGGGATTGCTCCGTCTAACCAAACATGTCCCAAGCAAAATAGATGGGATTAAGAGGGATTGAGTGGATTTTAAGGTAATGATGGTGATGTCAGTAGATTGCTGGCAATCCCATGGGATTGCTATAGCCAACTTATGCCTGTTTGGCAAGCCCGGCCAAATCCCGGGATTGCTCCTTCCAATCCATCCTAATACAACCTAATCCCATCCACCCTGCCCGGCCAAACAGGCCCTAAGAGGGATTGGGTGGATTTCAAGGTAATGATGGTGATGTCAGTGGATTGCTGGCAATCCCATGGGATTGTTATATCCAACTTCTGCCTGTTTGGCACGCCCGACCAAATCTCGGGATTGCTCCTTCCAATCCATCTTAATACAACCTAATCTCATCCACCCTGCCCGGCCAAACATGCCCTAGGTGGAATTAGCACCGGACCCAATGCAATTCCATTTAATCTAATTCCAAACTTTTTCATTCTTCCCAAACATTGAGCTTGTTTGATTTTCCATAATATATGTAAATCACTGTAAACAAGTAATTATTACTTTTTTACCATGTTTGAAAATATGAGAGTAATTCTGCCACGAAAATCGAAACAAAAGTGTTGACTTAAATATGTGGACCCCACTATAATGTATATGATATATCCACACCGTCCATCTATTTTATCAGAACATTTTGGAACATGAACCGAAAAATGAGGCAGATCCAACACTCAAATGGCCCACACTAAAGGAAATAGTGGCCTTAATCCGTCCACCATTGAAAGTTATTTTCTTCACTAGGCCCACATTGAGGTTTTTTCATCATCTAATCCGTTCATAGGGTCACACAGGCAAGGATAAAGGGAAAACAAAAATATCAGCTTGATCCAAATTTTTTAACGGCCCCAATAAGATTTTAATGGTAGGCGTTCGATTCTAGTTGTTTTTTGTGGTGTAGTCCACTTGACCTTTGGATCTGCCTCATTTTTTTGCTCATGCCATAAATTATGTTGGCATAACAAATGAGCAATGTGGATAAGTAACATACATTACGATGGGCCCCACATTGATGTTGTAAATTTCTCGATTAAAGTGTTTAAAAAGTAAATTGTCACATCTGTATTGGGAAAGATGTGGAAATTACCTAGGTAAATAATTAGTACCCAGTTGCATGGTGATTACACTTGCGCCGGAAAATCAAACGGACCCTGAGTGGAATTGGCACAGGACCAAATGCAATTCCTTCCCACCTAATCTCATTTAATACCATGTGCCAAACGCCCCCTGAATTTGAAATCCCTTTAAAGCCCGTTTGATTTTTCAAAGCATGTGTAAATGCCTTATAAATGAGTATTTATTACCATTTCACACCAATTGAAAATTAATTAGAATTTATGTCGTGAAATCGTTCAAAAAGTTAGTTCAAAATTTTGGACTCCATGATGATGTATATGATACATCCGTTTTGTTCATCCGTTTTGCCACAACATTTTGAGGCATAAGTCGAAAAATAAGATAGATCCAACGCTCAACTAGCCTACGCCAAAAAAATTTGTGGCCCTAAAAAGCTTTTTACGATAAGTGTTCAACTCCCTTTTTCTTGTGGCTTGGTCCACTTAAGCTTTGGATATGCATCATGCATCACTATGTGGATAAGCAACATGCATCATGGTGAGATCCACAAATATTTTGTGGCTTTTTTAGTTTTTGGCATCTAAAAAAGTTGACGGTCAAATCAAGCATTGGAAAAAATGCTGTAGATACATAAGGAAATAATTATTACCCACTTACAGGGCATTTATCAGGAATTAAAAATAATCTAACAAGCCCTTAAATCCCCCAAATAGATAATGCTAAATAAACAATTAAGTTACTTCTAACATATTCTTATAAATAATAAGGACAACTTACTTTGCATTTGGAAAATAGAAAATATAACCTGCCTTAAAATAGTATGATAAAATGAACCAAAAAGGTGGATAAAGCCCATCCATCACCATGACTATACAGAACTTTGATAAGATAGCAATGGTGATGTATGTGATGATGGATTATTTGGTCATATCATTTTAATTCAACTAAGGGCCTGTTTGGACGGGTGGATTGGAAGGGATTGAATGATATTAGGACGTGTTTGGCCGGGTGGATTGAAAGGGATTGAATGGTATTAGGATGGATTGCATCACTTTCAAGGTAATAATGGCCGTGTCAGTGGATTGGTGTAAGATCCATGAGATTGCTATATCCCGGGATTAGATCACCGAGTCTGTTTGGCCCGCCCGTCCAATCCCGGGATTGCACCTTCCAATCCCTTCCAATCCGTTGAACCAAACACGTCCAAGGCAAAATTGAATGGGATTAAGGTGGATTGAATAGATTTTAAGGTAATGATGGTGATGTCAATGGATTGCTGTCCCAGGATCAGAATCTCGTGTTTGTTTGGCACACCCAGCTAATCTTGGGATTTACCTTCAAATCCCTTCCAATCCTAGGGCCTGTTTGGCCAGGCAGGCTAGATGGGATTAGATTGTATTGGAAGGGATTGGAAGGAGCAATCCCAGGATTGGCCAGGCGTGCCAAACAGGCACGTTGACCTTCTGCTTGGATTGGAGCAATCCCATGAGATTGCCAGCATTCCACTGACATCACCATTATTACCTTGAAATCCACCCAATCCCTCCTAATTCCATCTATTTAGCTTGGGACATGTTTGGGTGGACGGATTGGAAGGGATTGGCCAGGCGGGCCAAACATTATTCAGTGATAGATTCCTTGGATATAACAATCCCATGGGATTGCCAGCAATCCACTGGCACAGCCATCATTACTTGCCATCCACCCTAATACAAATCTAATCCCATGGGATGGCCCCGTCCAAACACGCCCTTAGGCCCTGTTTGGCCAATTGCATTAGAAAGTATAACAGGGATGGAATTGCAACTGGTCATGTGCCAATTCCACTCCATGTTTGGAAAAGCTTGGAAGTAGATTAGATGGAATCGGATTGGTCCTCGTGCCAATTTCATTCAATGTTAGCAAGTTGTGTAGGCCCCACCATGATGTGTGGGCTATATCTACACCGTTCACCCATTTTTCGAGATCATTTTAGAGCATGGGCCAAAAAATCAGGTAGATCTAAAGCTCTAGTGGACCCCACCATAGAAAGCAATAGGGTATTAATACTTATCGTTGAAAACTTCTTTGGGGCCACATAAGTTTTGGATTTGCCTAATTTTTAGGCCTATTCCATAAAATGAGGTTACAAAACAAATGAACAATTTAGATATAACACATGTGTGTTATTCTAAATAGTTTAGAATGATGGTGAGTATATCTATTTAGGCCCTGTTTGGGCAACGGGATTAGAAGGGATTAGGTGGGATTGGATTCATCTGGTTCCGTGCCAATTCCACTCTATGCTTGGAAAAGCTTGGAATTAGATCGGATGGAATTACATTGGGTCCTGTGCCAATTTCACTCAATGCTAGCAAGTTGTGTAGGTCCCACCCTGATGTGTGGGCTATATCCACACCGTCCACCCATTTTTTGAGATTATTTTAGATCATGGGCCAAAAATCAGGTAATTCTAAAGCTCAAGTGGACCCACCACTGAAAGCAACGGGGATTGAATACTTACGGTTGAAAACTTCTTTTGGGCAACATAAGTTTTGGATCTACCTCATTTTTTGGCCCATACCATAAAATGAGATTACAAAACAAATGAACGGTTTAGATATAGTACATGTGTGTCATTCTGGTAATTTTAAATGATGGTGGATATATCCATTCAATGTACCACCGTATTTTCAACAAAGCAGAGCATTAATATAATCCCATGGAATCAGGGGACAATCCCTGCCATGGGTAATAATAATGTTTTTTTGAATTCAATCCCACCTAATCCCTTCTAATCCCGTTGCCCAAACAGGGCCTTAATGTACCACTGCATTACAAACAAAGCTTGGAATTTAGCTTATCCCATCTGGGACCACCCCTGCCATGGGTAGTAATTATGTTTTTTGGAATCCAATTTCCCTTAATACTTTTTAATGCAACTGGCCAAACCTGTTTGATTTTCAGAGAAATGGGAAATGCAAGGGAAATAGTGATTATTACGATTTCCTGCGTTTGAAAACTCGTAGGAGTTTGTGCCAGTGAAATTGGTTTAACGGATGTAATTTTAATTTATTTACTGTAAGGTAATTCGTATGATATATTCATTATGTTAGTCTATTTTATTACAATATTTTTGAGCATGAGACAAAAAATAAAGCAGATCTAACACTCAAATGGCCCACGCCAAAAGAAATAGCCGCCCTACAAAGTTTTTAACGGTAAGTATTCGATTCTCTTTTTTTATGACGTGGTCCACTTGAGTATTGGATATGCCTCAATTTTTTACTCATGCTATGAATTCAAATGTAATAATGGATAAACAGTGTGGATAAGTGAAATAAATCACAGTGGCACCCACAGATATTTTATAATATTTTTGATTTTTATGTCAAAAAGTAAGCAGTCATATCGGGATGTCGTGAATTCACAAAAAAAATAACCATCACTTTTTTACAGGCAATTTATCATTTCACCGAAAATCAAACACGCCCTTAGGGTTGATGGCATGGATTTCAAGGCAATGATGGTGTTGTCAGTGGATTGTCTTAAGATCCATGGGATCGCCCGGCCAATCCCGGATTGGATTGGATGGAATTTAAGCTTTTAATTCAATGGAAATTTGGACGGTCTGAATTGGCGGGTGTTCCTGCAACGTATAACAAAGACATGAGTTATATAATGTTTTGGCCGTCCGTACATCTTGTTTACCACTGTTTTAAAAAGTCAGGATAACTCAACCACAGGTTAGCAACCCTAAAAACAACAGGTTGGCCAAGCTGGATTGTTGGAAATTCACTATCTTAGCAGGACACATCGGATGAATGGACTGGATGGCATATAAATATCACGGTGGGCCTTGCATAAAAATAACGGTGAGCGTTATCTTCCAACTGAGTTTTGGATTATCCTGACTTTTGAGTTGAAAGGTTAATATGAAGCAGCGGACTTGATGATCGGGTTGGATCTGATGCAGGTCCCACGTGTCTCTCCTTCTACACTGTACACTTGTGTAAGGGTTAGCACCCGGGGTTTTCCGTTTCTCCTATTTAAAGACCACTTGAAAAATCAACCACTCATCCTTCCAAAAACGAAACTTCCTCTTTTATATGTTATTCAAATCCAATCTTCCATCTTCTTGTGTTGGCTTATTAGGTTTAATATTTCTGTTTTTTTTTTTTTTAATTAAATTTTTAGTCGTCTAAATTTTCAAGTTTTAGTTGTTATCAGGATTTTTCTTTCTCGAATTTTGGTGAATAGTTCTTCCTCTCTAACATAAAAGCAGTTTAGGTTTTTTTTTTTTTGGGTGATTTTAGGATTTCATGTGGTTTTTTTTTTTTTTTCCAAGCTTCTTCAAGAGTTAGGTTTTTTCCCAGTTTGCCCTTCCTCCCATCCTGATGAAACACCACGACATGATCCATTCTTACATCCTCCGTCAACTCTCGAAGAGGTTTAGTTGGTTGTTTTAAGGGTATTTTGCGGTGGTATTTGGTGTTGTAGCTATTTTCTAATCTCTTCTCATTTTAACCATTCTTTCTCACATCATCAAATACCACTCGAGGGGATTTGGGCGGTTTTGGGTTCTTTTTGGGATGAGAATTTTAGTAAGTTGTTGTGGATTATATGTGGTTTCCATTTACACCCTTATCCTTTCTGCACTTTTTTAGGAACCACATCTAGCCCTGGTTCTCTTTCCAACTACAGAATCCAAAAGTGGTTTTTTAGTTTTTATTTTTATTATTCTTCTTTTTTCTTGGTTTTAGGGTTTCTATGTATTTTTTCTTCATTTATGTCATATGGTAGCTTTTAATAATAGCTGTGTTGTAATTTTGTTTTTATAGGATTAAACGTATGGTAGTAGTTTTATTCTGTGGTTTTATGGTTTCTCAGTGTTTTCTCTGGGGTTGGTTTGTTGGATTGGTATTAACATTATTATATGTAATTACAGGGTTTTGTATTTTTTAAAAGTAGTGAATGTCTTTTTTATTTAAAATTTTTTTTTTTTTCTCGTATGTCGGATTTTGATTGATTGGTGGTTTTTGGTATTTATTTGAACAGGTTCTTTTGGTGGTTTTAATGTTCATAAGCGGTTTTAAAACTTTTGATGGTTGTAGGGCTCTTCTCGCTGTAATGGGTTTTAGTAACGATGGTTCTAAAGTGGGGTTTTTTCTTTTTTGGTACTTTTTGAGTGGTATTAGGGTTTCGGGGTGGAGTTCACTTCAATCCAAACAAGGATGTTACTGAGTGGTTTAGCTGCTAGATCATGGATTCCACTGCCCTATTCCATGTGTAATTTTGGGGTATTCCGCATTACTGATGGTAGTTTTGGGATAGGCTTGTGGTTTGCATGGTTCAGGAGCTGCATGGCTTATGGTGATATCTTTCTTTGGATTGAAGGGAGCTCTACACCAAGCTCTATTCCCCTCTTAATGTTTGATCTGCTACTTTGGTGGCCCGCATCGTAGATCGGTTATAAACCAGATCAACGGCTAGGATAGCAGCAAATCAGCATCTTTTTTTTAACAAAAATAAAACTGATATTATCTAGAAATTCTTTGCTAAACATGGGCCCACCATTGTTCTTCATCAATAAGAATGGTAAGCAGTGTTCCTTTTGTCGTCCCTTGAATCGAACCGTCTATTAAATCATTGGATTCGTTATGTGGCCAATCGACCATGTGGCCTACTCGATGAACTGTTTCGATCCTCAGATGTTCTTTTGGAAGCTTTTACTGTTCTTCGCTTTTATTTTAATGATGTTTAACGGTTGTATCTCTCATTGCAGGAAATTGATATATTAGAAATATCTTGGCTTATGGTAGTAAGGTAAGTTGATATATATTCGTAGAGGTATTTTTGCTGTAATGTGTTGTTTTTTAGTTTATTCGGAATCATCCAGGCAGCTATTCTCTTTGAGAGATGCTCAAATGCTCTCATAACACTTTTAGTTCTCCTAGTTATATCTTAGACAGTCCTATCCATTGATACAGACTATTGATGATGTCCAGCACCCATTTCATGGGCTATGATGCAAATCTAACACCGTCCTCGCAAATATTAACCGTTTGATCAGTGGCCTTCGATATAGACGGTCAAGATTATTTGCACAAAGAATGGGTCCAATTAACAATTTAATCCATCTATTTGTTGTGACCCATCATGGATTGGATGTGATTCCAAAGAATCACCTTCTTTAGGCTATCATAGTCATCCCATCAATGGATTGGAAAAGGGACCTCTATAGAAAATAAGGCCATATTAAGATGATCAACCATACTATCATTTTTGTGGTATCTCATGAAATGCCTGGTCGACTTAACCGATGGTTTAGATCGATCAACCGGACTGTCTAAGTGAGTCAATGCAACTAGGAGCATTATTAGTTATAGTCCACTGAGAGCATCAGTTCATTTCTCATTACGTTTTTGTTATTTACTTGATAAAGCTGCCCAATTGATTTGCTTAAAATCAAACCGTCTAAATTATGGGACCCACTGTAAATGTCATCATCCCAACATCACCTTTGATTCATGGACACTTGTTTGCTCATGAACTCATTCTTGCCCACTGACCATTTCTCATAACAAACATCCAATCGATGTCCGTTCATCTGCTGGTAGCCATTTTATGTAATCAAATGAAGTTTACTTTCCATCTAAAGTGTGGCCCAACATTTGGACTGTTTTAGCTTGATTGTCTCCCACACATAATGATTATTATCTGTGTATCCACCGTCCCACTCTTCTAGAGCATCATAGTTCTTGGCCATTTAGGTGTTGGAAACTTACAACGTTGCTACATTAGGGATCCATTACCACTTGTTTGATCTGGTCCATTAGTGGGCCCGTGTGCAAACCAGCTGATTGAGTGATGTGGAGAGGTGAAAGGTACCAGGTCTAGAAGTGGGTGGGGGTGGGGGTGGGGGGGTGAAGAGATTGCAGAGATGGAAGAGTTTTAGAAGGAGAGAGGAAATGGCCTAGAGTGGGAAAAGCAAAGAGAATGGGAGAAACTACGGCGGACTCTCCTTGGACCCTCTCCGAATGCGATGTCGTGGTTTACAAAATCAATTCAAATAATCTTGCAATGCACCAGCAGGAGAATGGTTGAATTGTGTAGAAAAAATCTTGTCTTTGCAATTATCTCCTTGAAATGATGTACTAGTAAATCATGTAAATTCAGCATAACAAACGCTGACAATTGATCGAATGCCTTTATTATGTGTAATTACGAATCTACTTCTCTTGGAATCCAAGAAAGTGTAGGAAAAGGTAATTATCAGTATTGATTTCAGGTGCTCTATTCAAAGGTTGTGTTTTTAATTTCATGGTCCCTTTATTTAAACAATGCTTCTAAATTTGAGTTCTTATTAAGATAGCAAGTTGAAATCAAATATTTCTTTCACATTAATTGACATGTAGTCCACAGTTTCAAAACATCATCCAAGAATTGAAATTATGGGAAGTGTAATACTTGCTTTTGGGCTTCTTTGGATTGGTGGATGTGGGATTTGAAAATCGGTTTTCCTCTTTATGCAATGGTTTCTCGATTTTCCCAAAATATGTAAAATTAAGGGAATTGATCCCTTCTTTAACCAAAGTTAAGAAGGTTGAGTAAATTGGCTGTACTTTTGTAAAGATCATCTCATAACAAAGAGATCTTGTTTGGATGGTAAGTGGGCATATCATATATTTATTCCTTTCACTGGAGTTTCTTGTGTCCAGAATCTGGATTATGGGTAGTGTGAAAGGTTGTTTGGCAGCATGGGTTTAGTTGTAATCGGTGGGAATATGGCAAATATTTGTAAAGATTTGTTGGCTGTAGTTGGTAGCAAATGAATCTATTTACTACTCTGATTCGTTGATTTTGAATTCACTAAGAGGTGTGATTTCATGTCCAATAATTTTAGTCTTGAATTCATCAAGAGAAAGCATGATTTCATATTTGATTATGACTGATTACCACGAATGAAGTTTGGCAGGAGATTCGTGAGAATTTAACTCCAAGAATTGGGGGGCCCACTGTGATGTTCAAGTGAAATGCACCTCGATCACCACTTGGGCCCAAAAATCAACTTGGTCCGGAATTCAGGTGGGGGCCATACATAGAAATAGTAGGAATTGAGATGCCCATACTTTGATTATTTGATGGTCCGCAATGATAAAGATATGAAATCCACCGTTGGATGTCGACCAAAAATTTGGCTTCATGAATAGTAACGAGCCCCACAAGCTTCTTCATGCTAACTGGTGAACTTTGAATTTCTTTGCAAATTCAAGTGCCTCTTCCCCAAGGTAGCATTGTAGAGTGACCAGGCGATCATTGTCTTCAATGCTTTTTAATGATAAAGAGGGACCTCTCTCTCAAATAAGGGGGCCTTGGCAATGACGAAATGGACTTTTCAATGTAACAGTTGGATTATGGACGCTCCTGATTATTTAAGGGCCCATTACCTTTGGACTAAATCACGCCTATCCAGAATTCAGGTGGGCCTCATGTTGGGAAATAGTTTAGAGGCTGGGCATGGCTCCTCAGGCTGATTTTTGGGGCCTTTAGGCCAAAATTTAGTAACCCACCTGGTTGTTAGGGTGGCTTTCACACAAGTGATCGTTTGCAAGCATAGTTTTAATTAATATGAATTAAAATTCAAATCACAATTTACCATGGAATCCATTTCAATTAAAATCCTTGATTATGCTTGGCTCTACGCAGATTGAACCAATGTGTAATTTATTTTTACAGCTTTGACACATGGAGTAAGACTCATTTTTTCAATGTATGCATCAGGTGGATTTTATGAATTCTTAGACAGCCCGTCAATGTTTGTGGGAAATAATCCTTGATCGCCAGGTGCATTACTCCATTTTCTCGGTGGATGCTAAACTAACCATTATTCAATTAATGGCCATTCGTCCCAATCTCATATCTATAGCCTTGACAATGGATATTGCTAGGATTTTGCCCAATATGTTTCTCATGGTTTTCAAATCCAAGATTGAAATTGGTAGATTTTTATTTGCACAACAACCTCCACCAGATCATGCATTGGAATTATATATTCGTAGTTCTTAGGCTAATGGTGAATGGAGAAGCATGTTCCTGGTCTTCGCTGACAGATGGATAATATGCTAGTGTTGAACAATTGAGGTATGGGGAACAACGCTTCCGTGAGGAAATTCAAAAGGTATATTGGAGCATTCTTCCCTATCCAAAGGTTGGGGAAGGGGAATAGGTGTGGGTGTTCTTCAATAGCTCCTTGTTGTGTCCAACATGAAAATGCTTAGAAAAATTAGGAGAATAATGTGGTTAAGTTAGATAGGACACTTGTTATAAATAGAAATTTTATTATTTATAGTAAGTTGCCAATTGTAGGAGTTTTGGTTTTAAAATTTGATGTAGAGCGGGTCATGGACAGTTTCATGGCTAAGATGGAAAAAAAAAGGCCCGGTCGATGACCGAAGTGATCTGGACTGTTGGACCTTAGATCCGGTGTATCTAATGATCCGGAATGAGTTATCGAGCCTAAAATATATGATTTTGGGATAGAACGAGCTACTTTAGCCAACCAATCCCGCTACGCCAGGTTGCACAACCTAGAATTGCAAAATACCCCTGGATCGACGGTCGTTTCCCTGTTTTAATTTTATTTTTATTATAAATAATAAGTTTTAGTTTGATTATAACTCTTCATCCGTTGGGCTTTAGGAGTTGTGCCCAACGTGAAAAGAGCTTTTAGAATAATTAGGAGAATGGTTTGGTGAAGCCAAATAGGACACTTACTATTTTTGGCCAAAAACCTTGCGCACTAGTAGACATCACGACCGTCTATAAATAGTAAGTTTACTATTTATAGTAAGTTGTGGATTCTAGGAGTTTTAATTTTAATTTGATTATGATTTCTTTCCCATTGCTTGGTACCCCTACTTGAAGGGTTGTGAACTCATTTTTATGGATTAATTAATCAATTTCGAATTTATTAGAATTTATTTCTATTTTCTGCTTTCTTTTCTCGTGGATTCGAGAAGTACTGTGAGGAGTCCAGAGAAGCTCCGTGGATTCGGAGTAGTTATCCTCTTGAGGAAGATGATGATTGACCTCATCACGTTCATCCCTGCATCAATTGGTATCAGAGCAAGGATTCCCCTCGGGCCGATGGCAAACAATAAAGGTATAAATCAAAATTCTGTAGACGGTGATCCAGAGATTCGTTATCTTTCGGAAAGGATGAAAGCTTTCCACCGAGGAGTTAGTTGACCATGCAAGGGTTGCAGATAACCCTCAACCATCTTGCAGATGCGCTACTTCCGCCCCGAGCTCTAGGCGGTGCTCCACCACCTATGGTTAGGGCTGTAAATGGTCGGGTTCGGGCTCCGAGACCCGCCCATTTACTAAACGGGTCGGGTCCAAATTTTAGACCCACCCTTTTACTAAATGGGCGAGAGTCCGAATCGGGTCGAGTCGACCCATTAGACCCATTTATAAATGGGTTCGGGTGCAGTAGAGGAGATCCACCTGACCCATTTATAAATGGGTTGGGTCTAACGGGTTTGGTTAAGGGGAGATCCAGACCCTGAACCAAACCCGTTTAGAAACGGGTCCAACGGGTCCAACAGGTTGTTGATGCATGAGAAGTGTAGTTCTGTTTTTAGCCTTAAATAAATAAACTTTTTTCAAAAAAACACGAAATTATTTTAAATATCATTCAAATGGAATGTTTGTAAATGTTAAAGTTATAGAAACAAAATTAAAAATTTGAGAAATTAAACAAGATATACCTTAGGATTCAATTCTAGACCAATCCTCCAACTCATTAGAATCGTCATCCACTTCTACTACATGCAACTTCTCCTTCAAATCTATAAATTTTACACATGACATACAACCTAGTTAATAGAGATTTAGGAAAGACTTTTTCATATTAACTAATGATTATACATCTATTGGCTGGAGTGGATCTCAAATAAACAACATGGTGGGCCAGATAAAAAATCAAGGAGGTGTATCTTATTTTCAAACTAGTTTGTATTTTATTTTGAAGTGGGAACGTTGTTAGTTGCTTAATATATAGGGAAGTGGGAACGCCAGTAGAATATATAGGGAAGTGGGAAGGATATGGGTCTGGGCGGGTCTCATGTAAGGTAGACCAGACCCGCCCATTTACTAACAGGGTTCGGGTCGGGTCGAGTCTAAATGAAAGGAACCCAGACCTAGACCCGTTTGACAAATGGGTCTATCCTTGGACCCGGACCCGTACCATTTAGCAAACGGGTCGGGTCTTAATGGGTCGGGTCCGGGTACCCCATCGGGTCCGCTGACCCATTTACAGCCCTACCTATGGTTACTCCACCACCCGTGGTTGTTGTACGATACAACCCCGATTTTGTAGAGCACTACTAGTGGCAAACTGTAGGGCTACACCAGATGATTCAAGTTCTAGTGACGAGGACCTTAATGAGGGTTTTGCCCAATGACCAATCCATGGAGGCGATCATCTAGATCGTGCTGAAAGAGACTATCGAGGAAAGACTGAATTTTCTAGTTTTAATGGTTTATTATGTATATAAGATTTTCTCGATTGGCTAGCCGAAGTAAAGAGATATTTTGATTATATGGACGTGCAAGATCATAAATGGGTAAAATTGGTAGCGTTTAAGTTAAAATCTTGTGCTTCTGTATGGTGTGAACAATTACAACTCTTATGAGCCTGCCAGAACATCATGGCCACGGATGAGACGTCTTCTTCGATCACGATTTGTCCTTAGTGATTATGAACAAATATTATTCCAGTAATACCAAAATTGCCGACAAGGAAATCGAACCATCACAGATTACATCGAAGAATTCCAACGGTTGACTACACGAAACGATCTGTCAGAATCTGAGTCACAGAAGGTGACATGATTTATAAGTGAGTTGTGACCGATAATTCAGGACCGAGTTCAGGTGTATCTAGTTAGGATCGTTGATGAAGCAGTTTAATTGGCGGGTAGGGCAGAAATACAACTTGTAAGAGTTTCTGCTCGTCCCTATCCTCCAACTCGACCCCCAATGACTGGTCCTACACAGGATCCAGTGCTGGCACGAGAAAAAGATCCAGTAGGAGAACGTCCTCAACCTCCTACAACCATAAACAGTGATATGGGGAGCGTCTCATCCAGGCCTCAACGAGTAGCACCTACAACAGCAGGCCCGAGTAGGATTCTAAATCCTTATACTCGGCTAAGGTTGAACAATTGTTACCGCTGTGCTAACCAGGCCACTTATCAAATACTTGTCCTCAACGTCCCGCAACACACTTGACTATAAACGAAGGGGGTACTGAATATGAGGCCGCGGAAGAAGACCATAACTTTGAACATGAACAAACCACTGAAGAAATAGTAGGTGGCGATGAAGTGACGAGCGAGGATCGTGGTGAATTTCTAGTTGCGAGGCGATTACTGTATACCATACGAAAGGAATTACATCTACAGCGACACAATATATTTTGTAAGGTCTGTGATGTGATCATATACAATAGTAATAGCGAAAACATTGTCTCAAGAGTGATGGTGGACAAGTTGCAACTACCAACGACGAAACATCTTTCCCCGTACTCAATTGACTGGATAAAAAAAGTGATTGACACCAAGATAACTAAACAATGCACTATCTCGTTTTCAATTGACAAAAATTGCAAGGATCAAATACTTTGTGATGTGGTCGACATGGAAGCTTGCCACATGCTATTCGGTTGACCCTAGCAGTCGGACCATGATGCGACCCATCGGGGACGAGACAATGTCTACGTATTCATCAAGGATAGTTGAAAAATAATCCTTACCCCTATGGCACCAGAGATCCACTCTGAAGCCTCTAAAGTGGAGGAGAGTTCCCTCTTGACCATTCAGAATTTCATAGAGGAATCTAAGGAAACCGGCGAGGTATACGCCGTAGTGTTGAACGGCGGAGAAGAGGAACTCTCAAACATCCCTCCAAGTTTAAGACTGTTACTAAACGAATTCAAAGAATTCTGGCCTGAAGATTTACCTGATGGATTGCCCCTCATGAGGGACATCCGACATCACATAGACCTCGTCCCTAAGGCTAGCCTGCCCAATCGCCCTCATTATCGGATGAGTCCGAAGGAGTGTGAGATACTTTAGGGGCAAGTGGAGGAATTGATCCGTAAGGGTTTTTTGAGAGAGAGCATAAGCCCATGTGTCGTATCAGCACTATTAGCACAAAAAAAAGGAAGCTAGCGCATGTGTGTCGACAGCTGAGCAATCAATAAAATTACCATCAAATATCGGTTCCCAATACTACGGTTGGACGACATGCTCGATATGCGAGAAGGAGCTAATGTGTTCTCTAAACTATATCTAAGGAGCGGGTACCATCAGATTCATATCCGACCTGGTGATGAGTGGAAAATGACATTCAAGACTAAGGAAGGGTTATATGAGTGGCTGGTCATGCTCTTCGGCCTATCGAACGTACCAAGTACTTTTATGCGTTTGATGAATCGAGTTCTAAAACCGTTCACTGGCCGATTTATAGTAGTATATTTTGATGACATATTGATATATAGCCAGGATGAGACGGAGCACAGGAAACATCTCAGACAGATGCTACAGGTCCTGCAAATTAACAAGTTATACCTCAACTTGAAGAAGTGTAGTTTTTTAACTGACAGCCTGTTGTTTCTAGGATTTGTTGTAACGTCCACAGGCATCCGTGTGGACGATGAAAATGTGTGAGCCATTAGGGAATGACCGATCCCGACAAACATTCATGAGGTGAGTTCTATCGTCGATTGTGTGAGATTTTAGCACCATAGTTGCGCCTATAACAGGTTGCATAAAAAAAGGACCGTTCCAGTGGACTGATAAAGCTGACAAGAGCTTTCATGAGATTAAGCATTGTTTGTCTATATCACCGATCTTGGTGCTTCCTAATTTCGAAGAATTATTTGATGTTGAATGTGACGCTTCATACGTCAGAATTGAAGGAGTATTATCACAGGAAGGCAGGCCAGTAGCCTTCTAAAGCGAGAAACTTAGTGAAACCCGAAAGAAGCGGTCGACTCATGAGCTTGAGTTTTACGCAGTTGTTCAGGGGCTGCGACATTATCTAATTAAAAGAGAGTTTGTTCTGTACACTGACTATCAAGCATTAAAGTTTATTAATAGTCAGACTAACATGAATCGTGTGCATGCTAGATGGGTTGCGTTTTTACAGGAATTCACGTTCGTTCTGAAGCATAAGTCAAGGCAGCAGAATAAGGTGGCTGATGCACCTATTAGCCGTCGTGCATCACTACTTGTTACAATGAGCAACGAGGTGGTCGGCTTCGACTGTCTCAAGAAGCTGTATGCCGAGGATGAGGACTTCAAAGATTCTTGGATGAAGTGCCAACGGTGACCTTCATATACAGGGCGATTTTCTCTTAAAAGGGAATCGATTGTGCATCCCCCAAAATTCTCTGAGGGAGCATATTATTCATGAGCTACATGGAGGTAGCCTTGGTGGACACCTTGGGCGAGACAAGATGCGAGCTCTTGTAGAAGAGCGGTATTACTGGCCGCAATTAGTACATGATGTGGAAAAAGCTGTACAACATTGTCATGTTTGTTAGACCTCTAAGGGGCAATTTTAGAATACAGGTCTCTACACCCTGTTACCTGTGCCTGACGGTCCTTGGGTGGATTTATCAATGGACTTCGTTCTTAGTCTCCCACGAACACAACGCGGCATGGATTCGGTGTTCGTGGTGGTAGATCGTTTCTCCAAGATGACACACTTTATCCCATGCAAGAAGACCCTTGATGCAACACACATGGCGAATCTATTCTTCAGGGAGGTCGTACGGCTACACGGGGTCCCCAAGACCATTACTTCTGATCGTGACACGAAGTTCATTAGCCACTTTTGGCGGACTTTGTGGACTCGATTCGATACACGACTTCAATTTAGCAGTGCTTACTACCCACAGATTGATGGACAGACCGAATTTGTGAATCGTATGTTGAGAAACTTCCTTCGCTGTATTTCAGGAGAAAAATCGAAGTAGTGGGATTTGGCCTTGTCTCAAGCAGAGATCACATTCAACAACACTGCTCGACAGGGAAATCACCGTTCCAGATTATCTACGGACGAGTGCCTTGCCACACACTTGACTTGGTCCCTCTGCCCAAGCACCCAAGCACGAGCATTGCAGCAGAATATATGGCAGACAAGATCATGGGCATCCATGCGGAAGTGCAGACCAAGCTACATGCCTCGAACGAGAAGTACAAGGAACAAGCGGACAAGCACCGACGACAAAAAGTGTTCGAGGTGGGCGACCACGTTATGGTCTATCTGCTCAAAGAGAGATTTCCGACTGGGACATACAACAAGTTGAAAAATAAGAAGATTGGACTTGTCCCAATCATTCGAAAGATTAATGACAACGCTTATGTTGTTGATCTTCCAGATGACATGACGATCTCATGGACTTTCAACGTCGTGGACCTGACCGAGTATCATGAACCAGAACAGGATGAGAACTCGAGGACGAGTTCTTTTGAAGTGGAGGGGATTGATGTAGAGCGGGTCGCGGACAGTTTTATGGCCAAAATGGACCAGAAAAGGCCTGGTCTCCGGACCGTTGGACCTTAGATCGGGCGTATCTCACCATCCGGAATGAGTTATCGGGCGTAAAATATATGATTTTGGGGTAGAACGAGCTAGTTTAGCCAACCAACCCCGCTACGCCAGGTTGCGCAACCCGGAATTACGAAATACCCCTGGATCGATGGTCGTTTCCCTGTTTTAATTTCATTTTTACTATAAATAGTAAGTTTTAGTTTGATTATAACTCTTCATCCGTTGGGCTTTAGGAGTTGTGCCCAACGTGAAAAGGGCTTAGAATAATTAGGAAAACGGTTTAGTGAAGCCAAATAGGACAGCACTAGTACACATCATGACCATGTATAAATAGTAAGTTTACTATTTATAGTAAGTCGCGGATTCTAGGAGTTTTAGTTGTAGTTTGACTATGATTTCTTTCCCATTGCCTGGTACCCCTATTTAAAGGGTTATGAACTCATTTTTATGGATTAATTAATCAATTTCGAATTTATTAGAATTTATTTCTATTTTCTACTTTCTTTTCTCGTGGATTCAAGAATTCTCTGTGAGGAGTCCAGAGAAGCTCTGTGGATTTGGAGTAGTTATCCTCTTGAGGAAGATGGTGATCGACCTTATCACGTTCATCCCTGCATCAAAATTTCTTCCATTGCTTAGTATCCCTTTAAAAAAAAATAATAATAAAAATAAAAAATTAACACACTCACACCTTAGTGGGATTTCACCACCTATGGATGCTCGAACCCTTGACCGGGTGTTGAAACTCCTAAGAGTCTACAACTGGAGAAAGAGTAAGGATCCTTTAGTATCCCTATTTAAAGGGTTGTGAACTTATTTATTTCAATAATCAATCAAATTATAAATTTTATAGAATTTATTTTTATTTTTCTTGATTTTTCCTCGTGGGTTCAAGAAGTCTTTATGGGGAGGCCAAAGAGTCGAGAAGTCTTTGTGGGGAGTCCAAAGAGTTCAAAGAAGCTTCGTGGATTTGTAGCTATCCATGAAGAAGACGGTGATCGGACTCATCACATTCATCCCTACGTCTCATTGATCGTGCAAAATAGTATCCGGTTCTAACCAGATGTTATCTATTAAGATTGGACTAGATGTTATCCATTAAGATTGGGGTTTATGGTAGAGTAGAGAAGATCGCTTTATCCATCATGGTTTATTTTCTTACAATTTTTCATTTCCGTGGAATTCATAGTTTTCTTTGTCACTCAAACATCCGAAATTGTCGTATCATCTGTAAGCCTTCTTCTTCTTGAGATACAAGCAAGAGCCAAAATGGATTTCATGTTTTATGGGTCTCATGGAATTAGTGGCATGACCCATCTGTTGTCGGGTGGGGAGATCCCATCATCCAATATTTGGGTCCCTTGTATGAATGTTCGTTGTCTGTGGGGCGAGAAATCAACCAGTACTGTGGGTCCTTACATCCATCAACGGTAATGAATTACTGGTGCAGAATGCGAGCACCATCAAGCCCAATTCTGTAGTTTCTTGCATTATGTGGACGGACCAATTTTCCATGATCCTCAAAACGACTGTCCCATTTAACCACTGGCTTGGATTATTTGCACGTGTGGTGTGCCGGACTGTGTAATGGCTACGCAGCGCAATCATCATCCAACATGCATGGATGGACGTGGTTAGGGTTAAAGGTTTCAGTTCAATTTGAAGGCCTGCGTAGAGAGTAGAGATGGCCCACTTTGTATGTGGACTGAATCTGTGCAAGTTCACTTCGAGAATGTGGAGAACGGGCCTAAAGCATAGATGGGTGTGTTATGTTTGAAAAATGAGCCCATCGAGCAATCCCATCCATCCATTTTATTTATTTTTTCACTATAGTCCATCAAGCCCGTTCTTGTGCTACCCAGATTAATGTGCCTGATTGATGTGTCCTTCCCACTGTCTTAACGATTCTGATCGTTGATCAGGTGTTACCCAGGTAACATCGTTGTGGGTATTCCCCAGACTGTGGGGCCCGCCTTGATGTATATCTTGTATATCCACACCGTCCATCAGTATTTCTAGATCATTTTAGGCATAATTCAAAAAATGGAGCGGATCCAAATCTTAAGTGGGCCACACCGCAGGAAGTAGCGGTCATTGAACTCCCACTGTTAAAAACTCCCTAAGGCCCATCGTAATGTTTATTTTAATTAATGGTCGATGGACATTGTTTCCATGTGGTATGGTCCGGTTGGAAAAACTGATGAACGGCCTGGATATACAATGCATATATCTAGCCAGGCCCCACAATGATGAAGGGAAGTACGTGTCCTCAAGGGATAGTTACTCCAAATCCATAGAGCTTCTATAGACTACTCATAGAGAGATGCTCAAATGATAGAAAATAATTCTAATAAAATTTGAAATAAACTGGTTGTTGCTAAAAATACCAACGAGTTTACGACCCTTTAAATAATGTTATAAACTGCATCGTGAGAAGTTTCGAAATCAAACTAGAACTAAAACCTATTATTTATAGACGGTCAAAAATAGTAAGGGTCCTATTTTACACAATCAAGTTATTCTCCTAATTTTTCCTAGCACTTTTAATGTTGAACACAACTCCTAAAGCTCAACGGATGAAGAGTAATGATCAAACTAAAACTTATTATAAATAGTAAAATCAAAAATAAAATCGTTTTTTGACCATAGATCCCATTGAATCTCGCAAAGTCGGCATGGCAACCCGGCTTAGCGGGGTTGGATGGCTTAAGTAGCTTTTCCTACCTTAAAATCATTTAGGTTTTAAGTTTCCGACTGTCCGAATCACTTCCCCCTCCGATCAGGCCTTCGGGTTGGGTTGAAAATTTAGATCTATGGTGGGAAAACCTATACGGAAGGGTTGATGTTGCATTTTATTATTATTATTATTATTTTTCTTATTTTTAGGGTTAGCTTGTTAGTACACACCCATCTCAGTACACACACTCCACTGTTAGCCACCCCCACTAGGGATTGATACCAAGACCTCAAGTGTTGAAACGAGGTATCTCAACTCTGTCTAGCAGTTAGAGCTATGATCTGGGTGTGATGTTGCATGCATTTAATTGGTTGGGAGTTATCCGGTGGGCCACACCATACAAAACAATATCTTGCCATTATTTTCAGTGTACATATTTAGGGTGGCTGAGTGTATGTGTGCACGAAAACACCCAACAGTGATGACAAGGTTGTTTATCTGGAGATGTAAGTGGGCCACGGATCATTAATCAGAACATCTCGAATGTCCGTTTAGGAACGTGGAAATGAATTCTCAAGAAGCTGCAATTGTCTCTGCACTGTAAGGGCGAAAGTTTTTAAATTGCATGGCATCCCTATCTAGGAAAGTAAATGGTGCAGATCAATCATACTAGAAAAGATCCAATATTTGATCTAGACTGTCCATTTTGTGGGGTCCAACGTTTGACAACCATGATTCTCAACAATCACGATTGATCCCACGATTCTCTTAATCATCTCAATGGGAGGAAAATGAGCATTCTAGATTGATTATACTGGAAAAGGTCTAGATGTGGTTCTGGGCCATCTGTTGTATGGGCCCCACCTTTTGGCACACGTGTGTGCACGTCCTCTACTAATCGCATGCAATTTTCATACCTGCCACATGTAGAATGTGTAATGTCCCAATAATAACACTAGTTGGATGGATCAGATCATGGCTATAGAAAACAAGGCCACGAATGATGGATCAGATCATCAATCATTAAGATTTTTCTATGGCATCCCATGTGTGTTTCTGATTTAATGGACCGTTTAGATCGACCATCTGGACTGTCCAAGCAAATTGATGCAACTAGGAGCGCTTATCATGAATATAATCTCTTCATCAGAGTCTTAGTTATAGTGGCCAAAATAAGTGTGGCCCACCTTGCCAAGTACCAAGCCATGGCGTTAGATAAGCTAGGTTGGGTCATCTAGGTCAGGATACATAAGTTTAAGAATACTTGAGCCCAGTCGCAATACACCTAACCCGGTCCAACGTGGGCTGAGTCATTCAGGCCCAGGCCCACCTAGCCCACTTAAACAACTTCTGCTACGAAGAGTAGAGCTAGGCACGGTACTCGTCCGGATTGTTCAGATCCGACTTGATCCGAACCGAGTAGGTGAGTCGATCCGAATCGAGTTGACTTCTTCCAATCTAAATTCAAACTGAGTCAAGCTCGAGTCACCTAGTAACTTGACTCAACTCGAAATCCAACTCTTGCTCAACTCGTACATGTATATTAAAAAAATTCAGAAAAACGTTTTAGATATGAGATGCGGTATAGCTGATGGAGAGGCTGCAATTTTGACAAGTGAATTTAGATTTTGAGTTGTAATTTAAGCCCGTGGATACCCGTTGCACCTGACCCAACTCTATGTCAACTCGATACTTGTGGCCAGGTCAGACTCGGTCTGGATTAGTCTAGGCTAGACCCAGACTCAAATTGGGTCAGGCATGCTGGACTCGGTACGAAGTTGGGTCAAGTTCAGGTCAGGCATGCTGGACTCGGTACGAAGTTGGGTCAAGTTCAGGTCCAGCCTATTTCAAAACTGGGTCAAGTCGGGTCAGCCCTAACTCGGTTTGACTTGACTCGATGTCCAACTCTAAATTGAAGAATTTGGTTCGGGTCAAGTAATGGTGTACTCAAACCCGAACCTGGGTTAGTCCAGGTCTCTTTGGGTTTGGGCTCGGGCCCCATACCTAGGCATGAGATTTAGGTACCCATCGGGTCTAAGGATCCTAGCCTGCTTGGACTTGGGGACTCGTCCAAGTCTGCTTGGCTTTGGTAGCACCCAATTCGATCTGTTACAATGAGTCAACCTGGACTCCAGTGAGTCGGGCCGGTTGAGCCCTGAGTTGACTCAACTCTGGGCCCGACAAGTGGATCCGAGTCCCAGTGTCTGTTAATCAAAATGCTCTGGTGCTCATGGTTTCGTTGGTCTACTTGGACAGTCTAATCGATTGATCTGAACTGTCCATTTAAGTCAACAAATTTCGTATGCTAGTAAGCAAAAATCACAATAATCAGATGATCCAATGCATCTTTGATTTGATTTGGCCTTACTTTCTATGGCCATCCTTTTTCTAAACCATGGATGTGATTTCCTAACAAAAGTGTTTCTTCAGAATCATGAGCAATACAAGATGGGTCCTAGCAAATAGATGGATCGAATAGTTGACTGGACGAATTTTTGTGCAAACAATCTGGGCTGTCCATATTGATGGAACGGTTAATATTTGTTAGATCAGTATTATATTTAAATGGTAACACAATAGATGTGCGCTGGACCTAACGAACGGCCTAGATCAATGGACCCGTTTGGATGCCACCGGATAAGTTGCTTTTTCTACTTACAGCAGTAGATAAGTATTTTATTTGAGATAAAGTTTAGATTAAGATGAAGTATAAGTAACTTTTTAATCACTTGAAGCTACTTGAGGCATAAGTAACACATCTTCAATAATTTAAGCTCCAAATGCCTCCTAAGGGCCCATTTGAACACCACCAAAAAAGTTATTTTTTAACTTGTCAAGTAATTTACTTTCCACTCAAGTTAATTTAGTGAGCATCATGGTAAAAGTAACTTATGTGCCAAAACCTACTTATCTTAATATGCAATTAATTTCACCTCTTTAACTTACATGACTTTTCTACTTCTCTCTCGTTATCAATGTCAAAGGAGGGCCCATGTGGGGGACTATCCACATTGAAGGTGGAGCTCACATGGTGGATGGTCCACATAAAAGGTGGGCCCTACATGATGAATGGCCCATATTAATGTGGGCCCACATATAAATGGTTCACATCAAAGGTCAGCCCATAATGATAAAAGGCCCACATAAAAAGTCGGCTGGTATGATGAACGACCCATTTCAAAGTTGGCGCCTACATGATGGATGGTACACTTCAAAGGTGGGCTCCACATGACGGGTAGTGGACATTGAAACTGGTCCCATGGGCCCCCACATGATGGACGGTCCACATCAAAGGTTGGCCCCTAATAATGAATCACCCACATCCAACGCGAGTCGTGCATGATGGGCAATCCACATTAAAGGTGGGGCTCACATGATTGATAGTCCACATCAAAAGTGGGCTCCACATGATAGGCGATTAATAATGGTGAGCCGTACATGATGGATGGTCCTCATCAAGGTAGGCCCCACATGATGGATAGTCCGCATCAAAGGTCGGCCCAAATGATGGGTGGCCTATATCCAAGGCGGGCCCTGCATGATGGACGACCAACATCAGAGGTGGGGCCCACATTATGGATGGTCCACATCAAAGGTGGGTCCCACGTAATGGACAATGACATTGATGGTGGACCTCACTTGATGGATGACCAACATCAAAGGTGGGCCCTACATAATGAATGGTGCACATTAATGGTCAGCCCATAATGATGAATGATCCACATCCAAGGTGGGCTCTGTACAATGGATAACCCATATCAAAGGTGGGGCCCGCACAATGAATGGTCCACATCAAAGGTTGGCCCCACATGATGGATGGTGGATGTGAGGGGGACCAAATAAACTTGAGGGATGATTACTAATAATGTTGGAAACTAAACATGCTTTTCTACTTTTTGGTTGACATAAGTAGTTTATCCTAAACAACTTACGATCGAAATGCCCCATAAGTGTCTCAATGCAACTAGGAGCGCTATAGCTTATGACTAGTGTTGTGAGGGCACCTGGGCATTTTTCTAAGGGCCTGTTTGGATACTGTTATGGGGAAAAACGAACCGACCTATATAGGTAGGTCAGGTCGAAACCTGGTATGTCCCGATGCGCAATAGAGGATGAGAAACCCAACAGCCGGATTAATGAGGAAGGTCGGCACAGCCAAGGTCGGTCTAAAGGTCAATACAATCAAGGTTGACCTGAAGGTCAGCACGACCCAGAATAGACTCTTCGAGGGACAACCTAAAGAGGCTATCAAGACTCATGAAGAAGTTAAAGGCCATAGAAATTAGACATCACAAAGATGTTCTTCTTAATTGAAAGGACAGGTCAGCAGGTGAGGATGAGTTTATCCGACCTTATGCGATGTTACCTCTATCGTCCGACCTTATCTGAAGGCTGGACAAATCCACCTTGACAAGCGACTGGCGTCTGACCTTAACCGCATCTGCAGTCTGACCTCATCCAAGGGAGCGGTCCGAAGTTCTCTCCAAGGATTGTGGAGGCTAATTCGCGATTAGCTCGGAATCTCGAGATATCCAATGAGAATCTCGGGAGAATCCCTATGCATTACGAATCCTAATTCATCTACAACACACATCTAATAAATCGGGAAGATCCCTCTTCGTTGTTATCCCTCCTCGACTATAAATAGGGGGATCTCAAATGGTGAAAGGTACACACATATATACTATCTCTACCCTTAAACCACTTCTACTAGACTCAGATTCCTGACTTTGGCATCGAAGGGTCTCCTGCTCTAACCAGGGTCTCCTTTGTCTTCTTCTTGTGTACGTACTCAAAAGGTCTAAAGAAGGGTGGACCAGATTTTTGCATTAACAGATACTACCAAATAAGTTACTTTTCATACTTACAGCAGTAAAAATAAGTAACTTATTTGAGATAAGTAAGTTTGGTTTATGATCAATTGGTTTATGATCAATTACAAGTAGTCTTTTTATTTAATCACTTAAGTTTAATAAGTAGAAATCAAGATATGCTATTTATGTAGGCATAAGTAGCTTATCTTAAGTAACTTATGATCCAAATGCAAGCTTTGCAAGCCAACATGTGCGTGTGAGGGGGGGGGGTAAGTTTAGGTAAGACAACCTTATTTCACAAACATGATAAGAATCAAAATCTCAAACCGAGTAAGAGTAAATAAACTAAATATTACAAGCATTCACCACTTTATCATAAAAGGAATTATAAACATTCATAAAAAATATATATAAAACCATTTACTACAATACTAAGAATTATAGTGGTTCGGTGTGTCAACAACTGTTCTAAAACAGCCACACCTACTCCACTTCTAAAATTACTCTCCACGTAATCTTGACTTTCACTATGAATAAGGTTTTCACACGGTTACCTTAAAACCTGATACAGTTGTGATTTTTATCGGGCTATCACAAACAAAGAAACCCCTCATCGAGATTTTCTAGCTATCTTAAAAAACCAACACTAGCATTTTCTGGCTATCTCAAAAAACTAAATACAAAATGTAAATGTATACTTTTCTTCACCATAAAAGAAGATATAGCTGAAGAACCGCTTTCTTGAATGTCGAATGTTCAATGTTCAGTTTGATAGAAAAGGTCTAAGATTCTATTGATTTTAATTAAATTTAAAGCAAGTGGCTACTTGTATTAATTCTCTTAAATCTCAATAAGAAAAATATTCACTCTCTTTTTAGAATCAGAATGATAGAGTTTGATATTAAGGGAATTAAACAAAAAAGCTATAAAATGATTTATAAATACTGTCCAATAGCTTGACAATTATTGAGACTTCTTTCTCTCTTACAGAAGAATTATAATAGTGATAATTGAATAATTAAGATTTTGAGAGAACCTCAATTTATAGGTAAATGGTTGTTTCTTTGACTGGCCTAAGGTAGTCTTCGACTGGCCCAAGTACCAGATTCTGTTCCAACGGATATTTAGATTTGAGCGGGATAAAATTTATCAAACCTTCGACTGGTTGTAGGCCCTGCCCGACTGGTCGAACATGATCTTTAACTAATCGAGGATGCTAAAATCCGAACTGATTCAGTTGCCGGACTTTAAGCAAAGGAACCATGGACTAGTCGAAGATTGTCCTTTGACTGGTCGAGCAAACCACTCGACTGGTCAAAGGTGTAATAAAATTTTTGTTTCACTCGGTTTGTACTAGGACTGGTCGAGAAAATCTTAGGCTGGTCGAAACTCAAGCAAATTCAAGCATAAAAATCCGATTTTAAATAGATTTTGAAAACACCTAAACCTAAGGTCTTTTAGGGTTTGTAATACCCGTATGGATTGAACTTCATTATCTTGAAGTAGATTAGAGACTTGAACTTCTCTAAAGAGCTTGATTTTCTACCAGAACGTCAGTAGATCTTGACTTCATGTTGTCTTTCAAGCTTGATCTTTAAATTGATCTTGAGTTTAATCTTCTACTAAATCTTGGTCTTGATCTTCTACTAGATCTTGAACTTATCTTGAACCTTGATCTTGAACCATACTTGAAGTTCACTAGATAAGATGTTTTGACTAAACGAAATTTGACAAACAAAGTGTGCTTTAAACATTATAGCACTTACAGTATGACATCTAATCCATCCATTAGAGTGGTCCCACTATGCGGAGCCCTGACCCGAGAGTCAAGTATGCTCATAAGGTGGGGTTGGATTGAGTTTTTTTTTTTTAATTATTACCTATTTGACTATTTATAGCACGGTCTACTTACTAAGTGGACTAATTTTAGTTTTAGGCTACAATAATGCACCTATCGTGAGCGGAACACTTTAGTTTTAGTCAAGAAAATCTATGCAATTAACCCACGTAATATACATCCTACAACTAGATAGGCGGTTGTGGGGTCCTTCGATGTTTTAGTAACTGTTTGGTTTTTCAATTTCTTGTGTAATGCAAAGTAAATAAGTCATTATTATCATTTTAAAGTGTTTGTTAATTATGACTTGTAATTGAGAGTCAAATACACCAGTGAAGGAAACTAAGTAAAAGAAATTGTACCCATTACAATTTTATAATATAAAACTATAATTTTTACAGTGATATCTGAGTAAAACAAACAATGATAGCAAACATATCATTCCAGTTAAATGTAAACAATGATACCACGGAATTACAACAATAAGTAATCATTATCCAATTTCAACCATTTTACATTGTAATTATAAAACCAAACATTCCCTTAGTTTTCATCCAAAAGTTTAATATGGGTCATGTACTATTAAAAATGCAAATAGGGGTTAGAGCCGTACATGAGTTGAATTTGTTCAGTTAGCTCACTCGACTCGACTTGAAAGAGCTCAACTTGACTCGGCTCGAAATTGGATTCGGACCAAGTCAAGCTGGTTTTTGGAGCTCGAAAAAATTTTCAAGCCGAGTTTGAGCTTGCCCGAGCTTGACTCGACTCGACTCGATCCTCAACTCGAATCGACTCAGATCAAATCGGATCGGTGACTAGGTTATTTTTATCTTGATCTTGCTCGCCAATTGTTTGATGACATGACTTAACAGATTGTTGTAATGCTGCTTGCCAACTGTTTGATGAAATGACTCAACGATGTGTTGTAATGTTGCTCGCCAAGTGTCTGATGTAATAACTCAACGAAATGTTGTAATGCTGCTTGCCAAGTGTTTGGACGAAACGACTCAACTAAGTGTTGTTTCAGGTACGTACATTCTCCACAGAGTCGGCTAGTGGCGAGGAAGGAATGGATACGTAACAAATTACTATAAAAAAAAAAAAAACTAAAAAAACTTTACACTATATGATTGCCTTCATATCTTGTTTTGTATGCTGCTTGCTAAGTGTTTGATGAAATACTTGTAACGTGTTGTTACTGTTATGCATTCTGTGGGAAATTGAAGATGCATTGAATGTGTTTGAGAAAATGTCTCATAGGCTTGAACTCGGCTCGAACTGGCCCGAGCTGTTGACTGAACTAAACCGAGCTGACCAATCAAGCTCGAGGACTGAGCCGAGCCGAGTTCGAGCTAGGGTTAGGTATTGGCCGAGCCAAGCTGAGCCAAGCTCGACTCGGTTAGACTCGTGTACACCTCTAATAAGGGTGCAGTTAGTTACACTAAATATTATGAAATTTCATGATTAATTAGTCCAATTTGATAATGTTTGGTGCAACCCAATGCATACCACAAAGAATCTGCAATTTTGAGAATATCTAATCTACTAGAAATTCTTGTAAGTGTGGATGTCAAAAAAAAAAAAAACTCTTTTTTCTCATTCAACCTAGAGTAGTTCCCTCCTGCATTTTTTAAACTTTGAGTGGTTCAGCCATGCAAAGGCTAAAACCCAACTTCGAAGCATCCCGCTTTGCAATTTAACAAACAGGTATGTGGGGATAAATAGTAAAAAACCAAAAAAAAAAAAAAAAAAACTGTGATCTTAACATACAATACAGTGCATTTAGGGTTACATGTGATTTGATGTACAGCGAATGCATAGTCCGGTGTAGGGTGTAGCAAATGGGCTGGATCCACCCTGATAATAAACTGTTCCGGCCTAAACTTTGGACCAATTTCAATGAGTCTTTATGTTCAAATTTTTCATCTGATTACTAAATGGGTCAGGTGTGGTGCCTCTCAAAATCAACCTTACCCAACCCATACGTTGAAAGGGTGCATTAGTGCTATCCTAATATGAAACTGGCCCATACACTACCCACAAAAGTAGTTAATGATGGATTTAGGCTTCGGGTTGGATACACTTCGACAATAAACAGATTTTGGGTTCCAGAGAGAATCAAAATACGCACATGCTGAATGGATTGGCTGTCCTACACCCATCAGAGTGGCCCCACACAATTTAGATAAACCATTTATTTTAAGACATTAGGACCATCATTGATCTAGATATCGATGATGGGCCATACGTCAGGTGGGCCAGATTAACAGAAATAGGGCCATGTTGAAAAGATGGATTATATTGAGAAAGCCAAACAGGCCCCTGCGACTGAGTGAAAGATAGGTGTGGCTAACAGTGAAGTGTGAACTGACAGTAGGGTGTACTAACAAGCTAACAGAAATATATATATATATATATATATATATATATATATATATATATATATATATATATATATATATATATATATATATATATATATATATATATACACGGAAACGCTCACCTGTATATATATGTGTGTGTATGTGGTTATAGGTTTTTTGTGGATTGGCAATGGTAGTTCGGACAACACACGCTCGTAATGATCATATCTCTCTCGTTACCAGTGACTCACTACAAGATCCAAACCAATGATCAGGTAGGCCCTAAATTGGATTGGCCATATACAAAAATCATACTGAGTAGGAAAGAGCAAGTCCTTCGATCGAAGCAGTTTTTGGGAAAGAAAAATGTACCAGAAACAGAACTTTGGTTTTACTTTTATCACTGCCACCTCTTCTTTTCTTTTCTTTTTTCTTTTTTCTTTTTTCCTCCAAAATTCCTCAAGTGGGTATGATTGTCAAATCGTGATTTTCGTTGCATGGCCCAACCAAGGTACATCTTACATGACGAGTGGTTCAGATCTCTCTGAAAAGCAACTCACTGATCAGTCGAGCAAAACAACGCGACAAACGCAATAGACAAGACATCGGTTTTATAGTACAAGTGCGCGCGCGTGTATATTTGCAAAATGGTACTATGAGGTCGACCTGTATGGGCCTCATTGTGACCTCTATTGGGTCCCCTCTAGTTTATTGGATATGCCAAAATTCATCCGTATGTGGAACACAAGTGGGACACACCATTTGAAAATGAGTGAAATCATGCCTAAAATCTCTAAGGGCGTGTTTGGGTAGTGGGATTAGAAGGGCTTAGGTGGGATGGGATTCATCTGGTCCTGTGCCAATTTCACTCCATGTTTGGAAAAGCTTGGAATTAGATTAGATGGAATTGCATTGTGTCCGTGCCAATTTCATTCAATGTTAGCAAGTTGTGTAGGTCCCACCATGAATTGTGGGCTATATCCACACCGTCCACCCATTTTTTTGAGATTATTTTAGAGCATGGGCCAAAAAATCAGGTAAATCTAAAGCTGAAGTGAACCCCACCATAGAAAGCAACAGGGATTGAATATTTACAGTTGAAAACTTCTTTAGGGCCACATAAGTTTTGGATCTACCTCATTTTTAGGCCCATGCCATAAAATGAGGTTACAAAACAAATTAATAGTTTAGATATAACACGTGTGTTATTCTCAATAATTTCAAATGATGGTGGGTATATCCATTCAATGTACTACCATATTACCAGCAAAGCATGACATTAATCTTTATCTCATGGCAAGTGGGGACAATCCCTGCCATAGATAATAATTATATTTTTTGAATCCCATCCCACCTAATCCCTTCTAATCCCACCGTCCAAACACGCCCTAAGGGCTTGTTTGGCCGGGCGAATCCCATGGTGATGTAGAGCAGGTTGCGGACAATTTCATGGCCAAGATGGATCAGAAAAGGCCCGGTCGACGATAGAAGTGATCCGGACCGTCGGACCTTAGATCGGACGTATCTCGCAATCCGGAATGAGTTAGCTGACGTAAAATATATGATTTTGAGGTAGAACGAGCTACTTTAGCCAACCAACCCTGCTATGCCGGGTTGCGACGCTCGAAATTGCGAGAAACCCCTGGATCGACAGTCGTTTCCTATTTTAGTTTCGTTTTTACTATAAATAGTAAGTTTTAGTTTGATTATAACTCTTCATTCGTCGGGCTTTAGGAGTTGCGTCCAACGTGAAAAGAGCTTAGAATAGTTAGGGGAACTGTTTGGTGAAGCCAAATAGGACACTTACTATTTTTAGCTGAAAACCTTACGCACTAGTAGACATCATGACCGTCTATAAATAGTAAGTTTACTATTTATAGTAAGTCGCGAATTCTAGGAGTTTTAGTTGTAGTTTGATTCTGATTTCTTTCTCATTGCTTGGTACCCCTATTTAAAGGGTTGTGAACTCATTTTTATTCGGTAATTAATTAATTTCAAATTTATTAAAATTTATTTCTATTTTTTACTTTCTTTTCTCGTGGATTTGAGAAGTCTCTGTGAGGAGTCCAGAGAAGCTCCGTGGATTCGGAGTATTTATCCTCATCATGTTCATCCCTGCATCACATGGGATTAGGAGGGATGGGATGGATTTTAAGGTAATGATGGTG
This sequence comes from Magnolia changhungtana, assembly GCA_030180095.1. NCBI lineage: Eukaryota > Viridiplantae > Streptophyta > Magnoliopsida > Magnoliales > Magnoliaceae > Magnolia > Magnolia changhungtana. Next base: position 5,366,989 of record JASAUF010000617.1, read on the forward strand.
GTGTCAGTGGATTGGTTTAAGATCCATGGGATTGCTATATCTCGGGACAAGTACACCGGGTCTGTTTGGCACGCCTGACATATCCCAGAATTTTACCTTCCAATCCATCCAACCAAGGGATGGGATCAATTTTAAGGTAATGATGGTGACGTCAGTGGATTGTTTTAAGATCCATGGGATTGCTTATATCATGGGACAAGTTCACCGAGTCTGTTTGGCTCGTCATGCATATCCCGGGATATCGCGATCCCATCCCTCCTAATACCGTGGGATCGGTCCGACCAAACAGGCCCTAAGGGGTGTTTGGCGCATGGTATTGGGAAGGATTAGGTGTCATGGGATCCAAAAAAATATAATTATTACATATGGGACGGATTGTCGCCTGTTAGGATGGGATACGCTTAATTCCATGCTATGTTTGTAATACGGTGGTACATTGAATGGATATACCCACTATCATTTGAAACTATTAAGAAAAACACATATGTTATATCAAAACTGTTCATCTATTCCGTGACCTCATTTTATGGCATGACCCTAAAAATGAGGCATATCTAAAACTTATGTGGCCCCAAAAAAGTTTTCAACGGTAGGTATTCAATCTCTACTACTTTCTAAGGTGGGGTCCACTTGAGCCTTGATCTACCTGATTTTTTGGCCCATGCTCGAAAATGATCTCGAAAAATGGGTGGACGGTGTGGATATAGCCCACACATCATGGCGGGACCTACACAACTTATTAATATTGAGTGAAATTGGCACATGACCCAATGCAATTCCATCTAATCTAATTCCAAGCTTTTCCGGTCTTCACGAACATTGAGTGGAATTGGCACGGACCAAATGCAATTCCATCCTACCTAATCCCATCTAATACCATGCACCAAGCGCCCCCTAGAGTCACTTTTTGGGACACGCTTGAGTTTTGGATACAGCTTAAAATTGGCGTGACACCTTGTCCAAGTGGAACACACACACAGTAGATGGACTCGATGTCTGAACCACATGTCAATAAGCCTTATAAACAACCGTAAAAGTTTCAATGGGTAGCTATCACTCTCAACTGTTTGTATGGTGTGGTGTGAATCTCACTAATGGGATGAATGCCTGACATAGATCACGGTGGGGCCCACCGAGCTCGATCTCATGTGAGCTTCCTGTGAGATTGAGCAGCCCTACCATGATGTGTGATGAACGTCCATCCCATCAATTAGATGGACTTTCCATGGCTCACCATGGGCCTAATATTCAGGCCAATAGGTGACTTGGGGGGGTCACATCATAGAAAACAGTTGAGAGAGTATACCCAACCATTGAAACATTCCTAATAAGCGGGTTGTTTGGTAATATGGATTTGATGGGGTCTAAGGGGTTTCAAAACCTTTGTTGAAATCCACGGTGAAGGTTCGGATACATCTAAAATCCTCGTAAGAGTTGCATGTGTAACATGTGTATCAATTATATGACTATAATTACTTTAATACCATGATTTATGCTGTCCAAACATTGTTCATATAAATCAGTAGATAAAAATCTTTGGTTAGCCGCTCAAATATGATCTTATGTTATGATCCATCGAGACTTGGAATTTCATCATTTCCCCAGCAAAGAATATATTTCAAAAGAATCATTACAGCCGTTGTGTCAAAGGTTAGATATGTTAGATATGTATGTTGATTAGAAATATTAAAGTTAATTTAATAATTAAATTCAAACTCTTGTAAATATATCATGTGAAACTACTTTTGAATCAAAGTAGATTTTAAATATAGGATGCCAAGCACTGTAGAGTTTTTCAAACGGAGGGTGCTCAAATCTAGGGTTTCAGTGAGATGTGGTTTAAACATCTAGCCCATTCACTGTGTGTGGTCTCATCAAAATTTAAGCCCTTCCAAAACTCAAGTAGCCCTAGTAAGTACTTTTAGATATATTAAGTATAATTTTTCTGATTTTTAGCACATCCAATAGGTAACCTACTGGAGACCTACAAAGTGCACGGCCTCGATGTCCATCACACATCAGAGTAGGGCCCCAGGAGCTCCACCTAATGGAAACCCACCCCATCCATCGTGGTCTAGCTGGGTCCTTTTAGTACACAGTGAAAAAAAATGAGGCAAATCCAAAACTCAAGTGGCCACAGAAATTTTGGATTAAACTAATATTTGTATTTTCAGTTCATCCCATTGAAAATAAACTTATGAACGGTTTGGATGGCATATAAACATCACTATAGTCCGGAAGGTTTCAGCAGCTGGCGTTTCCATCTCTACAGTTCTCTCTCGAATGGCCCACTCGAGGTTTGGATCTACATCATTTTTTGGGCTTGTGCACTGACATTAGCTGACTAAATTGATGGGTGGTGTAGATGTCACATGGACACCACGATGGACCCCACGTAGCTTCCTCACACAACCCCCCCGTAGTCGGGGCCGCACACAACCCACGTCCGTGGTCCTTATTCTTGCTCCAGTGGTAGACTCTCGAGAGTTACAGGTCAACGGTTCGAGTACCGTAGGTGGGGAAAGGCCACTACAGCGTGAGTGTGTAGGGGTGTGTGTGCATGTGTAAAAAAAAAAGTGCTTACGTATCGAACGTGAAAGCGGATTGGCCGGTGTACCTCACACCAGGCTGCTGTAGGTACGTGTCGTGTAATGACGAGCACTGACGCTACTCGAGCTCTGAGGTATAAGAACGGTTCAAAGGAGATCAAAGTTATATGGGCTCTATAGTGATGTATTTATTATATCTACACCGTTCATCTATTTTTAGAGATAATTTTAGAGTATTATCCAAAAAATGAATCACATTAAAAGATCATTTGAACCAGCCATAAATAGCAGGGGGAGATAATGATTTTCAATCGGTTTATAAAGTAAAAAATACCTGATTGACGTGAAAAAAATTCATACTGATCCAAACTTCTATGGCCCTAGAAAGGGTTCTAATGATATCACCACCCAGATCCCTAGCTCAACTGGCAGATTGGGTGGAGATAGGTATCGATCCCTAGTGGGGGTGGCTAACATGGAGTGCGTGTACACGTAGGTGTGTACTAACAAGCTAATCCAAAAAGAAAGAAAAAAAAAGAAGGTAAACGTTGAATCCCTTAGGCCCTGTTTGGGCAACAGGATTAGAAGGGATTAGGTGGGATTGGATTCATCTGGTTCCGTGCCAATTCCACTCCATGTCGGGCAAAGCTGGGAATTAGATCGGATGGAATTACATTGGGTCCCATGCCAATTTCACTCAATGCTAGCAAGTTGTGTAGGTCCCACTCCGATGTGTGGGCTATATCCACAGTCCACCCATTTTTTGAGATTATTTTAGATCATGGGCCAAAAATCAGGTAATTCTAAAGCTCAAGTGGACCCACCACTGAAAGCAATGGTGATTGAATACTTACCGTTGAAAACTTCTTTGGGGCCACATAAGTTTTGGATCTATCTCAGCCCATACCATAAAATGAGGTTACAAAACAAATAAACGGTTTAGATATAATACATATATGTTACCCAGTAATTTCAAATGATGGTGGGTATATCCATTCTCAACAAAGCAGAGCATTAATCTAATCCCATGGAATCAGGGGACAATCCCTGCCATGGGTAATAATGATGTTTTTTTTAATACAATCCCACCTAATCCCTTCTAATCCAGTTGCCCAAACAGGGCCTTAGTGTTTTTTGCCGCGTGGTACACTTGATAGTTAGATCTTTCTTATTTTTCGTTTCAAGCTTAAGATGAGTTCTCAAAATATATGGCCGGTTTAGATATAACACATACCTCAGATCCGCATACCTTGCCGACGTCGATACAGTAGCTGTATAGCTGGTGCGTGGTACACTTGTCAATCCGCTTCCATCAAACGTCATACTCTACCAGAGTGTCAAAAAACTCCCCTATAAAATATTCCAGTTTGTACAAGTGGAGCTCATGGTTTATCAGACCATCCGTACAATGGGCCTGACAGTTCCAAGTATCAATTATCCACCCGATTGACTCTTGGTTGTACTGTTTACGTTAACTGTCTATTTCTTGCCCAATCTATTGAATGGTCAGGAATTGTCCACTCTTGGGACCTTTTACACGTGGCTCATACGTTGTGAGGCCCATCATATCAACGGTTCAAAATTTTAGAACAATGGGCTCCACATGTAAAAACCGAACGCTCAGGGCCTTTTTGGCCAGGCAGATACCACGGTATTAGGAGGGATGGGATCGGCAATATCGTGGGATAGGCATGACGAGCCAAACAGATCTGGTGGATATGAGCAATCCCAGGGATCTTAAGACAATCCACTGGCATCACCATCATTACATTAAAATTGATTCCATCCCTTGGTTAGAAGGATTGGAAGGTAAAATCCCGGGATATGCCGGGCGTACCAAACAGACTCAGTGAACTTGTCCCGGAATATAAGCAATCCAATGAATCTTAAGACAATCCACTGACACCACCGTCGTTACCTTAAAATTGATTCCATCACTCCCAATACCATGGGATCTGCCTGGCCAAACAGGCCCTTAATGCATCGTATCCTAATGGCCCAACAGTGGGCCTCTCCTGGATGGCACGTATTCCCAAAATTACACTGATTGAATGATCCTGACCATCCGATTAGTGGCTAAAATGAAGAACTACAAAGAAAATGGTCCCTGGTCAAATTAAAAGGGTGTGATCAGATGGTTATGATTGTCTAGTGTTAGCTACAGGCAGGCCAACATGCCAGTATTAACACGTGTTCAAGATCTAAGCTTTATATCGATTCTTAGATCTTCTGACATAAAAATTATGGCTATTTCACTCCTCAGGTGGGCCATGGTGCAAAGTTATAAAGTGACAGTTAAAGCCAAGTATTCTGGCCGTCATTTACTTCGTATGTTGTGGCCCACCTTAGGGGTGAGCTGGACTCAGATTCGGCAGTGACCCCCTCCAGTAACCGCCACGGACTGATAAAACACATGCATCATGTGGGGAAGCAGATTGGCCGGTGTATCATACACTACCGACTTAGCTGCTGTGGGTACGTGTCGTGCGAAGACGAGTGCTGATGCTACTCAGGCTCCGAGTTGTACGAACGGTCCAAACTAGATCAAAGTAACATGGCCCCACAGCGATGTATTTATTATATCCACAACGTTCATCATTTTGGGAGATCCTTTTGGGAGATCCTTTTAAAGCATGAGTCCAAAAATAGTCATATCTAAAGCTTAAGTGGACCACACAAGTAGGAACAGTGATTCTCGCTGTTAAAACATTAATAGGGCCCACAATAAGATTTATTTTCCAAACCAAATATAATATTGATCCGAAACTTCCGTTACCAGTCAATCCCACTGCTTTTTGTAATGTGGTCCACTTTATCCTTGTATTGTCTTATTTTTCAAACCTTACGACTAATTTTCCAAATGGACGGACGGTTTGGATATAACACATACCTCATGATGGACACTAGAACTTACTGACGTCGACACATAGTAACTACGCTTCCATCACGTGAAACCCACACAGCTACTTTGTATGCTCTAACTAACTTAGTAAACTCTGTAGGGTCGACCATAGATGTATGTGTATTATCCACGCCGTCCATCCGTTTTTTCAGGTAATTTTAAAACATTAGCCAAAAATTAAAGCATATCCAAAGTTAAAGCGGACCACACCATAGGAAACAGTAGGGATAATGACTTCCACAGTTAAAACCTTCCTACGGACACGGTGATATTTATTTGTCATCTAATCTTTTCGTAAGGTCACACAGATATAGATAAAGAGGAAAAACACAAAAAATCAATTGATTAAAGATTTATGTGGCCCTATGAAGTTTTCAACGGTTGGCATTCAATTCACACTTTTTCCAATGGTGTAGTCCACTTGAGATTTGTATTTGCTAAATTGGATGATGGCATAAATTTATCTGATAAAACGGATGTACTCTATAGGTACTGAGTACGCAATCCGCTTCCATCCGAGTCCGGGTGAGCTCCCTTGATTTCATAGGCAAGAAGATCTGTATTGGCACGTGTGACTGCCTGGACAGGCTCTCACACGAGTCTCCAATTAGTAAACCACCATAAAAGCAAATGGTACACGGTTCAAATTAAATGAGCCTAATCTGACGGTTATGATTGTCCGATCAATGGCGTGATATAGACAACGTTTATCTACAGTGTAGCCCACGTTTTTAGCACGCGGATTAGGTGGTGTTGCGAACACCACCCTAGCTATTGCGTTGATGTGTTGGGCTCTGTGGGGCTCAACGTGATGTATATGTTTTATATCTATGCCGTCCATCCGTTTTTCCAGATCATTTTAGAGCATTTACCCAAAACATAAAGCATATCGGAAGTTCAAGTGGATCACACCACAGGAGATGGGAGATAATAACACCCACCGTTGAAACCTTTCCAAGGCCGATTAATGTTTATTTATCATCCAACCCGTTGATAAGGTCACTCAGACATGGATGAATGGAAAATATAAATATCAGCAAGGGAAAAAACTTTTGTGGGCCCCAACAAGTTTTTAATGATGACCGTTCAATCAACACGGTTTACTTTGTTGTGGTCCACTTGAACTTCGCATCTACTAAATTTTTGGTTTCACGAACTAAAATGACGGGCAAAAACGGATGGACGGCGTAGATATAAAACAAATACATCACGTTGGGCCCCACAGCGCCCACCACATTTACACACCACCGCACCCGATCCGCGTCCGATTTTTGACAGTCCGGACCACACAGTTCTGTCGGTGTACGGTGGACGAGCGAAAATAGTAGCGAACCATGACCGTACGTCCAGCCTCATTAAAAATTATAGAAATTCGCTTGGAATTATCTGTCCACGCGTACGTCGAAATTCCAATCTCCATCCTGACCGTACGTTTGATTGGAAAATTCAGAGAGGAAAGCATCGACCGTAGTAGTAGAGCGTCACGTGTCCGATTCTAAAGTGTATTCCACGGACGCGGATTGCGTCCTACCCCCGCCCGTATCTGGTCCCGAACGGTCAGTTCTGTGGGCGGGCCCACCGTGATGTATCTGTGAATCTAAGCCGTCCATCCATTTTCTCAGATCATTTTAAGCATAAAAACAAAAATGAGGCAGATTCAAAGCTAAAATGGACCACAAAATCCAGATGACTCTATGCAACTGGCATTTAATGCCTCGTGCATTTAACGCAACCAAGCTTATTATTTGGTGTGGTCCACTTGAGCGTTAGATCTACCTCATTTTTTGTTAGCCTTAAAATGATATGAGAAAAGGAATTGACGGCTTGGATGTACAGATACAGAGCGGTGGGCCTACCCACAGAACTGACCGTTCGGGGCTATAGACGGGCGGGGGTAGGACGCAATCCGCGTCCGTATCCCACGTAATGAAGTCTATCTTACACTGAGTGGAGACAGGAAAAATATAAAACACTAGATTATTTGGGGTTTTTGATGCTCTGCCGGAGTTTGATGCTTGATACACAGGCACTCAGAAACTGTACACGTTACATTTATTAAAACCGTCCAAATTCCGGGACCTACTCTCCACATGTCATCATCTCAAAACCAAATGACTTGGACGTTCCTAAACTATGATTAGTTGTCACTCTTTTCTTTAATTTGACTGTTGACTATTTCTCATTCAACCGTTCGTTAAATGTCCGGCAATCATCAATAGAAAATCGAACCGGTTTAAACATTAGTTTGTGATCCATTTGAAATAGGGCCCACAATTTGGACGGTTTAAATTGAGTTTCCTCCACCGAAGGAAAACAATTACATAGTGCGAGCGTATCAAAACTCATACTCTTTGAGACTATCTAAGTTCTTCAGACAGATTACAGCCTGAAAGAACTGGAAATGGACACAGACGATACGGATTGGAAATATATTCGTTTTAAAAAATACTGCAAAGGCACGAATTATCATCATCTATGTGACCTGTGTTTTAATGTAGACGTGTCAAATATCCGTACGTACAGAACACATGACAGAGATCTCGACCATTCATTAGGTAGGGTACATCGTAAACATGCTGTGGACAAAAATCTAATGTTGGTCCGTAATCAGTATGTTAAAACTTGCGTGACAAAAAATGGACGGTTAGGAAAAACTCCAATGGTACGAGTTCGGATCATTTGAGAACGCCGATGAGTTGGGCGTGCCCAACGTGATGGATATGTTTAATATCCACGCCGACCATCACGAACCTAAAAATGAAGAAGATCCAAAGCTGAAGTGGACCACACTACGAACACTCACCACTAAAAACATAGTGGGGGCCACAATTTTTGGAACGGCTGATATTGGTGTTTTCCCTTCATCTAGGTCCTAGTGACCCTATCAACGGGTTGGATGATAAAAAATTACCGTGGGCCCTAGAAAGGTTTCAACGGTAGGTGTTTCTTTCCCCTATGTTTCCTGTGGTGTGGTCCACTCGAGCTTCGTATCTGATTCATGTTTTGATGGATCCTCTAAAATGAGAGTTCAAAACGGATTGACGGCGTGGATATAAAACATATACATCACTTTGAGCCCCACAACGCCCAACACATCAACACACCACAGTTGGGAGTGGTGTTGGCCACACCACCTAATTCCAGTCCCACTTAATGAGCGTACCACCCTGATTTTGGTTCGTGGCATGTTCGCCGTGCACCCTCATAGATGAATGGCCAGGATCTCTGACACGTGTGTCGTACGCACGGATCACTGACACGTATTCAATCTGATTAGATGGAAGGGAATCACATGAGGGAGTCGCTGAGACACGAAATGACTAGACCAAGGGTACCATACTGACACAAAGAGCCCTTGCAAAATCAAATCAACATTTTAAATCGAAAGAGAATAGGACTTAGAGCACGTGGCTGTTCAAGAGGTGGGCCCCATCACTGATGATGGGCCATGATAGAGGCCTCTCCCTACAAAAGATCTTAACCATCCATTTAAATATTTGCAAGCCTACAGGGATACATTGCAACGGCTATGATAACATAAAAAAGTGTTACCGTACGTCTGTCGGTTGGTATCATTGATACTAAATCTGTAAAACAGGTTTGTTACAGTAAATCCCAATGGATTGATATTATTGCGTCCAGATGGCAGTTGTTGGATATATGCGGTCACGATGCAATTATTCTAATTATTTATATGATGGTGACTTAAAAAACAATTCTCATATTGGAATGTTTTAAGCCTTTCATCATTTAACCCTCTTCCTTTTAATATATACCGTCTACTTTAATCGTTGTTTAGTGGGCCATTGATGGGACCTTCCCATCTTGAAAGAAAAAAGTGTATGATCAGTATATGATAAGATCATCTCATTTATCTTCAATTAACAGGTTTTTTAAGATGCATAGTAGTAATTTTTATTTTTATTTTTAGATTGGTGAGAGCACATATTATTATTTTTTTTAAAAAAGTTATACATGAGTTCAGATGGGGTCCACAAAACAAGCCTCACCTATTGTATCCACGGTAGTCCTTGGAGGGATTTTAGAGTATTCGAATTTTTTGATTATTTGATAGGGTGAGTTCCTCTATTTTTCACTCATTTTTTTAAAGATAGGAGGGCTGCATTAGTAAGGTATGTGTCATCAGGCTAGTAATATATTATACATGTGGTCCGTTGATGATATTCCATTACTAAAATTACATCAAAAGAATGATCTAAGCAGTCCAAACATTGGTCAGATATAAGTCAATAGTTATAAAATGTTAGTTAGTCCGTCAATTATAATTGTTATGAGGAAATCTGGATAGAGTTGATTCCGGGCCATCCAACCCAATTAGTAGGGTCTCAGTAGGAGAACATCATGTCGGGCGCGAGCAGATTTTTGGACAACGACCCTAAGTTGGGCAAGACGAGCTCTCGTCCTCGTCTTCGTCCTCATCTTCATCTGAAGAAGGTTGGCCGAGTCGAGGGCTCATCCTCGTCCTCATCCTCATCTTCATCCGAAGAAGGGTGTCCGATCCGGGGGCTCATCCTCGTCCTCTTCCTCATCTTCGTCTTCATCCGGAGAAGGTTGGCCTCCTCATCCTCATCTAAAGATGGTTGGCCAAGCCAAGTTCTCGTCCTCGTCCTCATTCGACAAATTCCGACCCATAGACATTCTGATGGCGAGTTCTGACTATTAGTACTTAACTGCGGGCTTGGACAGGTTGAGTCCAAGCCTGGATAAGGACCTTCCAAGTACAGAGTTGAGAAGCCAACCTAAATGCGTACATGCCTGAAGATCTCGCTCGGGGATACGCTTCATTAAGACATGATGCGCTACATGATCCAAAGATTGTGGAGTACCTACATAATTGCAATATCCGCTTGATTGAGTAAATCATGCCAAGATTGACAGACACAATCCACCCAACCCACAAGTATAAATATCAGGGGACCCCATTGCAACAGGTACACAATATCTTGCACCCTCTCTCTACATTACCCAACTTAGACCCAGATTTCCAAGCTTAACTTAGGCATCGGAGGGTCCCCTATTTAAGTCAGTGTCTCCTTCGCTCACCTTTATCTGCAGAACCAGGGTCTGTTCGAGGCTCGCAGCATTGAGTGGAGGGTGGTCCAAATTTTGACATCAACAGTAATCCTATGCTTTTGGTATATTCAAGAATTGTAATTTCATCATTTTTTGCCTAATATATATTTCAATGGGTTTACTACAATAATTATATCAAACATCATATATTTACACTAACTAGAGATATTCAAATTGATTTAGTAATTAACTTTAAATTTCTATAAATATATTACATAACTTAAATGCGTAACTTTTTTTTTTTTTTTTTTTTTTTTTTTAAAAAAAAAATTTTAAGAAACACTAAATCTAGAGTGCCAAACACAACTAAAGACCTCTGAATCCAAGGTATTTCAAATCCAAGAGACTTCCAATCAGAGTATTCTGAATCCACAAGGCTCAGCCAAGGCTTACTTTCCGTAGTTAAAGAACTCCTAAAAACTAGTACTCAAACAAGCCAAACCATCCGCTACTAAATTACATCCCAATATATGGAAATGGAATACTTTAGAAGTATAGCCATTAGATGTGGGGTCATATATTTACAGTGATCTACACTATTGACAGGATGAAATATGATGATGAAGTTGACTACCTTAAAGATATTTTTTTAAAAAAAATCCTAAATGGGACTACAAAATGGCCGGATTGATCAATAAATCTTAAAGTGTTGAAGTATTTTAACTAAAGTTTGTTATTAGATCAATATCAATGCCGAGGACCATGTCGTAAACAGTTTGGATCACCAAACCTAACCCCATGTCCAACAGCTATGATCTCAAGATATCATTTGCAATATATTGGGATATATTCTAGCAAAACCTCCAATTTGTAACCCTAAATCTGCTATTTGTGGAGAAAAATCTTCTTGATGTGTATAAATAATTAGACTGTAACCAGTGATCAAGGTCCCATAATGTAATCTATAGATGGAGATATGGCACAGTGCTGGAATGCACCATTTGCATTGATTTATATATACATAGACACTCCGGTACAAATGCATAGCATGCATGGAAATATATTATCAATATATATCACTTCGATCTACAATGGTCTAAGGGCTAGCTTAAGGCATTATTCCATCAACATAAGGCTCTTGGTGTTTTGCTTAATGGTTATGTTTCTACTCGGTTAAAAGTGAAATTCAATTGATATTAGTAAAATCAGCATGTATGGAATTTGCGATAGAAGATATATCATGATAAATTCATATGGTGGTTATATCACAATAATTCAACAGGTGAGCTGAAATTTTTAAATGATATTTAAAGTTTTGTTTTTAATCATCCAAAAAAAAAATAAAAAAAATCAATGGTTTGGTTAGGCTGTAGAATGTGGTAACAGTAACAAACACAATTTCAATTTAGTGCTACCAACTATACTTCTAGTTCTTTTTTTTAGGATCTGTGTGGTGTGTGCTATACAAGTATGAAGATGGCATCATCTAGATATTACTATTTTACAATGATTATAGTTACGAAATGGCTAAGTATAGATAATATCTATGGGCATGAGCTTACCTAGGTAGTGCAGACCTTTAGTGGTTATTACATCAGTAATTGTTTAAGAAGCTAGTGTGATCTGAATAATATGGAATAAAAGAATCATCTATGCATTAATAATGGAGATTTCATACTTGAATCTTAAAGGCGTACTTAACGAAAAACACATTCTTGATGTCGTAATGTCACCGACAATAAATTTTGATCTTCCGCAACCTACATTCTTAGGAGAATCTTCAATGAAACTGACTTTTTCTTTCTTGTGTACATGAGGGGAGAAAAGATGGCCAGAGAAGCTTACCCATCACACTTCTCCCCTCATGGTCTACACGCCGTAAGTTTCCATATCTAGCTTAATAGCCATTTATAGGAACCACGGTTCAAACATCCTACCCCGTACCTATTTGCAATACTCACAACTATAGTGGGCCTAATGAATTACTCAATCTAAATAATTTAATGGTCAGAGCAAAACAAATAATCATGTATGGCCCACATAGTAAGAGTCTTACTAATGCAATTTTCTTTTATGATTGAATCTAGAGTCCAAATGATTTGGGTGGTTGTATAACAATGACAGGTGTATAGTCTTCTAAGTGTTGGGATGCCTTGCACAAACCTTAGGATCTAGCCTCCCGAAACAAACCAGAATTATGGATAATAAAGCAATGAAATAAATCAAAGCATCAATCACACACCACACGAGATTTTTACGTGGAAAACCCTCAAAGAGGTAAAAACCACGGGACCTCGTCCAGATCAACAATCCACTATGAAGTAGAACGTTACAATCTTCTTCACTCACGCAGGAGTGGATGAATAATGAAAGAATAAAAAAAGAGAGATCTCACCGATTACGAGGACGTAGGAGCCGAGATATAGACTGCACCGTAGATCACCTCCACGAGCATAACCTCCCTTCTACAAGCTTCCTCTCTCTCTTTCTCCCTCTCTCTCTCACCTTTGATAGCCCTCTTGTGTTTTTCTCATCAACACAACATACGTAGAAAAATCCTAGGGACCCCTTTTTTATAGTTTTAGGAAACTCCCCGCATCCTAGTTGCGAAAGGACTTGCGCATCCCAGTTGCGAAAGGACTTGCGCATCCCAGTTGCGAAAGGACTTTGCGCATCCCAGTTGCGAAAGGACAACGGGTCAAAAAAACCCATCACTAAGTGCAACCATCATGTTCACCAACCATGGATTCTCTTCCCTTGTAAATGGTACAGTACTCTAGGAAGCACCTAACTTGAAGATTTGACATTCGCACATGGGGATGTGCTCACCATTGATATGGAGAAGCAACTAGCACCACATAGTCATTATACGCGCCTTCATGTTTGGCCTTCAACCCAAACATTTGACTGATCAAACTCATGTTTGGCCCTAAAAACAACTAATGGTAGGTGTCCTTATCTCAACTGTTTCCTGCAACATAGCTGATATGAATTGTGGATTAGACCTTATCTTTGGGCTCCAAGCTGAAAATGAGCCCACACCTTGTAAATGTGGATCTTGTGAATGTTTCCTCCCTCCACACGGCTATGAGAGGCACGCTAAAACTGCCCTCCTATCAAAATATAGAATCAAGCAATCTGCGTAACCATGCAATTAACACAAAGGGTAGGCATCAAAGTAATGTTATCTTGACAAAGACATAATGTAGGTAATGTTGATAGTATTCCAAGCAACAAAGATGAAATAATATATAGGAGATAGATAAGTAGCGTTTGCCTAAATTTAGACTTGCAAGGGATTTGAATTTTCAAAAGACATAAGATGACATTTTAAAATAAAATAATAATAATAATAATAATAATAATAATAATAGATTTTAAAAAAATTAGAGTGATATCTAACATTTAGTTTATATTTTATCGATAAAAAGCCACCAATAGCATAGATTTTACCATGAGCAAGAATTGACTAATTTTAACATTATAATATTAAGAGGGATTAGCCCTTTCAAATGAGTTTCTTTTACTTTGTGATAATAGACATGATTCTATAGACTTAAGGACTTATTCTTTCACCAACACTTTAAGTTCAATATACTTTTTAAATGGATAAGGATACACATACAAATCAAAGAAGACAACCCGTCAACATTTACTTTTACCCAACCTTCTATTGGCATTGCCCACTTAACGATCATAGGCAAACAGTGGGGTCTTCTACACTAATGAAGCATCAACCCCTTGAAGGTTATGGCAGACAATGTCTTGAATAGCGAGCTTCCTGTCGGAGTGCTTAATGAAGGCGATCCACCATCTCACTTTAGCTGAAATGGTAGAAACCGATACAGGTCTTCCCTCAAAGACCACAGCATTTCGGGATTTCCAGAGCTCCCAGATGATCAAGCAAGGAGACAACATCTGGAAAATAGATTTCCTCACCCTAGATGAGGCCTCACTCCACCACTGCACTAATCAAGCTTCGACGACAGATGTTGCTGCTATCACGTTCATATCAAATATCCTTCCAACAGATGCCCAAATTACCTGTTCCAGCAAATTGTCGATGAGTAGGTGGTTCAGGAACTCCAGCGAGTGGGACTGAGCAGCCGGGGATCCACAGCACACACACCTAGACACTAGGTGGATTTCCCGAGATTGGACAGCGCAATCCACCGGGACTGCGTCGTACAACGCTTTCTAGACAAAAAGAGAAATTATAGGGGGCAATTTTGCATGCCAGACCCACTTAGACCAGTCCTTACCCGAACGGATAAGTCTACAAATATTCCACGCAAATTTCATAGAAAATTCACCTGAGGGGGTTAAAGGCCATAAAGGGGTATTTGGACCTTCCGAAAGGAAAAAATTGGACTGAAAGATAAAGTCAATTATTTTCTAAGGGAGAAGGCCGAAGACCGCAGAAGGAGAGATTGGGCCATTGGAGTCCAGAAACTGACTCACCTGCATATACTCAATGTGTTCATAAAATAAGTTCATCTCATTTTAATTAACAATAATTATATATTAGATATCATGATCTCTAATAGATAATAACTATTAGCATAAATTTAATGTATCGAGACCAATATTTATGACATATAATTTATGTTGATTACAATGAAACTCATTTCACGCATCTACCAAAGAGGGCTTCCATTTTTTAATAATGCAACTTCATCTTCTCACTTCCTCTTAGATTGAAAATGAAGAAAACACTCGTGATAAGTGGTAACCATGCATCCGTTTCTTCCTGACAACAATGAACCCACCTTACCAATGGATCACAGCTCTAAGAGAATGGATATACCTATTTTGAAGGTCGGATCTACGTGATGAAAGGCTTTCCATCATTTTCTATAGAGAGGTATTTTTTGTCATTGCTAGCATGGAGGTATTTTTATTGTTTGAAACAAACATAGAATAAATAAGGTAGTTCTTAGTGAGAGGGGTATTTTTTGTCATTGCCCGCATAGAGGTATTTTCATTGTTTGAAAAAAACATGGGAGAAACAAAATAGGTCTTAGTGCTTTTTGCGAAAGAAAGTTATTAAGGGCCTACTTAATTTTCCAATTACAATGATAAATAATTGTAAATAGGTCAGGATTATTTATTCTTGTAATTGTGTGATCACATCAATTACATTTAACTGCAATGATGATTTTGCTACCTTATTTGTTTCACTCAAAAATCATAATAATAATTACAGTTTTATAATTACATTTTACGGTACTTCCTTTCATTATAATTGTAATTGAATTGTGAGCCATAATTCTTATTTAAACAACAAAAATTATAATGATGATTCATGTACTTTACATTTCATAGGAAAGTTAAAAATCAAACAAGCCCTAAAGAACTATTAACGCAGGGGCATTTTCACACCAGCTCAATTGGGGTAGCCTATGAGATGCAGGGACACACTCGGGGTGGGTGGCCCATGTGAGGTGGGTGGCTCGTGAGAGGCGGGTCCCACCCGTGTAATTCAGGTGGTTCGTGTACCCATGTGATTTGGGGCCCACGAGGGGGGTTTGACCGAAGTCCTAACCCATGAAATGTGGGGCCTGGGCTATGAGATAAATGGATTGATTCGTCATGCTCTAACAGTTCAAACTTTTAGAGTAAGTAGTTAATTGTCCTGCGTCAACTCTCATGCACAAGTCATAAAGTATACAATTTTGAAGTCCACATGATATGTACATGACATCTAGCTTATTTAGAAAAAATAAATAAATTTCATAATAACCACACTAACTAAAAATCTTTCTAATATAATCACTTAAAGAGTTGTATATGAATTTCGATATTTTCAAGTGGGAATCTTTTTTACTAGTATGACACACCTTATGTTTAAATGTATTAAATTTTTTATTCTTTTAAATATCAGGGCTGATTACATCTATTAGACACGTCGGATGTCATATAAATATCACATTGGCCTCACAATTCTCTAATTTCAATAAAGTTACAACTTACAATGAGCTTTGTTGTTTTTTGAGTTCCCTGTTCTCGTTCTTGTTTTATCTGGTTTTTTTCCTGCCAATTCTGTGGTAATAAATTTCTTATTTCTCAAAAAGAAGTTACAAAGGGCCTCATGTATTTTTTCTACTAAAAAGTTGGTGAAAAAGTGTGTGTGTATATATATATATATATATAAACTAAACTAAACTTCAATAAAATTTTCTAAATGTAGGCGTTGAAATCTAACCCCTAATGTTTTAACTGATTTTGTCTAATTAATTCATAAAAAGGGCAATTTTTTTTCTAAAAGTCCCGAAAGAAAACAAACCACCTTAAGGTAATAATTATACACCACCGAACAGATACAATTATAATGATGACTCATGTACTTTGTATTTTCTAGGAAAGTTAAAAATCAAACAAGCCCTAAAGAACTATTAATGCAGGGGCATTTTCACACCGAGCTCAAGCGAGGTAGCTAATGGGATGCAGGGACAGACTCGGGGTATGCGGCCCATGTGAGGTGGGTGGCTCGTGAGAGGCGGGCCCCACCCGTGTGATTTGGGTGGTTCGTGTGAGGCGATACCCATGTGATTTAGGGCCCACAAGGGAGGTTCGGCCGAGGTCCTAACCCATAAGATGTGGGGCCTGAGCTATAAGTTAAAGGGACTAATTCACCATGCTCTAATGGTTCGAACTTTTAGAGTAAGTAGTTAATTATCTTGCGTCAACTCTCATGCATAGTAAAGTCATAAAATATACAATTTTGAAGTTCACATGATATGTAAGTGACATCTAGCTTATTTAGAATATATATATATATATATATATATATATATATATATATATAGGGAAAAGGTACAATGAGCTCGAGTGTACGATAAGCTCCCATGAGGTCGAGCTGTGTGGGCCCCACCGTGATGCGTTTCGACCATCAACACCGTGCATTTGATGACTCCCCTTTAAGTTATGGGATATCCCAAAAATCAGCCGTATACGGAACTCAGGTGGGCCATACCATCTAAAATTATGTGAAGACACCGTTAAAACATATAAAAGCACTTGGTGGGGGCCACCTGAGTTTTCCATGCACCTGAAACTTGGTCTGAACCCTCATTCAAGTGGGACACACATAATGGATGGGCTGGATTTGCAAACCACATCTCGATGGGCCCTAAAAAATGGTTATGAATGTTTTAGTGGTGCACGGCCCATCTGCACTTCTGTATGTGGTGTGGCCCACACAAGTCACGGATTGACTTGATTTTTGAGACCTAGGCCCATGATGGAATGGTGCATCTGACTGATGGGGTAGATGTTCGAAACGCATCACGGTGGGGCCCACACAGCTCGACCTCATGGGACAGACTCGTGCGCTCGAGCTCATTGTACCTTTTCCCATATATATATATATATATATATATATATATATATATATATATATATATATATATATATATCATAATAACTACACTAACTAAAAATCTTTCTAATCTAATCACTTGATGAGTTGTATGTGAATTTTGATATTTTCAAGTGGGAATCTTTTTTTACTAGTGTGACACACCTTATGTTTAAATGTATTACATTTTTTTTTTTAATTCTTTTAAACATCAGGGCTGATTACATCTATTAGATGGGTCGGATGTCATATAAATATCACATTGGCCCCACAATTCTCTAATTTTGATAAAGAAGTTACAATGAGCTTTGTTGTTTTTTGAGTTCCCTGTTCTGGTTCTCGTTCTCCTTTTATATGTTTATTTTTCCCCGCCAATTCTATGGCAATAAATTTCTTACTTCTCAAAAAGAAGTTACAAAGGGCCTCATGTAATTTTTCTACTAAAAAGTTGGTAAAAAAGTGTGTGTGTGTGTGTGTGTGTGTGTGTGTGTATAACTTCAGTAAAAATTCCTAAATGTAGGCGTTGAAATCTAACCCCTAATGTTTTGACTGATTTTGTCTAATCAATTCATAAAAAGGGCAATTTTTTTAACAAAAGTCCTGAAAGAAAGCAAACCACCTTGAGGCAATAATTACACACCACCGAACGGCTACAATTATAATGATGACTACTTTGCATTTCATAGGAAAGTTAAAAATCAAACAAGCCCTAAAGAACTATTAATGCAAGGGCATTTTTACACCAGGCTCGAGTAGGGTAGCCTATGGGATGCAGGGACACACTCGGGGTGGGCGGCCCATGTGAGGCGGGTGGCTCGTGAGAAGCGGGCCCCACCCGTGTGATTTGGGTAGCTCGTGTACCCATGTGATTTGGGGCCCATAAGAGGGGTTTGACCAAGGTCCTAACCCATGAAATGTGGGGCCTGAGCTATGAGATAAATGGATCGATTCGCCATGCTCTAACAGTTCAAGCTTTTAGAGCAAGTAGTTAATTGTCCCGCGTCAACTCTCATGTATAATAAAGTCATAAAGTATACAATTTTGAAGTCCACATGATATGTATATGACATCTAGCTTATTTAGAAAAAATAAATAAATTTCATAATAACCACACTAACTAAAAATCTTTCTAATATAATCACTTGATGACTTGTATATGAATTTTGATATTTTCAAGTGGGATTCTTTCTTACTAGTGTGACACACCTTATGTTTAAATGTATTTAATTTTTTATTCTTTTAAACATCAAGGTTGATTACATCTATTAGACACGTCGGATGTCATATAAATATCACATTAGCCCCACAATTCTCTAATTTCGATAACATTACAACTTACAATGAGCTTTGTTCTTTTTTCAGTTCCCTGTTCTCGTTCTCGTTTTATCTAGTTTTTTTCCTGTCAATTCTGTGGTAATAAATTTCTTACTTCTCAAAAAGAAGTTATAAAGGGCCTCATGTAAATTTTCTACTAAAAAGTTGGTGAAAAAGTTTTTTTTTTTTTTTTTTAAAAAAACTAAACTAAACTTTAGTAAAAATTCCTAAATGTAGGCATTAAAATCTAACCCCTAATGTTTTGACTGATTTTGTCCAATTAATTCATAAAAAGGGCAGTTATTTCTAAAAGTCCTGAAAGAAAACAAACCACCTTGAAGCAATAATTACACACCACCGAATGGCTATAATTATAATGATGACTCGTGTACTTTGCATTTCATAGGAAATTTAAAAATCAAACAAGCCCTAAAGAACTATTAATGCAGTGGCATTTTCACACCAGGCTTGAGCAGGGTAACCAATGGGATGCAGGGATACACTCAGGGTGAGTGGCCCATGTGAGGTGAGTGGGCTCGTGAGAGGCGGGCCCTACCCATGTAATTCGGGTGGCTCGTGTGAGGCGGTACCCATGTGATTTGGGGCCCACGAGGGGGGTTCGGCCGAGGTCCTGGCCCATGAGATGTGAGGGCCTGAGCTATGAGATAAAAGAACTGATTCGTCATGCTCTAATGGTTCGAGCTTTTAGAGCAAGTAATTAATTATTCTGTGTCAACTCTCACGCATAGTAAAGTCATAAAATATACAATTTTGAAGTCCACATGATATGTATGTGACATCTAGCTTATTTACCATATATATATATATATATATATATCATAATAACCACACTAATTAAAAATCTTTCTAATCTAATCACTTGATGAGTTGTATGTGAATTTTGATATTTTCAAGTGGGAATCTTTTTTACTAGTGTGACACACCTTATGTTTAAATGTATTAAATTTTTTTATACTTTTAAACTTCAGGGCTGGTTACATCTATAAGACCGGTCAAATGTCATATAAATATTACATTGGCCCCACAATTCTCTAACTTCGATAAAGAAGTTACATTGGGCTTTGTTTTTTTTTTTTTTTTTTTAGTTTTTCTCCTTTTATCTGTTTTTCTTCCCGCCAATTCTATGGTAATAAATTTCTTACTTCTCAAAAAATAGTTACAAAGGGTCTCATGTAATTTTTCTACTAAAAAGTTAGTAAAAAAGTATATATATTTTAAATAATAATAATTATAATAATAATAATAATAACTTGATTAAAAATTCCTAAATGTAGGCTTGAAAACTAACCCCTAATGTTTTGAATGTTAATTCATAAAAAGGGTAAATTTTTACCAAAAGTCTTTTATAAAACAAACCACCTTGAGGCAATAATTACACACCACCGAACGGCTGCAATTTTTGAATCACCGAAACTTTCGGGCTACAACCAATTCATATCAGTAGTCCAAAAGATCAATGGTCCTGATTCCCTCTTTCCCTTCTCCGCCACATCAATGGCACATTCAAGTGTGATAAGAGCCATTGATCGAGTAGACCACCAGGTAGATGAGCCATTGCATATAAATCACCACCTTAATAAGTGTACTCGCATGAGGGAAAGGATCGATGTGGTTAAAAAATGCTCATGGATGACAGATGTCATGACCCATGAAGGAAAGTATTAGGTGTTACCCGGGTAACACCTTAGTGGGTGTTATGGTTACCGTGCGGAGCCCACCTTGATGAATATGTTGTATATCCACGCCGTTCATCCGTTTTTCCGGCTCATTTTAGAAGAAACTCCAAAACATTAAGAAGATCAAAATATCAGGTGGACCACACCATTGGAAAAAATGGTGAATGACCATTAAAAACTTTTTGTGGGTCATTAAAGTTTTGGATCAAGCTGATCTTTGTTTTTTCCTTTCATCTAGGTCTTCTTGACCTTATTAACAGGTTGGATTGGAAATAAACATTACGGTCAACCCTATGAAGTTTTTAATGGTGGGCACTCAATCACCACTATTTCCTGTGGTGTGTTCCACCTGAGTTTGGATTTACTTAATTTTTTCGACCACGTCCTAAAATGGGCTGAAAAAACATATGGACATCGTGGATATTCATCAAGGTGGGCCCCAGGTAAGGGTAACACCCACTAAGGTATTACCCGGGGAAACACCAAATCCGCTACCGTCTCAGCGTGACTACTGTACCATTGGAGCGTACGGCCTAGATTCTTTATACGATGGTCCCAACTCCCAACATGGACGGATGCCCCAAAATTCTCAAGGGGACAACCTAAATCCTGATTATGCCCCCCAAATAGGAGGTTTGGTAGCCCCACATGCAGCCCTTCCACGCGGCACACGTGCCAACTTGGCAATCTGTCGGATATCTAGGGGAGCATAAGGTGGGCCTCACCTTGAGCTGGCAGAGTGTGAATGTGTGATGGATGATTGGTAGGCACTGGAAAATTGCACATGCTACATACATGTAACTGAAATTAAACCGTCCAAATATTGGGCCCCACTTTAGAAATTAAACTGACTTGATGATCTAACTGGCCAGCCCATTAGTAGGTGTATCTAATGGATGGTTGATATGAAAATTGAAAAATAATCAACGGTTTGAGTTCAAGGAAGGAATCTCCGTAAATGAGGGGTTAGGATCACCCAATTAACTATAGGTTAATGAGTATCATTATTTGGCCTGTGATGCATGCATGTGTATGGTTTTCGATTGCCTGCATATCACCCACCCCACTCTGCCATAGTATCAGAAGTCGAGTGTACAAGTTGGGTTGGGTCAACCTGAACTTGATGGCTCAACCCAAAGTTAGGTTAGGTTGGGTTGGCCTTGGGCTGAAAATCCTCGATTGGTTTGGCTTGGCTGAGGCCTTGGCCAACCTGATCCAAACCAAACCCAATTTTACATGTAATTATGTATACATTTGAATCATGACTTAAGAGGTAGATTAGAAGATTTTCAACACGAGGTCATGAGTTCGATTACCTATTGTGGTGTGAGTGAATTGTCCATGCGTGAAAGGTAGAAATCATTGCTGGAATAAACTCGACGTCCATGTTCGACTTGGTCTGATGTCTATTCAATGATATCTTTAAACATTTGTTGGTGTGGTTTTCTCCAGCAGCCGAGTTCAAACCGTGATCACCACTGACCCATGGTGCAGATATAAAGCCGCGATGGGTCAATGGCAATACCAAAGATGGTCTGGCGTGGTCATGGGGATAGACTGATGCTACTCCTAACCTAATGATCCACTACTAACTGAGTGGTGGATGAGTTAAGTTAAGATGCTATGTTAACATAATCATCAGAGGTGATCTTTGGTGTTTGTTCCTAGTATTTATAGCTTCTCTTGCTGAAGGTTGAAATAACTGTTGGGATCCCTTGCACAAACCTTTGGATCTAGCCTCCCGAAACAAACCAGAATTATGGATAATAAAGCAATGAAATAAATCAAAGCATCAATCACACAACACACGAGATTTTTACGTGGAAAACCCTCAAAGAGGTAAAAACCACGGGACCTCGTCCAGATCAACAAACCACTATGAAGTAGAATGTTACAATTTTCTTCACTCACGCGGGAGTGGATAAACAATAAGAGAAATAGAGAAAACGAAGAGATCTAACCGATTATGAGGACATAGAAGCGTTGAGATATAAATTGCAAAGTAGAAAAACCTCCACGAGCAGAACCTCCCTTTTATAAGCTTCCTCTCTCTCTTTCTCCCTCTCTCTCACCTTTGATAGCCCTCTTGTATTTTTCTCATCAACACAACATACCGTAGAAAAACTCTAGGGACCCTTTTTTATAGTTTTAGGAAACTCCTTTGCACATCCTACTTGCGAAAGGACTTGCGCATCCCAGTTACGAAAGGACTTTACGCATCCTAGTTGTGAAAGGACAACGGGTCAAAAAAACCCATCAAATCTCCCCTTTTTGACCCAGGAGGGATTCACCTTCTTTAAGCCAGTCAGGTTTCTACAAACCTTAAACTTGCCCTTAAGTAAGGTCTTGGTCATCATATCTGACCCATTATCGTCCGTGTGGACCTTCTCAAGCTGTAACACCTTCTGTTCCAAAGTATCCTTGATCCAGTGATACCGAATCTCTATGTGCTTTGACTTGGATTCTTGCTCAAGTGTATAGCACTCTGACTATCGCAATAGACCACGTGCTCCTCCTGCTTCAGGTTAAGTTCCTGTAGGAACCTCTTCATCCAAAGCATCTCTTTACATGCCTCTGTGACTGCAATGTACTCGGCCTCTGTAGTTGACAATGCTACGACTTTCTATAGCTTGCTCTGCCAAGAAACCGCTCCACCTGCAAACGTGAACATGAACCCCGATGTAGACTTCCTGGAGTCTATGTCACCTGCCATATCTGCATCTGTGTAGCCCTCTAACACAGGTTTACCATCACCATAGCATAGGCTCAACCTGGATGAGCCTCTTAGATACCGCAATATCCATTTCACCGCTGCCCAATGCTCTTTACCAGGATTGGCAAGATACCGGCTGACAACACCAACCGCATATGCTATGTCTGGGCGTGTACACACCATAACATACATCAAACTTCCCACCGCTGACGCGTGGGGTATCTTCTGCATCTCTTCTACTTCTACCTTCGTCTTGGGACACTGCATGTCGCTCAATCTGAAGTGACCATCTAATGGAGTACTGACCGGCTTCGCTGCATTCATATTGAACCGCTCTAGGACTTTCTCAATATACCGCTCTGTGATGACCAGAGCTTCCTGCTGCTTCTGTCACGGGTTATCTCCATTCCTAGGATCTGTCTAGCCGAGCCCAAGTCTTTCATCGCAAAAGACTTTCCCAACTCCTGTTTCAGCCTGTCGATCTTCTTGATGTCTTTTCCCATGATGAGCATGTCATCAACGTATAATAGCAGAACTAAGAAATCACCATCTGAGAACTTGCGCGTGAACACACAGTGGTCCGACTCTGTTCTGCCATACCCATGTTTCAACATAAACGAGTCAAACTTCTTGTACCATTGCCGTGGAGCCTGTTTCAGCCCATACAAGCTCTTCCTCAGCCTACACACCATATGCTCCTTGCCCTTGACTTCGAACCCCTCTGGTTGGTGCATGTAGATCTCTTCTTCCAGGTCACCATGGAGAAAGGCAGTTTTAACATCTAACTGCTCTATCTCCAGATCTATGCTAGCTGCCAACCCAAGCAACACCTATATGGATGTCATCTTCACCACTGGTGAGAATATCTCCTCAAAGTCTATGCCTTTCCTCTGACCAAAACCTTTCACCACAAGTCTGGCCTTGAACCTCGTCTGTGAATTCTTCTTCTCAATCTTCTTTTTGAACACTCACTTGTTGCTCAAAGCTTTCTTGCCCTTAGGTAATTTCACCATATCATAGGTGTGGTTCTTATGCAAGGATTCCATCTCCTCTTGCACAGCTTTCAACCACTCCCCCTTATGCTCATCGGCTAGGGCCTCGAGAATAATCTTCGGCTCTCCCCATCGTTAACATAATGTACTCATGTAGCGAGTACCTCTTGACGGTACATGTCGTCCCAGATGACCTCCTCACCTGTGGCTCAACGGTGGATCAAGTGGGGGCTGCTCCCCTGGTCCATCTTCTGAAGGAACTCTCTCGTCCTTTGCACCTTGCTGTACTCCCCCGTCATCAGGCACCACAGGAGAAATAATCGGATCCATGTCCTCTAGCTCACCTGAACTAGGCTGATTCTTCTCTGGCTTACCAATGTCTTCTATACACTGATCTTCAAAGAAAAACTACATCTCTGCTCCTGACGAGCTTCCTCTCGGTCGGATCCCACAATTTATAATCGAACTTTTCATCACCGTACTCTAAGAACACACACTGCCTGATCTTCATATCGAGCTTGGACCTCTCATCCTTTGGTACGTGAACGGATGCCCTGCATCCAAACACCCTGAGATGACTGTATGATGAATCATGTCCAGCCCACACCTTCTCAGGTACTTCTCCATTTAATGGGGCTGATGGAGACCTGTTTATCAAATACACCGCCGTGTGCATTGCTTCTCCCCAGAACGTCTTAGGCAATTTCGCATGGGATAACATGCATCTGATTCTCTCAACAATGGTGCGATTCATTCGCTCAGCTACACCATTATGCTGGGGGGTCTTGGGAACCGTCTGTTCATGCCGTATACCCAGGGACTTGCAGTACTCATGAAAGTCGCCGACGTATTCACCACCATTGTCAGTGCGGATGCACTTCAGTGATCTACCTGTCTCTCTCTCAACCATAGCATGAAACAATTTAAACACACCAAAGACCTCGTCCTTGGATTTCAAAGCATAAACCCAAACCCTCCTAGATGCATCATCTATAAAAGTAACAAAATACAATGCCCCACCCAAGGTTTTTGTCCTCATAAGACTACAAACATCAGAATAAACCAAATCTAATGCATGCACTTTATTAACATGAGAAGCAGTTTTAACGAATGAAACTCTATCTTGTTTCACGATAAACAATCAAGACAGGTTTTGAGAGGTGTACCTGTCACGTCTGGAAGGAGCCGCTTCCTTGCTAGTACCTGAAGCCCTTTTTCACTCATGTGGCCTAGACGCCTGTGCCACATGTCAATAGCTGAATCTTCCGTTGCGTTCAACCCACCCTTGCACATACTGACACTTGCCTTGTAAAGGGTGCAACACTTCTTTCCTCTGGCCACGATCAATGAACCCTTGATGAGCTTCCAGCGCCCACCTGCAAACCGGCTTTCATAGCCATCATCATCCAACCTTCCCGTCAACATCAAGTTGAGGCGAAGGTCTGGGATATGCCTCACATCCCTGAGAACCAATGTGCAGCCCACATCGGTCTTCACACAAATATCACCGACTCCCACGATCTTTGATATGCCAGAATTTCCCATCTTCACAGTCTCATAGTCACCTGACTTGTAGCTTGTGAAGGAATCCCTGTGTGGAGTCGCATGAAAAGAAGCTCCCGAGTCTATCACCCAATCGATGCCCTGACTCGTAGCCGTGAGACATACGTCATGATCTGTAGAAAGAATAACTACCATGTCGCCATCTGAAGCGATCGCAGTGGAATCTGATTCATCTTCCTTCTCTTTTCCTTTCTTGTCGTTTTTCTTACCACGACATTCATGCTTGTAGTGGCCCTTCTTGCCACAATTCCAAAGATTCAACCTCTTTTGTTACTCGACTTGCCTCTTGATTTATCTCGGGCTTTTCCGCCCTTTCCTTTCTTTCTTCTCCTGTTCTCGTATCACAAGAGCTCTCACAGAGTAGACTCGAGACTTCCTCCTTGTCTCCTCATTGAAGAGACAACTAGTAACCTATTCCATGGATATCTTTCCATCTGGCGCGGAGTTACTTAGAGACACCACCAATGTCTCCCAACTGTCAGGCAATGAACTAAGCAATAGTAAAGCCTGCAATTCATCATCCAGGACCATCTTCATAGAGGTGAGTTGGTTCACTATATTGCTGACCTCATTCATGTGCTCGGCCACAGAACCACCATCTTTGAATTTGAGATTCACAAGTCGCCTTATCAGAAAAATCTTATTACCGGCTGTCTTCCTCTCATACAGCCCTTGTAATTTCAGCCATAGGCTAGCGGCTGAGGTTTCCGTAGACACATGGTGGAACACAGAATCATCCAACCATTGTCTAATAAACCCCACCGCCTTTCGGTCCGTCTTCTTCCAATCATCATCAATCATATCCTTGGATTTTGCTGATATGCCTAAGATTGGAGAATATAGGTCCTTGCAATAAAGCAAGTCCTCCATCTTAGCCTTCCATATGGTCCAGTTAGAACCATTGAGGCTGATCATCCTTGATGAGCCACCTTCCATAATTCAAAACCGATCCTACCCGTTCAATTAACTTAGCTCTGAGACCACTTTGTTGGGATGCCTTGCACAAACCTTTGGATCTAGCCTCCCGAAACAAACCAGAATTATGGATAATAAAGCAATGAAATAAATCAAAGCATCAATCACACAACACACAAGAAATTTTTACGTGGAAAACCCTCAAAGAGGTAAAAACCACGGGACCTCGTCCAGATCAACAAACCACTATGAAGTAGAACGTTACAATTTTCTTCACTCACGCAGGAGTGGATAAACAATAAGAGAAATAGAGAAAACGAAGAGATCTAACCGATTATGAGGACATAAAATTTGAGATATAAATTGCAAAGTAGAAAAACCTCCACGAGCAAAACCTCCCTTCTATAAGCTTCCTCTCTCTCTTTCTCCCTCTCTCTCACCTTTGATAGCCCTCTTGTATTTTTCTCATCAACATAACATACCGTAGAAAAACTCTAGGGACCCTTTTTTATAGTTTTAGGAAACTCCTTTGCGCATCCTACTTGCGCATCCCAGTTGCGAAAGGACTTGCGCATCCTAGTTGCGAAAGGACTTGCGCATCCCAGTTGCGAAAGGACTTTACGCATCCTAGTTGCGAAAGGACAACGGGTCAAAAAAAACCCATCAATAACTAATGGCCCATGTGGCGTCCCCCACATGTAACCAGCTAAGAAAGCAGTTATCCTTCTCTTGATTGTAGCTTGTCTTGATCAAACGTGTGCTTCAACATTGACATGTCCATAATGGCTATTCATTCCTATCTGAAGATTCTCTACCTAACATGGCATCCGAAGACTTCATCTAGTTTTTGGACATTTAGCGTGCAAGTTGGACACACTATACATGCCATGTGGCATGATCTATGTTGTTGATTTGATCTGTCAGATTTTGGTATAAACACTTCCCCTCTCACGTTTTTTGTCATTCGGCAAAGGATGGTGAGAAACATGATATGATATTAATGGTTGTCCACATGACACATGCTTCATTCATCAAATTTTCAAACAACTACTCTACTTTTTGCTCTTTTTTATTGACTTTTTGTCTCTGTTTCAAGCTAAAAGAGATGAGGAGATTGAACTTCGTATCTTGTCGCTAGAACCAGTACTGGTTACTAATGAACTAACCTAAGTATACACATCTACTCTGTGAATACTTCAGAAAATTCTTGTCGAGTTTGGACAAGCCTAGTCTTTTCGTGACAAGATAAATTCATGGATTGAAGAAGTTCAATCTACAAAAGACTACCTTAGATGGATGGAGCTTCAGCATGACATCATTAAGGACTCACTTTCCATAGTCAAATTGGTCCATTGGTACGTCAAATATCATGTACGGGAGCTTCAGCAATTGAGGGAATGAAGGTTCGAGGTCCAAAATAAAGAGAATTCTTTCAATGACCTTGAGTATGTTGTATTTGATGTCTTAAATCTAATCAGATTCTGCGCGGATTTTTTCGCGCAACTGCGAAAGTGCAGGATTCGTTTCCGATTTCGTTTATAATTCTTTCCGATTTTGTTTGGGATTCTTCCTAAAACTATATATATAGTTATAAACAGGATTGAGAGGTATTGTTCTAAGGGATTCCATGGCTTTATAAAAGGATTCTAGGGTTTCTAAAAGGGTGGAGCAAGGGAGGAATTTGAGGATTGCTCAAGTCTGATAAGTCCTTCCTCTTTTGTAATTTTTGCTTTCATAGTGAAGATTTGTCACTTTATGTCATGACTTTTTCCCGAAAGGGTTTTACACATTAAATCTTTGTGTTCTCTTGTGTTAGCTTGGTGCTCTTAAATTGCTATCCTAGATCCATCTCTGTGTGATTCCGCAGCACAAAACCCAACAAGTGGTATCAGAGTTATCGTTGGGGCATAGATCTAAATCTACAGGATTAGCAATAATGGAAAACACCAAGTTTGATATTCAGAAGTACTCAGGAAAAAATAATTTTGAGTTATTGAAGATTAAGATAATTAGTCCATTAACTAAGCAAGGCGAAGTTAAGGCTGTTGAGGAGCGAAAATCGATTATGAAAGATAAAGAATGAGAGACTCTTGATAGTAATGCTTTAGCCTCCATCCGTTTATGTCTCACGGATGAGGTTCTCTATACTATTTTGAGGGAGAAAACTGCAGCTAAGTTATGGGCAAAATTAAAGGATATCTATGCGAAAAAATCCTCTGAAAATCGCCTACACTTAAAGCTATAGTAGTATAACTTCAAGATGGCAAAGGGTGAAGATCTGGAGGCCCACATCAGCAACTTTAATAAATTGGTTTACAAATTGCTGGATATGGAGGAAATGATCAAAGATGAGGAACAAGCATGTATGTTGCTAAATTCTCTTCTGGCATCGTATGAGTCATTCAAGGATGCGATATGCACTGCAAATAAAACCCTGAGTGTCGACACCATTATCTCAGCTCTTCAAGGGAAGGCCATGAGAAAGCTAAATGGTGACATGAGGACATCTTCCGATGCACTTTTATGAGAGGCAGGAATTCTGAGCAAGGTACAGGATCTTCAAGACCTATATCCAAATTTAAGGGCAAGGGCAAAGGAAAACTAAATGCTGGAACTGTGGGATGACTGGACACATGAAGAAGGATTGTACCAATCCTAAAGAGAAGAAAGAAAATTCAGCGGCTTCTTCCAAGGAGGCCAATGTTGTCACTTCTGATAAGGAGACGAGTGGTGGTGATATACTGTCTGTGTCTATGATCGGACACTTGCACGACAATCATGGAGATGAGTGGATCCTCGACACAGGAGCGTCATATCACATGACTCCTTATCAGAGTTGGTTCGCTAGTTATAGAGAACGTGATGGTGGATAGGTTTTTATGGGCAATGACAATGCCTGTAATGTTGTGGCTATTGGTACGGTGAGCATCAAGATGTGTGATGGAATGGAGCATACCGTGACTGATGTCAGGCACGTTCCTGATATGAAAAAAAGTCTGATTTCTCTCGGTGCACTTGAGGCTATATGGTGCAAGTTCACTGGTATTGATGGTGTCCTTAAAGTTTCAAAAGGGGCACTCGTGGTTATGAGAGCGCAAAGGCACAAAGACCTTTACAGGTTGATCGGAAGTACTTCAGCATGTAGAGGGGTAGCAGTTGTTGCAGATTCCACTTCTGTACATATGTGGCATGCTCGTCTAGGCCACATGAGTGAGCAGGGCATGAAGGTACTATCTGATCATTGTTTGATTCCAACTTTTAAGAATTCTGATTTAGATATATGTGAACATTGTATATATGGTAAACAATCTAGATTATCTTTTAAAACTGGAAAACATATATGTAAGCGAGTGCTTGATTATGTGCACTCTAACGTATGGGAGTCATTGTCATAAGTTTCCATTAGGGGGTTGCCATGGTTTGTTTCATTTATTAACGACTAATACAGGAAAGTTTGGGTTTACTTCATAAAACGTAAATTCGAAGTTTTCACCATATTCAAACAATGGAAGGCAATGGCGGAAAAACGGTCAGGGCAAAAAATAAAGGTTTTAAGGAATCACAATGATGGAGAATTCACTTCCACTGAGTTTAATGAATATTGAAAGGATAAAGGGATCATTGTGCACAACACAGTGCGTCACACGCCCGAACAAAATGGTGTGGCCGAGCGAATAAATCGAACTCTCTTGAAGAGGGCCCGATGCATGTTTAGTAATGCTGCGTTGGGTAACAAATTATGGACTGAGGCCGTCAACACGGCTTGCTATTTGGTGAACCGGTCTCCTTCTATGACAATTGAATGTAAAATCTCAGAGGAAGTATGGAGTGATTATAAGCTGGACTACTCAGATTTATGCATATTTGGTTGTGAGGCTTACTCTCATGAACCGTCATTTGAGAGAGATAAGCTAGACCATAGAGCTAAAAAGTATATTTTTGTTGGCTATGGTATTGGTTTGAAAGGTTATAGGTTATTCAACAAGATCACACGCAAGGTCATCACTAACCATGACGTCAAATTTGATGAAAGCTCCCTATTCCATAAGAATGATCAAAATGAGCAAAAGAAACCAGAAAAGTTGATCGTAGATGTCTATATTAATACAGATGATACTCAGGCAGAGACAGATGCACAGACAAAGGTACGGGATCAGGTGGAGCAGCCACCTGTGAGAAGGAACCCACCGCGTGATCGCAAGTTACCGGCAAGATACAGGAACGACTCTAACATTACATATGCCCTCATTACAGATGAAGGGGACCTATCGACTATTCAGGAGGCTCTTGATGGGCCTGATGCAGAAACGTGGAAGGCGGCTATGGATGATGAGATGGACTCGTTGCACAAAAATCACACATGGGAGCTGGTGGAGCTTCCAGTAGGTCGAAAAGTGATCGAATGCAAATAGTTATTTAAAAGGAAACAGGATAAATACAAAGCGAGGTTGGTAGTGAAGGGATATGCTCAAAGAGAAGGAATCGACTTCGACTTCACAGAGATATTCACGTCGGTAGTTAAGCAAGTATCCATCAGATTCGTGTTGGCGTTGGTTACCCAATATGATCTCGAGCTAGAACAGATGGATGTCAAGACGGCATTCCTGCACAAAGAGTTGGAAGAACAAATCTAAATGAAGCAACCAGAGGGCTACGAAATTAAAGGGGCGGAGAAAAATTTTTGCAGGTTAATGAGGTGTTGTATGACCAGAAATAGTCGCCTAGGCAGTGGTAAAAGAAATTTGATTCTTTCATGTTGAGTCAAAAATTTACTCGGAGTGAATATGATCACTATGTCTATTACAAGACACTTAGTGATGGTAAATTCATCATCCTAATATTGTATGTTGATGATATATTGATCACTAGTCATGATATGTCTGAAATCAACGTACTGAAGACTCGGTTATCAGAGACATTCGAGATAAAAGATCTGGGGGCTGCAAAGAGGGTTCTCGACATAGATATTCATAGAGACAAGAAGAGGAGTAGGCATTGGTTATCACAGGCATAATACCTTAAAAAGGTACTGATCAAGTATGGGATGGACCAAGCAAAGCCAGTGAGCGTTCCCACGTGGCTCACTTCAAGCTTTCCTCAGAACAATGTCCTAAATCAAATAAGGAAAAACAAGTTATGTCTTATGCTTTTTATTCGAATGCGATTGACAATTTAATGTATGTCATAGTCTATACGACACCAGATATTTCACAGGCAATCGGTGTTGTGAGCAGATGCATGTCAAACTCCAGCAACCAACATTGGGAAGCGGTGAAATGGCTACTTCGATACATTCGAGGTACAAAAGACTACGTCTTAACTTTTGAGAAGAGAGGGGCAAAGTTAGTAGGGTATATGGATTCAGACTACGCAGGCAATGTGGATTCAATAAAGTCAACTTTAGGATACTCATTTGTACTAGCGAGTAGAGCAATTAGTTGGATGTCGAAGCTTCAGTCCGTGGTGGCACTTTTCATGACCAAAGCGGAATATATGGCAGTGACGGAAATGTTTAAGGAATGTATTTGGTTAAGAGGCATGATAAATCAATTAGGACTTCAGCAGGAGGCTGTGCCGGTTAATTGTGATAGCGAGAGCGCTATCAATTTGGCTAAAAATTCTGTTTATCACTCTCGTACTAAACACATTGATGCTCATTACCATTTTATCCAAAAGGTGCTTGAGGAAGGAGGTGTAACTCTGGAGAAGATTTATACCAGCGTGAATCCAGCAGACTGCTCACCAAGGTTGTTCCGACAGAAAAGTTCAAGTTCTATATAACTTCTTTAGGCTTGGTGATGGCGTAAAAGGAAGACGCAGTGTACATGAGAAGTATTGAGAAACTATAATGTGAGGCAAAGATAAGAGAATAGGACATGAGTTACACGTTTGAAGATTGAAGACATAGTGGAGATTGTTATATTTGATGTCTTAAATCTAATCAGATTTTGCATAAATTTTTCGCACAACTGTGAAAGTGCGGGATTTATTTCCGATTTCATTTATGATTCTTTCCGATTTTGTTTGGAATTCTTTCTAAAACTATATATATGGGTGTAAACGAGATTGAGAGGTATTATTTTAAGGGATTCTAAGGATTTATAAAAGAGTTGTAGGGTTTCTAAAAGGGTGGAGCAAGGGAGAAATTTGAGGATTTCTCAAGTCTAGTAAGTCCTTCCTCTTTGTAATTTTTGCTTTCATAATGCAGATCTATCGCTTTGTACCGTGGTTTTTTCCCGAAAGGGTTTTCCACGTTAAATCATTGTATTCTCTTGTGTTTGCTTTGTGCCCTTGGATTGTTATCCTAGATGCATCTATGTGTGATTCCGCAGCACAAAACCCAATAGAGTATCGATATCGCAAAGTGAAAACCCTACTCCGCGAGGCTTGCATGGAGTCAAAAATTGCATTGGCAAAATGGGTTAAATTTAAGATTACCTTTAACCAAGCAGAATTTCTTTTCAGGTATATGTGACTTTATCTGGATGAACAAGATGCTGAAGTACCTTAATGGACGACCCATAAGCTAGAGATAGAAGATGTTTTGGCTGAATGCATTTCTGAATGTGAGAAGCTTCACGACCGACCAAATTAACTACTTCACTTTTTCTTTATTTTGTTTGTTTTATTTGTATACACTTTATTCCTTAATATACAAAGTCATTTTTTCGGCCTTTTATGCCTAAGTGTTTTGTCTTTTGTGGACTTGACTTATAACACCCGGCCCATCCAGAACAGTGTCCTGAGGCGTCCACGTGGGAACTGCCACAAGACCTCCGATTCGACCGCTCGTGTGAGAGATTTTGCCAACAAATTAACCCGAGTTATGCCATTAATACGGTCAAGTCTGATTATGTTCGGACCGAGCATGGGCCGTAAAGTTAGTATGCCTTTCTGTACTTGGCAACTACCTATACGGGTCGTGCAACGCCTAAGGAATGGCAGAAAAATCTAAAACTTTAGGAGGTTGTGGGCCTCACTGGGCTCATAGTCCATTAGGGACTACGGACTCAAAAGACACCTGGAAACAGACAAATTCGCACCGTCCAGTTAGCACTTGCCCTAGCCTTGGCCTAAGGCTTGAAATTTTAAATCAATAGCCCTTGCTTAGAATAGGGAATCAGAGCATTTCAGCTGTCAGATCTTTTCCAAATTTACACCAAAGGCTAAAAATAATTCTTTACACTCATCCGCCAAATCTGGTCCCTGATCGAGTAATGGTGACCATTGATCGCAAATCGGGCCATTACGATAAAACCTCGCATCCGTTTGCCGTCAAACTTTGTACAGCCCTTCATCGGGCCATGGACCACCTATCATATAAATTTCACGGCCAAGGGGCCATCAGGGCAGTCTCCGCAGCCAAAAGGGGGGGTC
Source organism: Magnolia changhungtana (assembly GCA_030180095.1). NCBI lineage: Eukaryota > Viridiplantae > Streptophyta > Magnoliopsida > Magnoliales > Magnoliaceae > Magnolia > Magnolia changhungtana. The sequence goes on from JASAUF010000617.1 coordinate 5,401,405, forward strand.
CCACAGGACCATTGAATCGTAAATCGAGTCATTACGATAAAACCTCACATCCGTTTGCCGTCAAACTTTGTGTATCCCTTCATCAGGCCATAAGGCACCTAACTTATAAATTTCATGGCTAGGGGGCCATCAGGGCAGCCCCAATAACCAGAATGGGCTCCACAGGGACATTGGAGGCAATTACCAAAGTACAGGGCCAACTGAAATAAATCTCTAGATATTTATATCCAGCCCTCTCTCTCTCTCACTCCCATAAACTCCAGCAGCTGAGAGAGAAAGAGAGAGAAGGTAGAAGAGAGAAAGGTGATAGGGTGAGTGATTGTGGGTCAGTGGTGCTTGGGATTTGGAAACCCCCGCACCTACGCCTTCCATTGGCCGGAAAACGCCGACCCAATCGCCGTTGGAGCAAAACCCCTTTCAATCTGAGATAAGATTAAGCTCCAATCTATCCCCATCCAGTTTCTAACAACATGCATGCAACTTACCCCTACTCCATGTAATGCAGGGCCCCGGCTCGTCGAGTTTGCAGACCCGTCGATGCTAGAGCAACTCCGAGGACCCCCCCAAACGACAATAGGTGTCGACCGTTATCCTTAGGTGGCCGAGTACTAATTTTAGGATAAATTTAATGATTGTGGATGTTAGATTGATGTGCATGAGTAATTTAGGAAAAATCTAGCTAGGAACCTACATGATAGGTCCACCCAACATGCATGCATTGATAAATTGTTGTTTAATTGGTCTTCAATTTGTTTGGGTATGGAATTGGTGCTGTATGTTCATCCTTGTATCTGATCTTTGCATGTTCTTCCTTGTAGCATGCACAATTGTATTTTTACTGCTATATTTTTTTTCATACTATGGATGTTGTGTTATCTCTTGTCTCCTAGGTAATCTGGCACCACATGCACACATGTCTAACTTAAGCTATTAAGAGTAGATACATTCATTGTAATATCCTGAATTTTATGTTAGATGTATTGTACGCATAATTCCATCTGTACTAAGATGAACTCTTAGCTGAAATGTTATTGAATACAACCCATTTTTCCGGTTGTTCAACAAACTGAGATTTTTTAGGGTGGTCCCGTTGGTTGGACCGCCCTGTGACTAGGCTGACTGATTTGGGTGAACGCGAATGAGCGACAGTAGTGGGACTACATGGGTTACTTACACCTAATGTCGTGCGCTACGTGCTCACCTGAACTTAGGCTGCTTAGTCCATCGATTGACCAACCATGCTTATTAACCATGTTTGCTCATGCCTGTTTGGAACCTGGAACACCCCTCGCCCACTGACAACAGCTAGAAATCCATCCAGTCTCGTGAGCCAGGAATGGTGGAATGGGACACTATGTTCAAGCTATCGGCTTATGCTGGAGTGACGAGCCTCTCCATAGTGATCCGCGAGTGATCCCGCTTTCCAGCACTCCTCACGTGCTTACAATCGGGGGTGAGGAACCCGATGGAATTAAGGATCGCGGGGCCCTGGCCTCGCATGTTGAGGGGTCATGGCCTCGCAAACGGATGAGGGCATTGATATCATCGGGGTGTACCAATTTTCCCAACCTGCTAGATGAACAGACTTAACTAAAAACTTGGCTAACATGTTCACGATCGCATTGCATTAGTTAAGTTTGTGACTCGGCAGTTGAGGTCGCAATGAGGAAGTGTTGGTCATGCGCGATCGTTAGACAAAGTCGCTCGAGGGAGTGTTGTTGTAAGGTCATGCATCATACTATAATTCATACATATGCATTAACAAGATTAGTTAGAGATATGTGAAGGTATATTTTTCATTAAATTCATCATAAAATTGATATTTGATGTAACTTATGTCTAATGGCACCCACTGAGTTGATCACTCACTCCCACTCTGGGACGGTGTTTTAAAACACCAACCAGACTCTTCAGTAGATACAGGTGATGCAGAGTTTGATGAACCTAGCAGGGTGAGTATAGATGAAAAAGAGGAGCTTTCCTACTTCCAGCTTAAGGACGGGTCATCGTAGACTGAGCGGGTTGACTATGGGTTGTTGAGCAGGGGATTTAGCGCACTACTCTTTTGGACATTTTATATATGTATTTTGTCGGGCGACGCCTTGTGCAACATGTTTGATATTTCTTATAAACTCGTATATCTTAGCCGCCTTCATTTCTGTAGATTAGTTGTGGCTATGGTTTATGTTCTAGTCGATTCCATTTCTGCTCATTTAAATTGGATTATATACAAATCAGTAAAATTAGGTTATAAGTGACACCCGGGAACTTGAAGGTCGATTGTTTGCACGACCCCCATATTTCAGGGCGTTACATGACTGCATATTTTGTCTGAAATCTTTTCATAGCTTTTTTTTTACCATAAATCATCACCTTGCATTAAATGTTTTTACTGATTACACCTCTTCGTTTCTCACAAACTTAAAGAAGCTTCTTCTTTGAATAACCAAATGTCGTTGTTCAACCATTACATGCGATCTTATCACAACAAATGCCAGATTATCTCCCTGCAAAAAATGGACTTATAAATAATCACCTTCATATTTCAAACTCCATACTTTAAACTCCTTTGAAAATGACTTCCGAAGTAATTTCTCTAATCGCAGCCCTCCTAGGAGATATCTTTGAACTCAATTGGCAAGATCTATACGAACCAATTGTAGTCGATGAATTCCTCCGGTCCTTAAAGAGCCCTGGCCCTTCAAATTGTCCAACTAGATTGCATGAGAGCGTGGAAACATCTTTCACAAAGTGCAGACCATTCCACATGATTACAATGAAGCTCGACGTACTCGTCGTACTTCAAGTTAATTTCTTAGAAACCATTGTGCTACTTGAAGCCGGCTCCTCTGACTTTAGAGGACTCAGGATTATGAGCTTACTAACTTGTAAGTTCTCCACACAGAAGTTCAAGAAGTTCAAACTTCTGTTCACGAACTCTCTGAACATCTTTTCGATTAGCAGTAGCGTTTGAGAGATGATAGTCCTGATGTGAAGCTGGAATAAGAGATTGATGCTACAGAGACTCATCTCTATGCAGCCAAACATAGGAGAACATCAAAGGAAATAGCATTGGTTATTACTTAAACGTACCTTGAGAGCATGAGCAGCAATCTTGCCAATGTCACTGCCTTACATAACTCACGTTCCTTTGAGTTTTCTCTTTGGGAAGACTGAGGAACAATAGCAGAGCAAATCATAGATGAATGCATATATCAGTACCAGCGGCTCTACTATCGGCCATTTTGAGATTTTTTTTATATCAACTTAGAAAATTTGATAGATATACATTGTAATTAGAAACATTCCAAATTAATGAATAAAATCATATTTAGCCTTTTTACCTTTCAGGAATAAATATTCTAGTTTTGCATGTGTATTCGGCCAAACTTCTTGGCCGAATCTTTTCTTCCTATTACTATTGTTCTCCAAAGTTATAGGTTTCCTATATGCGGGGAACAAACTTCTTTAAATATCGGCCATTGATTGCCGACTTCACAATATTCCTATATGAATCCTTTAAGATATAAGCTCCACCTTTTAGTAACTTGTGCATTATGTACACACATCTTCGCAATTAGTTTTCCATTTGCCAAATTCTTATTCTCTTGAACCAATCGGTAGAATTGTTCTCCATACTAGTTCTCCTTCAGCAAAAGCTTTACCCTTCACTTTTAGGTTGTAAGCTCCTGCAACGCATTCCTTATGCCATTTTAATGCGTCTAGAGCCTTTAAATGAACATCATCCAAATCTTCCAATTTCATGAGCATAGTCTTTATAAATTCTTCCAAAGTTAAATTATTCTGAAATGTGACTCTCAAGGAAAGCACTTATATTTCCATAGGCAACACTATGTCATGACTGTAGGTTAAAGCAAATGCGGTCACTCGTGTCCCGGTCTTTGTGGAATTTCTGAAAGCCCAAAGTGCTTCAGATAACTTCAAGTGTCATGCCCTAGGATTGTCCTCTATCATCTTTTTATGATGTTTTTTAGGATTTGATTTGTCACTTCTGCATGACCATTTGCATGTGCATAATACGGCAATGAATTAAGAATTTTGATGTGATACTCTTCGATAAAAGCCTTCATTTGAGAAGCATTACATGTTATTCCATGGTCCACTATAATGGATTCAGGGATCCCAAACTGATGAATGGTATGCTCTTTGATGAATTCAATGATATATGTTTGTTTGACTTCCTTCATAGGTTTAACCTATACCCATTTAATAAAATAGTCAGTTGCCACGATGATGAATTTATGACCTTTTAACGATGGAGGTATGATCATTCCAATTAAATTCATAGCCCAACCTCAAAAAGGTCATGGCTTTATAGTCTGGTGCAATTCTGTGGTTGGAACATGTTGTTGACAAGGTCTGCATCCCTGAACATATCTGACACACCAGTCTGTTATCTTCAACCAATAATAACCATATCATCGAATCAATGTCCTCATTTTTCTTCTAGCTTGATGTGCTCCGCATATGTTTTCATGGGCTTTGCCTATTACTTTCAATTCTTCACCCATAAATGGGCATTTTAACAATAAATCATCATAAGTTTTTCAAAATGATTCATCATTTATCATTGCTAGTTGCAAGCAGTTTGCTTGACCTTTCGATCAACTTTCAAACTTAGGTTTGTTAAGTATTGAATTATCAACAAGCGCCAATCTTCCCGGTAAGGATTCAAATTATAAACTCTTACCCAAGGCTTTCATTCGCTTACTGATGGCGATGACTTTTACCCAAGGCTTTCATTTGGATCGAGTCAAGTCTAACCGAATCGAGTTTCGGGTCGAGTTACTGGGTAACTCAAACTCAACTCAGTTTGAGTTCGGATTGAGCGAAGCCTACTTGATTAAGACTGAGTACTCATCCATTTGGTTCAGATTGAGTCGGGTTCGAACGAGTCGGACGAGTCAAGTTAGTCAAGTCGTCCCGTGCCTAGCTCTAATTGTAACTGGTGAACCAAATCTGATGAGGAGTCATATGGTACGAAGCCCCTGAATCCAAAATTCATTCTTTGTCGAAGCACCCGGATTTTGATACGGTTAGCACGTCACTACGATTCACTTCCTCACTAGATTCTATAGTGTTGGCTTCCCTAGAATAACTTTCTAAATTCTCTTTTCTCGACTTAAGATTTATCCAATCCTTCTTAATGTGCCTGGACATCCTACAATTCCAGCACTTCAACTTGCATTTGCCATTGCCCTTAGATTTAAACCTCAATCATGAAGATCCACTGTCCCGCTCAGAATTTCTCTCCCTTATAACCAGTACATCTGTAGGAGCACCCACGTTACTATTTTTCTTTCTCTGTAGAAGCACCCACATCAGCATTCTTCTTTCTCATCGCCTTCAACAAAAGGGTTAAGATAACGGTCTCGACGCTAATGATAGTTCTACCGGTGCACAACAAGTCATTGAATGACTCATACGAAGCCCGGAGAAAATTCATTAGAATGCATGTCTAATCCTCATCTTTCATCGTTTCCTCCACATTCAATAATTCGCAAATCAATCTATTGAAGTTACTAATATGGGCATCAACATCAGTCCCATCTGTCGTTTTAGATTGAACAACTTAAGCTTCAAGTACAAATAATTCTTAAGAGATTTCTTCGCATAGATATTCTCTAATTTTGTTTATGTACTTGATGCAATTTTCTCTCTCATAATATTATATAGGACCTCGTCCGTTAAGCACAATTGGATAAACATTCTCGTTTTCTTATACATCTTGTTCTATTCATCTTTCGTCATTGATTCCAGTCGCTTTTCAAGGAGGACATTGTCTAATCCTTGCTAAACTAAGACATCAGTTATCTTAACTTTCCATCGTTCAAAATTATTTTTACTGGATTATTTTTCTACATCGAACTTTGAGTTAGATACCATTGATACGATACTTTCAGATTCAATTTACGTCCTTCCCAATGTTATCTCAGATATCACTTGTTAGGGAACCTCGGAAGCACACATAGATGAATCTAGCAAAGTACTACCAATCGCATAACCAAGTCCAAACACAAATAATTCGAATTTTACGTGGAAAAATTCTTTCGAGAAAAACCACGGCACAAAGCAATGAGTAATACACTATGAAAGTAGAAATTACAAGAGATAAAGATTATTAATCCCAACAAGCCTCGAATCTACTCCTCAAGCTAAAGCTATTCCCTTGAAAACCTTAAGAAAAAATTTAAAAAACTTAAAACACCTCTCTTACTGCCTAAATCCTTATTACACTCGATATATATAGCATCACATGGTATGATCACAATCAAAATAGAAAACAAATCCTGCACTTATGCAATTTTATGCTCGATTGGACTTTCGATGAAACTTTGATGACATCGATGATCTATTAATGGCATCGAACACCTTTGATGACATCGAATAAAATACTAAACACCTTCAATGATATCGAGTAAAATACTAAAATGCCCCAGCAATAATATGAATTTTTATAGATTTTTTGATGGCATCTAGTGGCCCGTGGATGGCATGGAAAGACCCTTTGGTTTACATACCTAAGATATCGACGATAATATTTACCTTGCGGAGGCACTGAGATTCGATGATGGAGATTAAGTGATCACGTGACAGACGTCCAGTTCAAATAAAATAGAAATTATTTTTCGTGACAAAGGTCCAGTTCAAATAAAATAGAAATTCTTTTTCCAGCTGGGTGATGGGATTTTTTGCATAGTACGAAGAAAACTGAAGAAAGTGGATTGAGAGGAAATTCAATTTGAGTAGGAATGTACCGGAGAATATATATTGGAATTGATATTTACACACACCTCCCTTGACAAATATAGCCTATGTTTTCTGTATTTGGAGACATAAGATTACAATTTTTTCAAAAAATACGAAGAAGGGTAGTGGGTATGAAAAGGGGTGGGTGTAGATAGTGGTGATCACATAGAATAGTGTTAGTTTCTGCAAAAATCTACAATGGATCTTAATGTCGGCATTTTTCAATCTATTTATATGCTTGCTTTCTCTCATATTTCCTCGTACCAGTCCGTCTCTCCTTGCATCTTTCTCCTGAATATGCATCTTACAAGAGCTCTCTCTCTCTCTCTCTCTATTCGTTATTAGGTTCTTGTTATTGGGTTGTTTGAGCTGTGTGCTTGTTTACGTGTTACAATACACATCTCACTCTCTCTCTCTCTCTCTCTCTCTCTCTCTCTCTCTCTCTCTCTCTCTCTCTCTCTCTCTCTCTCTCTCTCTCTCTCTCTCTCTCTCTCTCTCTCTGTTATTAGGTTTTGTTATTGGGTTGTTTGAGTTGTGTGCTTGTTTACGTGTTACAATACACTCTCTCTCTCTCTCTCTCTCTCTCTCTCTCTCTCTCTCTCTCTCTCTCTCTCTCTCTCTCTCTCTGTTATTAGGTTTTGTTATTGGGTTGTTTGAGTTGTGTCTTGTTTACGTGTTACAATACACATCTCTCTCTCTCTCTCTCTCTCTCCGTTTGTCATTAGGCTTTTGTTATTGGGTTGTTTCATGCTTGACTTGTGAGCTTCTTTTGGTGTTACAATCACCCATTCTCTCCCTCAAACTTACACTTTCTATTGTGTTGTTAGCTTTTTTGGTTTTATTATTAAAGAGAAACACAACCCACTCCGGCAGCTCTCTCTCTCTCTCTCTCTCTCTCTCTCTCTCTCTCTCTCTCTCTCTCTCTCAAACTTGAAACATTTCTATTGGATTATTCGCTTTTATCTTTTTATTATCGAATAGAAACACAACCCATTCCGATTGCTGCACCCATCCTCTCTAGTTGTGTTTATAAACAGTACAAGCTTGTACTATTCTACAACCAAAAGTAGAATGGATGGATGTACTTAGCAATAGAGCGGGTGTAAACATTCAGCTCCCTTTCTTATCTGTGGGGCCATTAGCGACTAGGGTTATGGAGCAGGAGCTCTCTTCAGTCCAGTCCAAGATAGCATTTACCCAATCTCCGCTGCTGACTCGTTGGCTCATAAACTCATCCAACGGCTAGGATTCGATGTGTTTTTGATCCAACGATGCGGGAGCCGTGTTTGGTTCGGTCTGTCTCGTCTTGGACTGAAGGGAGCTCCCTTCTATTCCACAACCCTTTATCCTCCCTCTCATTCTTTGGGTCCCACCATACACATGGCCTCCATGTAAATAATCTAGACCGTCCAACTCATGACCCCACACATGTAAATTGCAGCAATTAGGTTACCTTAACTATCTGATACTTGGGGTTGAATCTGGATCATTGACTATTTCTTTCGTACAAATGGATGGTCATGTGAGATCTTGTCCATCTAAAATGGGCTTCACAGTATGAACGGTCTGGATTGACTTGCATGTATGCCACGTGTATGATGGATGACTCAACTCCATTCCTAACACTGCATTTTATTCTAATGCATGCTTTATTTCTGCTTTTGACAGGTCTCCCAACTTCTCAAGCAAATACTTAGGAAGACCGTTGAGATGTTTACATTTGTTAATTACATGTTCAGATCAGTGACGTGAGCGGATTAGATGAGACTCCGGATCCACCGACGTGGGGCTCACAGTGATATATATGCCTTTAATCCACACCGTCCAACCATTTTGAAAGCTCATTTTAGGGCATGAGCCCAAAAATGAAGCTGACTCAAATCTTGGGTGGACCATACCACAGGAAACAGTCGTGATTGAATCCCCACACTTAAAAACTAAACGGATTCCACCGGAATGTTTATTTGCCATCCAAACTGTTGATAAGGTTAAAAATACCTAGATGAAGAGACCATACAATTATCATCTTGATCCAAAGATTTTTTGGCCCACAAGAAGTTTTTAAGAGTCAATAACCACTGTTTCCTGTACTATGGTCCATCTAGGATTTGGAACTGCTGCATTTTTTTTGGATGATGCCCTAAAATGAGCTTTCAATATGGATGGACGGTGTGGATGTAGTCACATACATCACAGTGGGCCCCACAGTCAAGAGTCCCACACAGCTTAGTGGATCCCAGGTCTCACCTAATCCTCTCCCGTTTGTGACATCCCAACCGTGCATATGGTGGGCCAACTGCGAAGAATGATTATGTAATTTCTACTTTGTTGCTGTGTCAATGATAATATGAATTTCTTTTCCATTTTCGTATAGTGTTAATGTGCAGAGGCCGATTCATGTACGCCGTTTGTAGATGTGTGTGGGGCCCACCGAGATGTATACATGACATCCATCCGTCCATCATGTGAGCCCCTTCGTGTTCTCCATAGGCCCAAAAGTCTGGCCCATCAGAACTCAAGTTAGCCCCACCATGTAAAATCATGCCTAAAACATTTAAAACTATATGTGGTGTGGCCCAAATGGTCTGATTTTTGGGATGTCCATTCATCAAGATGGGGCGATGGGACCCCACACACCACACAATCTGAAAGGCTTTTGTGGTGGGCTACCCGTCCTAGCTTTTCCCCAGTGGTGTGACCCAGCTGTGTTTTGGATCGGTACGATTTTGGGATAATGGTTGAATTTGAAGGCCACTCCTTTGGGTCCGAGTGGATGTTTGCTGCACATCGCAGTGGGCCCCACACACGGGGTTGTTGAGGCCTGACCGCGTGACGCACTATGACGTATATGCTGTATATCCACACCGTCCATCCGTTGAATTTTTTAATGGTTCCCTGTGGTGTGGTCCACCTGAGATTTAGATCAGCTTCATTTCTAGGCCTGTGATCTGAAATGATCTGGAAAAGAAGATGGACGGCGTGGATATATAACAGATACATCAAGGTGGGCCACAAGGTGACGGCCTCACTGAAGTCAGTGTTTCCCGCGCCGCACCGAATGGGCGTACGTTAAGGAAATGATCTCCCACAAGAATTAAAACCACGTAGCTCTTATGATGGTTGTCTCTAGGCTTAGAGCTGTAACCTCAGTGGTAGACAGTCCGCCATTCAACAGGTGCTGTCGTTTGATATTAGGGCCCACCTCACCTTATCATCATCTTACGCTTTTCTGCAAGCAAATTAACGGTCGCATTTAAATTTTGGATAGATGAAACTTCTATTATCAGAGCCTGGCCATCCACATGCAGGAACACGTGCCAATGTGGCACGCTTATGAGATCAGGGCTTTCCATTGGGTGGGCCACTCTGTATAAAACTATGATAGTATGTTATCCCATACATGGACTCGGATTCGGTAGTGACCCTTCCCGTACAGGGGAACGGATTGGCTACTCCCCCTGACACCAGCCAATGGCTGATGGTCGGTGCTCTGTGTGCTCCACCATGATGTATGTGTTTCATCCATGCTGTCCATCTATTTTTACAGGTCATTTTACGGTATGAGACCAAAAATGAGGTATATCCCAATATCAAGGGGACCACATTACAAAAAACATTGTTGAATGAGCGTAAACCATTAAAAACATTTTGGGGGCATAAAAGCTTTGGATCAAACTGATTTTTGTTTTTTCCATTCATCTGTGCGTGTATGACCTAATCAACTGATTGGATATCAAATAAACAGTATAGTGAGCCTTAGGAAGATTTTAATGGTGGATATCTAATCACTATTATTTTCATGTGGTGTGGACCACCTGAGATTTATATACCTCTAATTTTCGGGATCAAGACCTAAAATGATCTTTAAAAATGGATGAACGGAGTGGATGAAACAAATACATCATGATAGGCCCACAGAGCACCGACCATCAGCCACGGAGTTGGTGGCAGGGGAGTAGCCAATCCGTTTCCCCGGTACAGATACCGTGCCGTGGGCCCCACCATGATGTATGTGTTTCATCCATGTCGTCCCTCCATTTTGCCCGCTCATTTTAGGGTGTTAGCTCAAAAATAAGAAATATCCAAATCTCAGGTGGACCAACACCAGTGGAAATAGTGGTGATTGAACGCTGCCCATTAAAAGCTTCTTGTGGGCCGTGAAAGTTTTAGATCAAGCAAATATTTAGTTTTTCACTTCATCAAGGACTGTGTGACTTAATCAACATGTTGGATGGCAGATAAACATTACAGTGGGCCGTAGGAATTTTTTAACGGTGGTGTTCAGTCACCATTGTTTCCTGATGTGTGGTCCACCTGAGATTTTTGGATCTATATCATTTTGGGGCTTAATGCCTTTTAAAATGGGGTAGAAATTAGATGAACGGAATGGATAAAACAAATACATCATGGTGAAGCCCACAGCACCGAACAGTACCAAGACCTCGCTGATGGAGAGTCACCACCGAAACCGTCCCATATTAATGGGCGCGTATTAGATACTGACAAGGTCAGTAGCCAAATCGCTATTGAAGTGACGTCACCAAGCTCTATGGACCCCACCATGACGCGTGTGTTGTATCTATACCGTCCAACCATTTTTAGAGATCGTTTTACGGCATTACAAAGAGAATGAGATATGGACCCACTACAGAAAACTGTGGGAGCGGTCACACCGACGGTTGAAAATCATTTGCAGGGCCCACCATAATGTATTTTTGAGATCCAACTTATTCATAAGTTAACATACAGATAGATGAAGTGAAAATAAAATTACCAGCTTGATTGGAAACTACTGTAGCCCCTAAGAAGTTTTGAACGGTGGATGTCACTGTCGCCACTATTTTCTATGGCGGGGTCCGTTTGAAGTTTAGATCTATCTCATTCTCTTTGTAATGCCTTAAAAAGATCTCTAAAAATGGTTGGACGGTATGGATACAATACATAAATCATGGTGGGGTCCACAGAGCTTGGTGACGTCACTTCAGTAGCGAGCGCCCCATATTAATGCAGCGGCGAGGGTACAACTGGGGACGGGGATTGGCTACTACCCCTGCCACCGGCTGGTGGTCGGTGCTCTGTGGGCCCTACCATGATGTATGTGTTTCATCCATTCTGTTCATCCATTTTTACAGATCAATTTATGACTTGACATAAAAAATGAGAGGGATAAAAATCTCAGGTGGACCACACTACAGGAAAACAATAGTGATTGAATATCCACCATTAAAATCCTCCTAAGGCTCTTTGTACTGTTTATTTTACATCCAATCTGTTGATTAGTTCATGCAGGCCAGATGAAGGGAAAATAAAAAAGATCAGCTTCATCCAAAACTTTTATATCCTCCAAATTCAACACTGTTTCCTGTAATGTGGTCCACTTAACATTGGGATATACCTTATTTTTGGTCTCATACCATACAATGATATGAAAAAACAGATGGACGGCATGGATGAAACATATACATCATTGTGTGGCCCACAGAGCACCGACCATCAGCCATTGGCCGGTGGCAGGGGGAGTAGCCAATCCGTTTGCTACAACTGGGAGGCGGATTGCGTCCTGAGTAAACTCTGCGGGGTCCACTATAATTTATCTATTCTATCCAATCCGTCCATACATTTTACCAGATGATGTTAGGGCCTAATCCCAAAAATGAAGCATATAAAAAGCTAAAATGGACCACACCACAGGAAACAGTGAAATGAATGTCTACCGTTGAAAATTTCTTGGGGGCAATAGAAGTTTTGGATCAAGCTTATATTTGTATTTTCCATTCATCCACGTTTGTGTGATCTTATGAGAAGGTTAGATAACAAATATACATCACCGTAGGGCCTAGCAAGGTTTCAACGGTGGAAATCATTATTTCCACTGTTTCCTGTGGTATGGTCCACATGAGCTTTGGATAAGCTTCAATTTTGGGCTCAACCCCTAAGATGAGCTGAAAAAACGGATGGACGGTGTGGATAAACCACATACATTCACTGTGGGCCCAATAGAGTTTACTCAGTACGATAAGAGCGTACTGAGTACCTCAGTAGCCAATCCGATTTCGTACAACTTGTGAACAGACTGCTTTCTGGCCTGACCAGATGAAGGTTCTGAACGGTAGCCCCCCACTCGTAAGCAACAGTGAGCATTCCCTCTTAATATGTACCATGTGTAATGGCCCACCTGAGTTTGAAACCAGGCTGATGTTTGACGGCTGGGATTTTTTGTTGAGGTTACAATCTGATGAACGGGTTAGATTCCGTGAACATATCACTGGGACCCACATCTGGCTACAGATACCACTGGAGCGCGCTTTTCGCCCCCTATACAAGCAAGGTACCAGAACGTGTGGAATCGACATCCGTCCATGAAACCATGCCATTTTTTGTAGGCATCAAGAGCATTAAAATGGGTGGCCACCACTATGAAGATCTGGGCCAAATTGGAATCAACGGACAACGGACGATCTAACTCAATATACAGGTGTGATCCATCTAGTGGTCAGATCATCCTAATGATGGTAGGGCCTACCAGTTCCCATGGTACCCATTATAAGTAGGCTCGCCATATGTTGTACTGTACCATTACGAGTTTCTTGTACCAGTGGGGCCATGTGCAGACGATCCAGACAGCTGATATGATGGGCCTCATCATGGATGGTCCAACCAATCACTCCCCCAGATTGGAAAAATCCCAACCATTCAACAAGTGGCCACATAAGTAAACTCGTTCACATTCAACCAAAAAACAAGACCAACGGCCAGGATTCTCCAATCTAGTGGATTTTTGGCACACGTACAATTGAAGCCTATCATATCCTGTGGACCCCATTTGTATAAACATTCACCCGAGCATCAAATAACATGTTATTAAAGAGAAACAAATAATAATAAAATAAATAAATAAAATAAAATAAACTAACTCTCACCTTTCACCTAATGTGAGCAAATAAAGGGGCTTCTATGTTCTAATCAAACCTTCTCTTTCCCTATTCATTATTTTTCCCCCAGCCACTGAAATTCAAACCCCACCTACTTAAAATCAGGGCCATCCATGTTCATGACCCACACATCCAATGCTACAATGCAATCAAATGCCATAAATTTTCATGCAATCACAGCCTCTCTTTCACTCAGATCATTAGATTTCCCCCCCTTTTTTGTCTGCCGAGCCTACTCGCCAAGTGGATGAAACACATGAGCTTGATCTTATTTCATCAGGTGGGCCACACTTGTCCAGTTAATGTGGACCGTTGGCCTCTTTTTCAACTGCATTTTGCATGCATGTGCGCTCCCCTGAGAAGAGTGGACCATGGACGGGCCTGATTTATGGATAAGCAGGCATTCACTGAGGGCACCCACTGATGAATGGCCAAGATCTCATAAATGTGTTCCATGCTTCCACATAGGCTCATAGGATTCTGATCATACATGGTTGGAATTATGAAAGCATAGGCATGTTTGCATAGAGGAGAGTGTAGAACAGTTCGACTTCCGGTAAGCTTCGGATGATCTGAATAAAACTATTTTGGCCCGGCTCCTCGAGTAGGCGTGGACCCAACTGGGCAACTCGTGGCAAGAGTTTTGCGAGTGGGACCCCCAACGAAGGACCACTTTTCGATTGCATCTCAACCTCCTCCATCAACCCGTCCACCACCTTTTTCAGTGATATCTCCGCAACGTTTCTGAAATCATCACTGCGGCAAAAAGGACTGTCAAAACATAGAGAAAAATTGTTTGGGATTGCAGGAAGTAGAAATTAAGTGGAGTAAATTTAGAAGAACAAAAAAACCATATGATTATAAGGATGATATAACAAAATAGAAAAGGTCAGTAATCCCAAATGCAACTCTTCTATGTCAGCCACGTGGGCCCCAACATGTAGATGCCCTTGCCCAAGAATCAGCTCAGCCAGAATATACTACCAAGAAGGGAACCTGTCACCCAACCTCACCTCTCCGGCCCACCTATCATTCCAAAATCTAATTCTCTTACCATCCCCCTATTGAAAGCAGCCTATTCCCTCCCACACTCTTTCTTTAAGAGAAGCTACCTACTGCCACAAATAAGAAGATAGGTACAAGGATGAAGCTTTAGCCCACCACCACCCTTTCCCCAACCCAGTATTTTTTTGATATTACCTCCCTCCATCTAGCTTCTCCCTCAAACCCAAACCTCCAAATCCATTTCCCCAACCATGCTAGATTCATTTCTTCTAACTCTAGGATTCTTGCCCCTCCTTGACCCGTCGGTTTGCACACTTTATCTCATGACATAAGGTAAAATTTGTCTCTCCCGACCCTTTCTACAAGAAATCCCTTCTTCGTCTCTCCAAGGCATTAGATTTTAGACATTTGAAAGGAGACATGAAATAGACCGGAAGATTGGACGAAGTTTTTATCATAACCGTCCTCCCACCCATTGAAGGTACATAGACATCCACTTAGACATCTTCCGATCACATCTTTCTATAATTGTCACACGTGCTTTGCCAGCCTTCCTATACATAACGGTAAACCCAAGTACGTTGTCAGAAAGGACGCTTCCCTACATCCAAAACCTTTGCAAATTCCCGAACTTTTTTCTTTGGATATGCCCACCCCTAAAATCTCACTCTTGGAAATGTTAGTTTTCAAACCGGACACCACCTCTTAACTTACAATAAAGGATCGAAGATTTTCCGCAAAGAAGTCGTCCACCTTACACAACAGAAGAGTATCATCCGCATGCTAAATGTGGGAAATCTGAAAGTTCATGTTATCCACCCCAAAGCCTTTGACCAATCCAACCCAAGTGCCTCTATCTATCATTCTACTAAGGGCCTCCATAATCATAACAAAAAGGAACGGAGACAAAAGATCGCCTTGGCGTAACCCACAAGAAGCCTAAAAAAAAAAAAAAAAACTTTTGGGGATCCGTTAACCGGTATGGAGAATTTTGCCGATCTGACACAAGTTTGAATCTAAAAGCACCACTTTGGACCACATCCAAGCCTACCCAACATGTATTCTAAAAAGGACCAATCGACGTGATCATATGCTTTTTCAACATCAAGTTTACATACCAAACCTTCCTCTCCTTTTATATAACAAGAGTCGATGCATTCATTTGTCAAAAGAGAACAATCAATAATTTGCTCAACATGTATTATAAAAAGGACCAATCAACGTGATCATATGCTTTTCAACGTCAAGTTTACATACCAAGCCTTCCTCTCCTTTTATATAACAAGAGTCGATGCATTCATTTGCCAAAAGAGAACAATCAACAATCTGCCTACCATCCATAAAGGCCCTTTGGGATTCTGAAATAACGCTTCCCAACACTTTCCTGAATCTTGATGCCAACACCTTCGCTAATATCTTTTAAGGACCCCCTAACAAACTAATAGGGCAAAAATCTTTCAAACATTCAGCTCCTTCCTTTTTGGGTATCATAATAGCTATGAATGTCACCCCTAATTGCGTCGCAATTAATCCTTTCAAAATATTCTTACATGAAGCCAACAATGTCACCCTTGACACACCCTCAAAATTGCGGATAAAATGCTATCGGAAAACTATCTGGCCCTGGAGCCTTATCACTACCCAATTATGCCACTTCTTTCACAATTTATTCTTCTGAAAAAGGTTGCTCTAAAGAATTCACATCTTCTGTCGACGAAGTATCAAAATGCAAGTTATTGAGAGCTAGCTTACTACCTATTTCCTTAGATAAAAGATCTTTATAGAATTGGATTATCTTTTCGCAAATCTGAGACTTCCCTCGATCCTTAATCTTGTTTGTACATGCTCTCGCACTTGCCATCACATTAAAGAACTTGGTGTTTTTATCACCCCCTTGCAACCATGTTGCCCTAAACTTTTGTCGCCATTTAATCTCTTCCTCCCTCAACTTCGCATTGTATTTTGCTCTACACACTTCCCTCCATGCCTTTTCCTCCTCAAATAGCCCCTCATCCTCCTCTTTGGAATCTAGCTTTTGAATCTCTAGAAGGATCATGGAATTTTCCTCCTCTCGACCATTGAGGACCTCTTTTTTCCATTCCCCTATCTTTTGTTTCAGCCACTTTAATTTTTGGAATCGAGAAACACCTGCTCCCCCTTCTACCATAAAAGATGACCACCACTCCATGATCATTGCTCCAAACCATTCAATTTCCAACCATGCCAACTCAAACCAAAACAGACGTGGCCCCCGATTCTCCTCATCCACTACCAAAAGGATTGGACAATGATCCAAGAAAGGTCTAGGTTGGCATTGTATTTTGCAACAGATAATTCTCCGCCAATCTGGGGAAATTAGGAATTTGTCTAGCCTACTCATAATCGGAGTCTCTTGCCTATTTAACCATGTGAACTTGGCACCACCCATCGGAAGATCTATCATCTAATTTTCTAAAATCCATTCGGAAAAGTTTTTCATACTTCTAGATATCCGCCCCCCATTCGACTTCTCATGAAGCATTCTAACGACGGGTCCTCCCACACACCATGTCAAGTCCCACCTATTGCAACATGAATCCAATTTGGCCCGAAATTCATCTCATTGTTTCGGTTTGCACGGACCATAAACTGAAGAAAAACACCACCTAAACTCCTTTCTTTTAGCACCACTGATACTGAGTACTAACCTGTCCAACTATCCTCTATGCCCCAAATTGCCGAATTCCATATCAGAAGAATCCCTCCAGCTGCATCGATTGCATCCACTGCTAACCATAGATTTTCTTTGCCCCATAAAATGGAATTAATCATCCATTGATCTGTTTCCGCCCACGTAGTTTCCTGGATCTCAACCATCTGGATTTTATATCTCTTACACATATCTTTAAGCTAACTTCTTTTTTTAGCACAACCCAATCCCCGCGCATTCCATATCATAATCTTCATTTACAGGTCTATTGTCCCCTCCTGGTTATCTGTACAGACTGTTGAGATCCTTCCATAGTCCAGACTCGTTATTCCTCTGATATTGGTTTGAACCTGCTTTGGGACTACCGATCTACCCCTTTCTTCAACCCATTTGAAATAGGCTACATAATCTTCTGCTCTTATCCCGAAACGACACCTCCATTAAGCGCACAACCTCCATCATTACCATTTTTATCCTTTTCATGCCTTGGGCCATTGAGATCCTTCTGATTGTTGTTGCCACACATCTGTCTCTACCAAAAAAGACTGATGTATCAACTCCATTGATCTCACTGATTGCTGAATGCTACCTGATAGCCAGAGGAGTAATCAATGTTGGATCCTCAAGTTCACCGCTTCGACCTTCGTCCCGGTAAAATTGGTGTTGACCCTGATGTCCCACTGGGCAAAGGGACCGTCCTAAGTTTGGAGTGTGGGTTTTGAGTAACACCATCTGCCCCGAAGAAGTACTCTGCAAACAGGGAGTAGGTGGATGAAATGTACTTTCGAAGACATCACACCACCCACCGAAACTTTCCCCCTAAATTTTAAAAGGGCAGACTACCGCCTGGTCCTCTACCGGCGATCGAATGCTTTATGCTTACACTCGGATTCATCATCACATAGGAGTAGCTCTCCTGTTGAAAATCGCAGTCGAAGTCGTTAATCGGGGTGGGCAGGAGCCAAACTCTTTGTGAAGTCTGTCTCCCATCGCTTGAGACTCTGTTATCTGACAAATTTTGAGTTCAATCCGGGTCAGACGGTCGAGGGCACGTGTGGCCATGGGATTAAAGTTCTCACGTGCGGCAATGGGATTAAAGTTCTCACGTGCCAAGGTTATGACATTGGCAATGGGATTAAAGTTGTCGTGTGCCAAGGTCATATCGTTGGCCTGAGTATTTGTATTTGTGCTCAGCCCGATAGAATCCATCGAAAGAAGACTCTCTCTCCCATCGTGGTGACGTGTCAGCGCACGATTTGTTGGGGAGAAGACTTCGAGAGCCCCCTCATAAATGCCTTTGACCTTGAACCTACAACTCCACCAAATTTTCTCCACACATCTCTCCAGACCGGACGCCAAGTACCAATTCGAATGGAGCAGGAGAGAGATCATGGCACGTGTCCTCCCCCCTTTGATGCTTTATCGCAGCTTGATACTTGTCCCTCATCTTTGTTGGTGATCGGTAGGAGTATGGATCAGGTTCTCCTCCTTTGTGATTTGGTTCCCTCGCCATGAGCAAGCCCTGTTTAGCTTTGCAGTCATATGTTTTGTCCACAATCTGCTCTTGGATCACCTTCACCAGGATACTAGCATTGCCCACCTTTAAACCTATGGAAGTCGGATATTTGGATAATTTCTTCTTCTTGATTCGAATTCTTGTGAGGGAAAGTTCTTCGCTCTTGACTGTACGCTTATCGATTTCCACCACCACATCCACACAAGCTCCAAGCTCTTGAAAGACGTTGTCCATCCAAAGCTCCAGAGGAATGTGCCATATTTGGTACTAGTGTCCCCCCATCCGAAAATGGACCAGGCTTCCCATTTTTGTATATTTTTATGATTTCGCCTTCGCTCAAGTTGCAGATAGAGAATACATTTTTGGCATGGTCTTGACATCCCAGCTACATCAGCATTGTATCCTCCTGTATCAGTTTGACAATGAGTTCTTCCTCTAACTATTCGCATTCGCTAAGAAGCCAATGGATTAGGTCTGTTTCAATCTCCAGTCTCAACAACCGTCACGAAGCAGTTTTCGAATTTCTTCATAGAGTCGGCCAACACATAAGGGTGTAATGATACCTCTGGACCTGCCAAATTTGTCCTCCAAGCCCATTCGATTTCTTTTTCTTCTAAGACTTGTATATTCCCATCTAGATTTGCTTGTAGCTCTGATCTGTTCGCAACCGCCTCTTTGTAGGACCTCCTTACCACCTTTGTTGCCATCTTCGAAGGGCCTGAGCTTTCTGGAGCACCTGACCGAGGTACACTCTTTTATATTCCTTTTGACGGATATCTTCCATGTTTATCTTTACCTGTTTCTATATTGTTTCTCCTTTTTGGCTCATATTTCACCTTCTGAACTCTCAATTTGTTCCTTTCGAAGCTTTCCCCATTCAGTTCGACCATTGCTCTTGCCAGTTCCTCTTCGGAGCTCATACGAAGGAACGCGAAGCCTCTACTATCGCTAGAGTTTCTTTGCCGCAGAACTACAACCTCCATAACTATGTTTGTGCAAGCAAAGACCCTCTCAAAGTTGATTGGTTTCCAAGATTCAAGGTAGCCTTCAACAAAAAATGTAAGATATGAAGACAAAGTCCATGAATGAGAATACTTTTTCCTCCATTCATGTTTCTTTCTACGAACTAATTCCCACTCTCCCTGTTCATTTCCGCAGTTCGTGGATTCGTCTACTTCCCCGATTGCCGACTCCAAGATTCCTTTCCCTCATTCTTTCACACCGCTCATCATCTTGCCAAAACCCAGGGCCACCAGCCACGTGGCAAGTCTCCTGCCTAGTCAGGAGACCTATACGTGTGGAGTGGCTCCCCTTGCAAACTTCATCCGCGTAGCAATGTGAGTTGACTATGATGCCCTTCCCCCTAGCCAAATTTGCCCTTTTAACCTCCAATCTAACCCATCTTGCCACATGGCAATCTCAAATCCTAACCACCCAAGCCCTTTTTAACCCTAGATTTGCTAAGATTTACCAGAAAACCGGACTGAGAGACGATAAACAGCCGCCTTCCCTTCACATTTCAAGCATCCAGTAGAACCAAGAACCCCTTCGATCCTAAACCCATCAAATCCAATCATCCAGCAATCCTAGAAGCCCTAAAGCCACTTCCATCCATCCCATCCCTCCACCGAGGAGAGGAAAGAGCAACAGAAGAAAGCCTAGCACAGGTCTAGCCTAATCCAGTTAGATCCCTAGCCTCCCAAGCAACACAGGCCTAGATCCAAGCCACTCAATTCAATCCTTGCGACACTATCGTCCATCCAACCGTCCAACCTCTGAGATCAACTTCGTCAGCCCTTTAACATCGTGCAACATTTAATTCCTTCTCAACCCCCATGCTTACCGCATCCATCAACATTGCATTACATAGCACAAAACACCAAATCAATTAGAGCGTATACTCTATGGCTTGCCGATATATTCGGATCTTGCCCATCAGAAACTCTAATCGATTGGTATACGCACAGAGAGTGGGTAGTCAAGGTGGATTTATCCAGCCAAAATTACTGTCTACCATCGGCATTGCATTCAACACAGCATTATACACACACAACATTACATATATAGTCTTGCATACATAGCACTCAGCACCCGATTAGTTCAAATGTATGCTCTGCGACTCGTTGAGTTAATCGGATACCGATTTTTATTGAAAATAGTTTTTTGGATTTTTTTTACTAGAGCATACAGTACATTCTGACAAATAGCCTGGATCTCACACGTGTGCTGTCTTGGCACACTTTTGGCAAAGCCCCGAGTCAGTTCCTCTTTAAACTATGAGGATGTACCGTTCGATGCTTAGACTATGTTCCGAATCAGCACTAGATAAGGTTAGAGTTTCCCAGAAACCCAAATGCAGATGCTGTTTGTCTGTATGTCTCTCCAAACAGAAGAAATCAGGCTGAGAGACAACTATGCAAAAGAGAAAATCTGGACTACTGACCTTGATAGAACGACCCGTGTCTCTGCCATGAGTTGGTCCAGTTTGCTGACATCCGGAAGCAGTGCGGAAACATCACTTGATGCGGCCACCAACTGTTTGTATACAATAGCATTTTCAGGTACCAAGTAGGTCACCCACTGATGAGGGGCCCCCATGCTCATGAATGAATCCAATATTTGCACGATGGTTTTGCGTAGTTGGGTAGTGCTGAATGGGTTCCTCAGCTGCTTTCTGCATACGAAGATGACCAGAAAATGTGATATCAATCTATGCCAGTGTGAAAATGGACACAGAATAACCATTTGAGAAACGACAAGGAAATTTGTGCAAAGAGGATTGAGGGTTTTCTTCATGACACGCATGCTAATGTGGCTCGTGTGCAACAATGGGGCCATTTATCAGATAAAGCCCGCCATGAACATGTTCTGGCCCAAAATCAGCTGGTCTGGTCTCGGTTGAGTATGGACCATTGGCCATTTCCTTTCTAACTGTTTGTTCATTTTCTTTTATGTCTGGCCCACTTGATGATTGGACTTGATTTCCATGCAAAGGCACATCCACGGTGGGCCCACCTGATGAATGGCCCATATCTAGCACGTGTGGCACAAAGAAAACCCTGATACTCTTTACTCAAATCTACATTCCTCTGACCATGTTGATCTGTAAAATAAGAAGATTGATGTTGGAAACAAGGGTTTAACCAGACATGATGAAACCTAATGACCCAACAAACTGACAGATGTGTACAGATAAAATTATAAATCACATTTAATGTGGATATGATAACACATATTTGAAATAAATATATTTGAATATTGTAGAAGAGAATCCAGTGGTAAACACACTAATATCCAAGTTAGCTATCAAGCACCCAATAATCATTATCCATGCAAGCAGCACCCATGTAAGAGATTTGGACTGTTCATATAGTGTGCCCTTCCATGAATGGGCCGTCAAGCTGAAAATCGAATGTTGACCATTGGTTGGAAGTTTCCTTTAACTCCCATTTGAATTCTAGAAGTCCTCAACTCAGTGGCTGTAACCGCACAACTGGTGTGCTTTTTGGGGGTCCCAAGATGAAAGGTCCCAGCAGGGCCCAAAAGATGAAAGGTCCAGATGTTGTACATAGGTTCTGAATGTATGAATATCACATGCTTGAATAAAATAATACTTATATTGAATGTACAGAAATTGAATGCATTAAACAATTGATAAAAATATATTAAGAATATACATGGGTGAGCTCCAGCAGTAGTGCGGTACCAGTACCACCATTACTTATGTTGGTGCTGGTCTGTTGTGGTAACATTGAGCTGTGTGTATGACATCCGACCATCCAAAAGGTGCGCCCTGCCATGATGGTCGGACACAACCAAAAGTCAGGCATATCCGATCATCAGGTGTCCCTGGCTGTTGGGGGAATGTCCTCCTTCTTATTCTTTTTCTTTTGTGTGTGCGCGCAGTGGCAGGGATGATATAGGCCTTATTTTGGCACATATGTGTTGGGTTCCATACATATACCACATGGAGTCATGGATCACCACTTGAATGGGGAGTTTTTGGGTGGTTGTTCATTGTCTCATACAGCGGCCCACTTGATGACTGGATTGGCCTATTTTTGAGCTAGGTGCACATCATGTTGAGCTCACCTTTTGGACAGGTTGGATGTCATACATACACCATGTGGGTCACACAAAAGCTTAGTACCACTATTACTTATGGTGGTTCTGGTCCTGGAGTGCACTTCATAAAAGGCTAAAAGAGTACAGAACTATGCAAACGTCAATACACACATCCAACGTGGAAGTCCTTCAAAGAGGGAAGCACTCTAGGTGACATGAGCAATTTTAATCATTCAAATGTTTAGAACTCAGGAAAGCGGGAAGTGGACTGCAAATATGTGCATCTTCAACTTACTCCTTGAGAACTTCCATTGCAGCTCTCTGCATGTTCGGAATCAATGAGCTCATGCCATAGTTGGAAAGATAGTCAGCGGTTGCTAGAAACTCTTGCTGGCTGTGCCTGTCAAATGCATCGATTTCATCCTGCATAACTCAGGATATGGCCAGTGTTAATGACATTACACACTTAATTGATGGGCATCACACACATGCACACCTACACAGGTGGGTCCACCAAGTGGATGACCGCGCCCAAAAGTAATGCCAATAAGATCATTCAGCAACCATTCCAAATAATTATCAAGAGTCCACGTTCAATGTACACATGTCACCCAATTGACTTTCGGACCAGATCACTACATGGTGGGGCCCACCTTATGCGGGGCTTGAATGTGCCACCTGTGACTTAGCAGAACTCCAATAAAGTAATCCAACCAACTGCTGAATCCTAGCTACATAAGCATCATATAACTGAAATTATTTCAATTGCTAACCTACTTCAGATATTTTGGTAGTCCAAATAATATTTAACAAGGAGATGTATAGTTTTCGACACATTAATAATTGCAAGTATAGAGGGAAAGCACGGCTAAGCTTGTGCATTCTCTCTCTAAATGAAAGATTTCTGTAATATCAGAAAAGGCGCCCACGCAAAACTCAAGAGAAATAGAAAGAGCATTATACTCGGGATACACAAGTGACAAACAATAAGAAACAAATACAACCAAAACTTCCAAAGTTAATACAAACGAGAGGTCACACATTAGAGAGGGAGAGAGATATATACAACCAGACAAAAGCGACGGAGAGGAAAGGTAGAGACAAAATCCACTTTAGATGCATCAAAGGTGAAGATCGGAGGCTCTTGGGGAAAGACGATCAGATTATGACGAGAGGAGAGGTACTTCCAAAGGTTGTTAAATGAAGACACGGGAGTGGGGATAGAACTAGGAGGGGCTTTGGTCCTTGGGAGATCGGGAGTGCATGTGTACTACCATTAAATTTAGGTGGGTGGAAAATAGCATTAATAAGGATCATTGAAGAAAAGGTTGTGGGAACATGAGATATTCGAGAGTAAAATCAGGTACGTTCTTTGACTAGCCTTTTCAATAAAACTATGCTAAAAAATGCCCTATGAGCGGAGAAGCATCATCACACCTATCAACGAGAACAAAAGGCATGCGCAAAGTTGCACCAAGGGGGATCAAACTTATGAGTCACGCTATGAAGCTCTCGGAGAAGGTGGCAGGACAAATTAAAAAAAGAAACAAAGATATAATAAAATTTGATGCAGGACACATAATTTAATGTTAGCATGCAACATGGAAATTATGAAAGAGTCCATAAAGTAATTCAAATAACAAAATATGCTAACCCACCAAGTAATTAAGAGTAAACAATAGGAAATAAAATCTTAGTAACGTAAATCGCATGCCCGCATGCTAAGAAATCACGTAAATCAATTAAAACTAGGCCCGACGAAAGGATAGAACTTCGAATTTAGCATAGGCACGTTCTACACTCAAGGGACAGATTTGTAAATTTCATTATTAGGTTTAGAAAGAGGAAAATCTGAAATTTGAAAAATTATTATTCATGAAAATTGGGGATTTTGGAATTAAGGTTTTTAGAAATTGGAAAAAATAAAAAATTGGGAATCTAGGGTTTAGGGTAGGATTATGGATGGGGAATCAAGGAGTTTTGATGGAGGCAGCAAGGAAAAATCAAAGGATTGAGCGGTTGTCCATACGGTCAGTCTAGGGGCTCGCACGTGTGGGTCGTTGGCTAGGGTTTTTGGGTCCTCGATGGTTGATTTCAGTCGGGGTTGAAGTTGGATGCTGAAAAGCTGAAGAAAAATATAATTGGAATGGTCTTTGATAGGAAGGGAAGAAAAGAGATAAAAGTTTTTTTTAGAAAATACCTCTTTTAGATAGAAAGGAAGAGAGAAGGAAGATGATAGATGGAAGTCTCGCACATCTGTTGAATGGGGAATGGAATCACACCACACTCAAGCTTCAAATCACATGGAGTATTCTTCAAATCACATGAAGAAGAGAAAACACAGCTTTTTGTTTTCAAAATAATGGCATCAGGGCTTCACACACCCATCTTTCTCTCTTAGTCTCAGAAAAGACCTTTTACAAAAAGACGCTCTAAGATAAGATTCTCAATATAAAGGCGCTTAGTAAATTAAAAGTTGTTCCTAACTCCCTAATCTCAACAGAAATATAAGGTATACCAAAAATAATGAAGCATGTAAACAATCTAAACAACTAAATTATTCCGTGGCCCATGGGGGTCCACAATCAAGATGTTCGATGATGATAATCCAACAGTCCAATTATTATGTCCACCCAATCCAACGGTCCGATGTGTCCATCAAGCTCCTATGGGAACCACTAATCACATGTCAAGTATGTTCAATCTTTTTCTTGCACTACTCATGCACCTCTTGGCAAAGTTAAGGTAGCAGACAGCACCTTTACCGACATTGCCAAGAAAGGAGTCATCCCTACTCCCCTGAGTTATAATTGTCCATAGTAGAACATGTTAATCTCATTACTACACCGATTTGGGGTCAAATTTATTGCAAATCGACCTCGATTATTGCCCTATTTTATGTACATGAGAAGGCCTTTATCGATTTAATTATATTTTTGTTACAGGAGGAAATTAGGAGCGTCATTGAAAATTAATGTTAAAAGCGTGAATTGACGCCAAATTGTTAAGCATAAGATGTACTCCGAAAACCAATGGTAAAGAATATACGCTACTGGGATCGGAGGAAAGCAAGCCAAAGGGGCCCGAAAAGGGTCCAACTACAAGATCACATTTCCCACCATGAATTTTGACTCGAAACTTCATACATGTGATGGGGGCCATAGATTAATTTTCCGTACATATTAAATTTCACCATTGATGATCTCGGGAAGTGGTCCAACGGACAGATCAGTCCGTTAATCTCCAATTTGGGGTCCACGAAATATATGAATTACTTAAACTTTGGTATGAATGGCGTTAAAATTACATGAGAAAAGGATGGACGGTGCAATTTCTCAAAAACATTTGATGGACCCCATACATGATGCATGTACACCAAATGAATGCATATTTGGAATGCTTAGAATGGACGGATTTAATCCATATTTTTTCATATTTTTTGGCAAAAAACGACACGCCGTTCTCGTTCTCAAAACGAAAAGACGAAACCGTTTTCCCAGACATCGGTTTCGGAGGCCGCAGTTGTGGGGCCCACCTTGTGTCCAAATGGACAATCCGGACCGTCCATCCACTTCCTGGGGTGGCCATACCCCACTCCTAGGTGACGGAATTCGAAGACATCCCCTCGTGGGATTTTTAACCATTCAAACAGATAACCGACGGTGAGTTCAAAAGTCAGGTGGGCCTCATCAACAAAAGGCAGAAATCTGCCTTCCCAACCGGAATTCGCTCCTCTGTGCAATGGACGGAGTGGATTTTCCATGTAACCAACATAATGGGCCCCACCATTATCACAGCGGAAGGAGATCCGCGTCCGCGTAGGCCGAAACGACGGAACTGGCAATTTAGCATAGGCTGTTTGTGGGCCCCACTCGTCAATTTCGGAAAATCCGATCCATCGGTAGAAAGGGCCGCGAGAACTACAAAACCATGGTGATATTCATCCCATACGACACACGTGCGTGATACGAGGCCACAAAGGGCTAGAACGTTCAAATACGATCTTTTGAGATTTCTTAGGGTTTAGGGCCGCGCCAATGGACCTTCAAAACCACCCATTTTGATGGAAACGAAGGTCCGAATCAAAGGATTGGTGGGTTTTTCCAAAACACCTGTGGGGCCCACCGATGTGGGTCGAAAATGGCTAGGTTTTTGAGTCCTTCTACGACTGCGTTGATTCCACCATGAAGTTGGCCTATAAAAAGGAAAAGTTTTGGACGTGGGAAAGACATTAGGAAGGGAAGAATTGGAGATAAAAGAGCTCAGGAGAGGAGAAAAGAGAAGAAAGAGAAGGAAGAGAGAGAGAGATTGTTCGGTTTGGTGTTTTGATTTTATGAATTTTATTTAATATTTTTTATGGATTTCATGGGTCACTAATGGAGTATTCTTCAAATCACATGAAGATGAAAAATTTGATCACTCTTGTATTTTTGATTTAACTTTGAATTTTATTTAATTTGTTTCTTTCACACCCAGTGGGTTTTATGAGTTTAAATTCCATACTTCTCCATCTATGAACTTGACCAAAGTATAGATGGATGTTGTTTGGATGCTTATTAGACGTGCTAAGATAAGATCAATAAAAGTTTCCTATAGTAAAGAAAAGTTGTGCTTTAATGAATTTTGCATATATGTGTATACCAAGGACATGGGATGTATTGTTCATGGCATCTAAACAACTAGAAATTATTCCGTATGCCGATTTGGGGACAATCAAGATGTGCTTTTCTATTTAAGTGGTATCAATCAAGGTTATTAATCCAAACAAAACAACGATCCGAGGTGGATTCGAAAGTCCTAGGAACCGATTGAATTTTCTTCATGTCTTAATTGTTTTATTTTAGAATTGTGCTTAGTAGTTCATACCATTATTTGTTGGATTAGTTAAGGAGAGTCTTAGATTTGAGTTGTGACTACCAGTCCTCGTGGGATTCGACCTCGATCTTACCGAGTTTATTACTACATCACAACCCCATACTTGGGGAGTGAACAAGCACTAACTTCTTACCTGTTAGTCACCTTACAAAATCGTTAAATCGTTTCATGACATTGTTTCCCACTCATTGTATTTTTCACGACCTGAAGACAATGAAGGTGATTGGTGATAGTCATGAGGCTTGTAGGCAGTATTTTCTTGACTCTTATAGTAATCTCCCTACTAGTTCTTTTAGTTTGAATAAGGATGATGTTCTTATGTGGTACTGTCAGTTTGGACATCCATCCAGTAATGTCTTGAAACAATTGTTACCCATGTCTTTTAATATGGATCAGTTTACTAGTGAAATTTGTGAACTTTCGAAACATCATCGTAGTGCTTTTCCACCACAAGAAAATAAGAGGCACAAAATTTTATTTTATCTGATACATTCTAATGTTTGGACTGAACCTTTTACTGAATCTTCGGTATGTGTTATGATTCGGTATAAGGGCCTAGCTTGACATGCTCCATGAGTCTTGGTGCATTTGACGTATTGGTTACATTCTTAACAATTGGTATCAAAGGACTCAAAGCCAACACCATGTCCTATCTTCGAGTAAAGGAGTGACCTTCGGACAGGGCGAACGGGGCCACAGTGAAAGCCCCCAGTCCCACAAAGTGGAAGGGGCTACCGGGACAACCAGAGCACAGCCACCATGCTTAGAAAGGGCTATGTGGGATAACCGCAGTGCAGATGTCATGGTGGAAAGGGGTATGTGGAAAAGTGACTGCAGTGCATGTCTCCACAAAGTGGGCCACCATGGTCATCGGCTGCAGAGTATGGTGGTATGGTACAATCTGGTTTAAGAGCCTAGATGCGTTCATTGAGTCTTGGGGCTTTTGACATATTGGTTAGGTACTCAACAATAGCAACCCCAAAAAAAGCAAAAGAGAAAATAATTTCAGTTAAAAGAAATTTACAAAAATATTAAATACCTTATGTGAAAAAATATACATTTTGGCAGTACAATGTGATCATTATCTTTGGCGTCAAAGGCCACATGCATATTTTCATGCAATTTCTATTGTTTTTGCTGTTTATACTTGTTTTTTTGTGATTTGAGTGGGTCTCAAATTGATTTGAAGATCGTTAATTGCATCACTAATAAATTGCTAAAACACCAGATTGGTACAATAAGTATTGTTGTAACACATGGCCTAAGTAATTTGCATATATGAATGTTGCAACCAAGATTAAAGGTTAGCAAATTCTGTGTTTATGAAAAAAAAAATAGGTCTCGCAAAGAACTAGAAAATGAAAAGAGAAAAGGACTAACTCTTACCAACACTCCGGAGCTTCCCAAACCCCGAGCTGTATCGATGTAGAGATGTCTCCCAAGGATGTTGACCTGGACTCTGATGTACAATGTGAGTAGCGTCATGGACCACAATGACAATGCAGTTCTCGTAAAACCTGGTAGCCAAAAGACCAAAAATGACCAAATGAGCACTAAAGAGACTTTTTTTCCTTTTTCCTTTTTTTCTTTGGCAAATAAACCCAATGTGCCTTTTCATCTCTGAACTGCAAACAGTTATTTGTTGGAATAGCATGTTTAAGGCTGCATTTGGATATACAATTTACTTGCATTCCAATAGTTGCAGAACAGAAATATGTCCAAAGCCGGATTTCTCCCAAGATCCAAAGTCAGTAACCCCAAGCAGATATCTAGTATGTTCGCTTTGAGTTGGACTTTGAAACAAAAACAATAATATCTTTCAAAAGAACAAAAACAATAGCAACAATACTGCAAGAACTAGCATTTCTAATTGAAGAAAAACTTGTAATGATTCACCTCCACTTTCTGACAACACAATCATCACAGTCTAAGTCAATTGTACATCCAAAGACAACCTAAAGAAAGCCTGATGTAGGATGGGTTGTGGATGACTTAATGGAGTGCCAAGTTTACGCAAATTCAGGCTGGAAGGGCCAAGAAAAATAGAAAGGGGAAGAAAGATGATAATAGTGATGGGTGGACTAAAGTGTCAAAAAGAAATCGAAAGGGTCTATTCAGCCTCTTCATCACCAACATCCCATTCAACCTTGCGCTGGAGAGGCTGAAGGAGTCTTTCGAGTGATTTGGAAAGGTGGAAGATACTCATAACCCAAAGCACAGGCTGAACGTGCTAAAGTCGCTATGGAATCTATGGACAGGAATCTGCTTAGGGGGGGATTGTTTCAGTCCATGAAGCAGCTAACCCTGGGACCCAGAATAGCCTTAATCAGAGAGCAGAGTATCAGCCCGCAGCTGAGAGCAAGGATGCTCATCCTTCTAGGATCTCCCCAAATGCCAACCAATATTGCCCAGTTCATTTAAAGAGGCACTTCTGGGGAACACGATACTTTCCTCAAAAGTTTCAGATATTTTTCAGGTCCCCCAGGAATGAATTGGCATTGTCTGTTGAAGAGCAAGCTTTAAATGACAGGGTCTCTATCCTATTGATGGTGGACAGCCTGAGGGTGTCAAAGTTCAGTGCATTGAAGTTCTCTGTTGCAAGAATCACATACTCTACCTTCCTTTTCTGGTTCCTTACCAAAGAGGAAGTGATCGAGTTCACTTCAGACGTCACCTTATTAAGGAAGTTGCATTTGAGTAAAGTCCAATCCTGGTATCCAAAGGATTTCTCTACCAGCAGAGAAACATGGCTCAGGCTCTCTAGCATCCCTCTGCAGACCTAGTCCAAGTCGGCTATAACCAAAATTGGGGCAGTGATTGAGCTAGAAGAAAGGTCAATTGATCAATCGTTCTTAATGGTTGCCAGGACAAAGGTGCTTCTCAGGGCGGACATGGTGATCAGGAAAACAGTGGAGCTGCTGGTTGGGCAACTTCTCATTCTCAGTGGTGACTGTTCCCTAGCCCCGACCAACACCAGAACCTCTCCCCCATCTTCGCTTTCAGCTCAGGCTAAGGCAGCTCATGCCAAGCACCAAGTTTTTCCAGCAGTGATACGCAGAGCTTCTTCATGGCAACCGAACAATCGTAGGGCCAACATGGAGGCATCTATGGATGACTACAGCTGCAATTCTTAGTTGCAGGATTTTCTAACCAGGCATCGCTCCCGCTTCGAATAGACTTCAAACCCGCACTCCTGCTCTCACTTTCTAGCCTTTTATACTTGATAACTTTTTAGGCAAACACTTCCCCTCTTACTCACCTGAATCTATTGCCGCTTTGCTTAAAGCTTTGTGCAACTATAGCCTGTATCATGTAGCCCACGTGGTTCGGTGAGAGATTGTGATTTTGCATTTGGTGGGGTCTAGAGCTGCTAGGTGGACATTTAAAGCAGGGACATTTTCACACCGGACTCGAGTGAGGTGGCATGTGGTATGTGGAGACACACTAAGGGTGGGCCCATATGAGGCAGGTGACTTGTGTGAGTCGAGACCCATGTGATGTGGGGCCCACGAGGGGGGGTTCGGCCGAGGACTTAACCGATGGGAAGTGGGGCATGGGCTATGAGATAAAGTGATTGATTCGTCACGCTCTATCAGTTTGAGCTTCTAGAGCAAGTGGTTAGTTGTCCTGCATCAAAGTGGTATCAGAGCGTGAGGTCTCGTGTTCAAGACTCCTTACCGGGAGTGATTAATGCAGGAGACATTTTCACATCGGGCTCGAGTGGGGTGGCTCGTGATATGCGGGGGCACACTCGAGGTGGGCAGCCCGTGTGAGGCAGGTGACTCGTGCGAGGTAAGACCCATGTGATGTGAAGCCCAAGAGGGGGGTTCGGCCGAGGACTTAACCCATGGGAAGTGGTGCATGAGCTATAAGATAAAAGGATTGATTCGTCACGCTCTATCAGATCGAACTTTTAGAGCAAGTGGTTAGTTGTCCTGCATCAATGTTGTTGCTGGTGGTGAACAACCATTTTGCTTGGATGGGTTGTCAAGAGGACCTATCGAGGTGTCTATACAAATAGGGAAAAGAAGAGAGAATATCTTCTTCTTTTTTCTCCTTCTCTGGAATCTTTTATTCATAATCTTTATCTCATGACTAAAGAGATAATATTTTGTTTGTAAAGAGATAATTACCAAAAAAAAAAATCAAATAAACAAAAGATATCTAAAAGATAAATAAAGGATAATAACTAAGAGATATGCATCAATATGGTGTTCATCAGGAACACACAAGACTATGTACACCATCAACCCCCCAAGAGGATTCGATTTGATTAGGATGAGCTCGGAAGATGAACTATCCAAAGCTGTTATGATTTTAATAGAAATCGTTCATCTTCTTCATCCTCGGACCACCATACAACTTCAGCAAGAAATCCCCCAAAAAATCCACCTCTTCCTATTGCTTCTTCATATAGAGACGTGCTGATTAACTCCCAATGTTCCAAACAAAACATCAGCAATAATACGGGAGGGAAGAGTAAAGGAAAGGAGAAAAGTTCAGATCCCACGCAAGGAAAAGTTCCTGACTATTCTTTGCAGATAAGCCAGGAAGATTTGAACAGATCTAAGGAGGCTTTACAGGATACGATTGTGATCATTACTCGTGAAGGATCATCCATTTCCCAAGTTAGAGCCTAGATCAGCGAATGTTCCAGGATCCACCCCGCTATGTATATCATCACACCTATTGGATATAACGAGCTATGGATAAAGGGTGGTCCGGGCATTAATTTGGAACCCTTGATCATGGCGGGTGCTTTACATACTGATGGCCCTGTTATTGGTGTGAAAAGCTGGAACGAGTTTTCTATGTTTGGCATGGAAGATGTTTAGATTCTCATCTGGGGGATCCCTCTAGAGCTTTGGAACGATGATTTCTTCATCTCTGTGGCAGCTATCCTAGGTTCCTTCATAGAACTCTATCTGAAGACAAAGCTCGGCGAGGAGATGGTGATTATCAGAATCTGGGTTAGAAGAAAAAAAGGTTTACCCCTACCAAAAAATATCAACGTTCTGGTGGATGATAGGGAGATAGAGCTTTCGATTCAAATGGAAGCACCAAACACTCCATCTTTGCGATGGGGTGATCTATGGCAGATTAAGGAAGCCTCTCCTCTGTCTACGGTGCTCAATTCAGTAGCAAGGGAACACGACAACACAAGATTTCGGTACTCCCAGGGAGCACGAAACCACATCCCCTATCGAGGCAACTAGTGCAAATAATGATAGCATTATAGCTCTGGACTCGAGAGCCACACGTGGCCCCTCATCAGCCGATTCTGCTCCTCGACATGCCGATCCATCTAATCGCTCGAAGGAGATTGCGCCACGTCACCCATCTTCTGAATTTCTCTCATTGGAACCAACGCTGCATAAATGCCAGAAGCTACGGGACACGCGTCAGCTCCATATCATATCGCAATGGCTCGGATACACGTATGCCTTCGATCCTGGGTTCCGAACCGCATGCAAAAGGCAGTCTCGGGTCCCGAATCTCATGCGATGTCAGGGTCCCGAGCCTCATGCGATGTCAGATCCAGATCCAGATCCCGAGCCTCAACCTACGACCGCCTCGGAAAACCCTATTTCCGACCCTCTGCCCTCCTTTGATGTCAACCTTTCACCTTTTCCCATCCACAGCAACAATGGTAGAGCTCTCATGTCATCTCGAGGCTCAATAAAAAATTCAATGGCTCCTTTTCTGTCATCGGGAGGGTCTTCTCATGCAATTCCAAAGCCCATATGGAACCCTCCATCTCTCATAAAGCAGATGGGGGTCATGTCGCAAGATCGCACGGCCCTCCACCTTGAAGTCGTTCCGTTTGACTCACCAGCCGGGGAATATTTGAACGAGGAGGAACTCTACTCGCAATCGGAGACTCCGCATTCCACCGAGTCGCAATCTTCTGCTCCTCTCTCTTCTTCCTGTGATGGATCAAACCACAACCTCATCTCCCTATTTCAAGATGAATCGGGAGATGAGGTTATTGTTGCAGAGCCATTACAAATTAGAATTGGTTCTTCCGTCCAATTGGGAACCCTCGATAACAAGATGGTTGATGAAAAACACAGAGCCAACTTAATTGACATTATTCAAAAGAAAAAGTGGATTAGGGATGCAATGGGACACATGGGAAGATCTCTAAGGATGTCGTTTGGAGACTGCCCAGAAGATTATATTGCTTTATTTCAATGTGTTGAAGCTCAAGGAAGACCGTTAACAACCATGAGATCTCCTTCTAAACGGACACCAAGGTCGAATAGCAGCAGGGAACTTCAGCGGTTAGCAATGAGCCCAGGAATGAGCACTAGTATCAATGTCGAAGCAGGAAGACAGGGAACTAGGGCCAATTTTGTTTCTACATGAAGATTATCTCCTGGAATGTGAGGGGTGTTGGGTCTAAGCAAAAAAGAAGACTCATCAAGAATTCTTATGGCAGATGTAATCCCCAAGTCATATGCTTTCAAGAAACTAAAGTGCAGAATTTCGATGACCGTTTTCTAAGAACGCTTTGGAAGGCTAAGGATGCACAATGGGTAAGCTCTGGACGCTGTTGGTAGTGCGGGTGGCATTCTTCTAGCTTGGAAATCCTCGCAATGGGCTATTCAGAAAAATTGGGTTGGAGCCTTCTCCGTTTCAGCGATTTTGCTAAAGATTTCTTCTGCCTCTTCATTCCTCATATGCTCTGTTTACAGCCCCACCATCAAAGCCAAAAGGAAAGATTTCTAGGATGAATTGACCACAATCAGAAAGAGTTTCGCTGGTCCAATTTGCTTCGCTAGAGACTTCAATACTACCAGATTTGTTGAAGACAAATCAAATGGGCTCAAGGTCGACTCTGAGATGAGAGCTTTCTCTTATTGGATCGACGACTACGCCCTGGTGGACCTTCCTTTACTTGGGTCTAGATATACCTGGACTAATGAGAGGCTGAAACCTATCCTATCCAGATTGGATAGATTTCTTTTATCCCCTGAGTGATTGGAGTTATTCCCTTCCACCTCTTAATTTGTTCTTCCTAGAACAACCTTTGATTATTGGCCCCTGCTCCTCTCAGCTGAGGAGATTGATTGGGGTCCAAAACCTTTTAGATTTGACATCTCTTGGCTTCAAATTGCAAGTTTCCGGAAGATGATTTCTGATTGGTGGATAGGTTTTCAAACTAATGGATTTGTAGGTAACAGACTGTGCTCCAAGCTCAGACTCCTGAAAGATAAGCTTAAGTAGTGGAAACAATCGGAATTTTGCAACAGAGAAGTAAAGATGGATTCGATTCTATCTGATCTCCAATCAATCGATGCTCACGCAGAAGACAGTCCGATGACGACAGAGATTTTAGCCAAGAGAATCCACCTCATCCAAACTCTTTCAGCAAAAGTCCTTGAAAATGAAAGATCTTGGAGGCAAAAGGCTCGATCAAAATGGATCAAGGAAAAAGAAAATAATACAAAATACTTCCACAGCATAGCCAGCATGCATGCTAGAGCCAACAAAATCAGTAGCATCGGGGTCAATGATGTTCGAATTGAAGACAAAAAAAAATCTCGAGCGAGGCCATCTCCTATTTCAGCGGGCTTCTTCAAAATGAAGGATGGGTCAGAGATCGACTGGATAATCTCCTTTTTTATACAATTAGCAAAGCTGACGCCTCCTATCTTGAAGCTCCCTTCTCTGTGGAAGAAGTTAAGCTGCCTGTCGTTAGGTGGAGACAGGGCCCCAAGTCCAGATGGCTATCCTATTCTTTTCTTCCAATTCTTTTGGGAGATAATACAGGATGATGTCATGGCCTTTTTCAAAGAATTCCATGATCCTTTTTCAAGGAATTCCATGATAGGGGGAGGCTATCTAAAAATCTCGGGGTGTCCTTCATAGCTTTAATCCCCAATTTTTCAGGTGCGGCTACGTTCAATAAATTCAGACCGATCAGTCTAATTGGGAGTCCTTACAAAATCTTGGCGAAGGTTTTAGCATCCCGCTTGCAAAGGGTTATCGAATCGATCATCTCCCCTAATCAATGCGCATTCATCCCGGGCAGGCAGATCGTCGACTATGCGCTTATTGCAAATGAATGCCTAGACTCCAGCCATAGATCCGGTCTGAAAAGTATCTTTTGTAGTCCGGATATTGAGAAGGCCTACGACCACATCGATTGGGACCTCCTTCTATACATGTTGAAGCGTGTGGGCTTTGGAGATAAATGGAGAAAATGGATAGGTGAATGCCTTAGTTCAACGTATTTCTCTATCCTCCTCGACGGATCCCTGAAAGGATTCTTCAAAAGTTCGAGAGGCCTTAGGCAAGGTGACCCCTTATCCCTATTCCTCTTCATTATCGTAGGAGAGGCCCTATCCAGGATGCTCCACAAAAGGCAAGAAGCAGGCATTGTCAGTGGAATACATGTGAAAGGAATGCCCGATCCGATTTCACATGTTCAATATGCAGATGACATTCTGATTTTTTTGGAAGCGAAACCAGATTCGGTGAACAACCTACGTACTTCTATTAGATGTTTTGAAGCAAGGTGTTCCATAACGGTAACAGTGGCCATAACGGCCACCACCCTTACCTTTACAATACGTGGCATAACGGTTGTTACGTCCTCGTAACGGCCGTTACGGTATCTCTTTTTTATTTTTTGAAAAAAAACCCCGAAAAACCTATATATGTCCCATAATGTTGATTAAA
Source organism: Magnolia changhungtana (assembly GCA_030180095.1). Taxonomy (NCBI): domain Eukaryota; kingdom Viridiplantae; phylum Streptophyta; class Magnoliopsida; order Magnoliales; family Magnoliaceae; genus Magnolia; species Magnolia changhungtana. The sequence goes on from JASAUF010000617.1 coordinate 5,437,946, forward strand.
GAGTATAAATAAATAAATAAAAACATGTATATCCCGTAATAGACCATTATGGGGCTATTATAGCCTTTATAGAGGATGTAACATGTTATTAACGGCAATTACAGGTCATTTTTTTTTCCATAACGGTTGTTACGGCCGTTATGACCCCGTAACGTGTAACGGTTGCCACCGTTACCTTTACATAACGGCCTTTATGGCACACCATGTTTTGAAGCGGTTTCTGGCTTAAAAGTAAACATGATCAAGTCCAAAATATACAGGGTTAACATGGACAATCAAGGAGTCAGTGAGTATGTGGCTCTCGTTGGATGCTCCTCGAGGTCTTTCCTGACTACCTACGTTGGTCTCCCGCTGTGCATCGGTCCGCCTAAAACGTATCTTTGGGACAAGGTCATCCACAGGTTTGAGAAATACCTTGCAAGCTGAAAATGCCGCTATTTATCTATTGGAGGTCGTCTAACCCTTGTTAAGGTTGCCCTATCCAATCTGCCTACATATTTTATGTCCTTATTCAGGTATCTAGCTGCGGTCCTATCTTCCCTAGATAAACTCGGGCGCAACTTCCGATGGCATCGTAAGGAGGAAAAGAAGAGATTTCATCTTATGGAATGGAAGCAGGTTTGCAAACACATTAAAGAGGGTGGAGCTGGCATAAAAGACCTAAAGATGATGAACCAGGCCCTCCTTGGTAAATGGATCTGGAGACTTGGGACTGAAAATGGCAGCCTTTGGAACAAGATTATCAAATGCAAGTATGGCAGCTCGGTGGGGGGTTGGCGGACAAAAGACTCCTCCTCGTATAGGGCCTCGGCCATCTGGAAGGGCATTCTTTGTATGAAAAAAGAAATTCTCAAAGGGATTGGCTTTGAGGTAGGCAAGGGTGGATAGACACTTGGCTGGAATCTCCTCTTAAAGACAGATTCCCAAATATGTTTCTGCTGGCTTTGAAGAAAGATATTCCTATTGCTGACTGCTACTCGATTATGGCTGATAAGATAGTGTGGAACCTGCAATGCAGAAGGTATCTTGAGGATTGGGAAATCAAGGAATATGTGAAGCTGCTAGAACTCATTCACAATTCCAGCCCAAATCAGGTGATCGCCGACAGAATCACTTGGAAAGCGGAAAGCTCTTCTATGTTCACAGTCAAATCTTTTTACAAACTGCTCTTCTCCAACCATTCTCATTCTGTCGATCACATGCCTCATTTTATATGGAAATATTCAGTCCCTCCGAAGTTGCAGGTTTTTGGCTGGTTGGCTGGTAATAGGAAAATCCTAACAGTGGACAATTTAAGGAAAAGAGGGATGATTTTAACAAACATTTGCCTCTGTTGTATGAAAGAAGAAGAATTAGTCGACCATCTGCTCATCCATTGCCCGTTTATTGCGAGTATCTAGGCTGACTTCCTCCCCCATTTCAGAATCAATTGGTGTTTTCCAACTTTAGCAGATCTTCTGTTGAAAGTGTTGAAGTGATAAAAGTCCCTTGATATACATTGATGCACCACACTCTAACAACTTGAGCTTTTGGAGTGAATGGTTGTTTGACATGGTATCAGAGCGGAAGGTCCTATGTTCGAATCTCGAGAGCAGCAAATATGCCTCGCTAATATATTATTCTCCCACGGGGTCGGGAAAATCAGGCCCGGTGGACCGGGAAATTAAGCCCGGCCTATTTATGGTGTGAGTGTCCCTCCACCTTTGTCAATATGTTCCCGTGCGGAGTTCTCACCTCGCACGTGCGGGGGGGTGTTGAAGTGATAAAAGTCCCTTGATATACATTGATGCACCACACTCTAACAGCTTGAGCTTTTGGAGTGAATGGTTGTTTGACAGAAAGCCTAACATGGCATTAAAATTGGAAAGAAAAAAACCCGGATGTGGCGGATGGCCATCGTCGCTATGTGGTGGTCCATATGGGTAGAAAGAAACAGCAAATGTTTTAGAAGCGATTCCAAGACCGCTAAAGCAGTCGCCTCTAAAGCTAAATGTTTGATAATTGAATGGGCCTCCCATGTAGATGTTCTAAAGGATGTTGATTTTCTCTTTCTTGGAGCTTAGTTGCTTCTGCTTTCTCAGCAGTCTCTAGCTCCCTTGTTGTTCGTTTTTCTTTTAATATATATCGTTATCTTTCAAAAAAAAAGATAGAATGATGTCTCAAGCTGTATGACGATTTTATTAACCAAACATGCTTAAATTGACTATGAAACTCCTATATTTAATTTTCTAAATACCTAGTAACAATAATTCAATATAAAAAAGATTATATGAGTATGAATGTAATGATGAGACCATTATATTTATATTTATATAACCATTTTACCACAGACAGCCATAAACCTTGATGCATTAAGCCATGAAGAAAAAATTAAAATTAAATTCAGATGAATGGTGTCGATGACTCAGGAGACCACTCAAAATGTCCCCAAATTAGCCCCAAACTCATGTAATCTATGGAACTCATCCCACTAATGCATATCGCTAAGCATTTGACATCATTGCCCCCAACTAATTTGATTATTTGAAGAAAAAAAAAATTATTAGGATGAATAGTATCGCCGATTTGGAGGACCACTTGAATGCCCTCAAATCAGTAAGGAATTGAAAATTTGAAAAAAAAAAAATTTGAATTTTTGAAAAAAAAAATGAAATTTTAATCTGGCATTAATCATTAAAAATAGCTGAAATTTAAAATAATAATAATAACAAAAAAAAAATCACATGAAAAACTCTGATTTATTACATCCATGTGTAGATCTAAACTCCATACATGTATTTTAACAATCAACCATGGTTCATTGACACCCAAATGTTTCACAAGATTCAATCATTTTAAGGGTTAAATTTCAGTCCAAAGTCGAAGTTTACTATTTTTAATAAGTTGTAATTTAACTATTTTTAGGTTTTTTAAGAGTCCAACCTTAGTCCAAAGTCATTAATTAAGTTATATGAGAGTGGTTTATGAGTTTGGGTAAGTTTAGACATATTTTACTGACTTTGCTATTTTGGGAAAGTTCACTAGTTTGAGTCAAATTAGTAGTCATTGAAGTGTTTGCTGATATCAACCACATCAAGTACGTTGTAAGGAACGATTCATTCATTATTATCGATTTTATTCCCATTTTTAGAGGTTTTCTTTCCTTGTAGACTCAAGGCCTATTGCTTCGGAAGAAGCCAGTGATCTTCTCTTCCTTTTGTCCATGCGCCCGCTACGCAAAACCCCTGAAGCAAAAGCTCACATATGCATCTAAGCAACCATAAGGGCAAACATCGGGTAGCCCTTCTGCCCAATATTGCAATATTCAAAATTTCTACAACAAACCAATGGTTTGAATACCACAATATTCAATGAAAAGCAACACAATATTGTAATAGTTTTATTGGGTATGTTGGATTCCCGCACTGCTTACAGCAAAAAAATTGCAGTAAGGGGTGCATCCAAATGTAGCCTAAAACAATAAAATAAATGAGAATACAAAGAAACCGTGAATAGAAAACAACATCATACTTAGAATTTTGAGCCTTTCCCATAGGTCAAGCTTCTCCTTAGGTGAGAGGGTGTTGGGCTGACCCTTCCCTTGCATTAGCCTCTCCGTCAGCTGCGAAAGATCAAGTTCTTCCGATATCCGGCACCTCAAGTAATGCATTGCATAAGGCAATGTCATCGAATCGGATATTCTTTGAATGTTCTCAAAATGGGTTTGCAACCTAACAAAACCAAACATAATTGGTCAATTAGAATTGATATCTACAGCCATCCCTATTGATTTGCATACACCCATTTTTCCATTTTGGTAATGGAGATGGTCCACTTCATCTATACTATTTCAATTCTCAGAGTGGACAATGGGTGAGCACAAAATAATCAATGTATGTGAAGCAAAAAATATAAAAAATAAAAAAACAAAAAACGTTTCAAGACTATAAAATGAAACTTTCAGCATAGAGTTTTATCTTAACTGGCTTTTAATGATTTCATTGATTTCGCTCTGTCCACCCTCGTAGTCGCTCTCCGAATCAGAAATTCTCCGTCTATAAGTCGAATAGAGCTTATACAAAACATACCCACTTCCAAAAACTCCAACTGCAACATAAGCCTTCCTTTTATGCCTTCTCCAAAAATCCCTGCTTTTTTGCGAATTCAAAGACCCAAATAAAAAAATAAACAAATCTTCTACCGAATTTCGCAGAAAGAAAAACCGCAAAAGTTCAATCAAAACAGTCTCACCTTAAAGAAAGCATTGTTTGATGTCAGAAAAAGCAGATTTCCATGGCTAGAATTTCATTTCCTGAAAACCCAATTGGTATTGGAGAAGAAGAGATTAAAAGGAAGGAGAGGAAGCCCTGGCTATTGATATATACGGCGTTTCCAAGGCAAAATACAGCGAAATAAAAAAACGATTTTTAGTGGGTATTGGAAGAGAGCTGTTGAAAGAGAAAACCCATCTGTAGAAACGAATTTGGGGGATATGAAGGGGGAATAAATGGCTACTTTGATTTGGGTTCTAAGAGAGAGACAAGCTTTGGAGAGCCGTTTCCGCTCAGATATAATCAAGAATAGTTCTGTGAGCCGTGGGGGAGTGGTTTCTCTGTGGAGAGTTACTTGATACTCGGGTTGAGGATGACTTTGATACGCCGGCACTCAGAAATTTTAGTCGTGGCATACAATAACTCAAATTAAACCGACTAAAATGTGTAAAACAATGTCTCCAGGTACATACCTAAGACTACAGATTGCTAGAGAAATCCTGACCTGTGATTCTTGGACACGTGTTTGTTGAAATTGGACCATTGAATGTTTCATTTTAAACCGTCCAATAACCGTCCACCGATCAGATGGTCAGATAATCAAATAAATCGTATTTTCTAATTAATTTATAACTGCCTCTGTATCATCACGGCCAGAGTATCAAAGTTTTATTCTTTCGCTTGTGTTTCGTGGTTTCTAGCTTTTGCCGCGAAATTCTCGTGAAACTCTCGTAAAGTTATCTGGAATTTGTCGTTTGCGGTGGCAACTTAGCTGCCACCAGGCCCACCACCGATGTAGGTGGGACCGTGAGGCCCACCTAAATGGATGTATTGTATATCCACTCCGTCCATCCGTTTTATAGGTTATTTTAGGCCATGGAACCCAAAAAGAAGCAAATACAAATTTCATGTGGACAAGATCACAGGAAATAGTGTTTATTGACCACTAAAAACTTTTTATGGGCCACAAGAACTTTGGATCAAACTGATATTTGCTTTTTCCCTTCATCCAGTTCTGTGTGACATTATCAACCGGTTGGATGGAAAATAAACATTATGTTACACCTTAAGAATTTTTTAACGGTGGGAGTTCAATGACCACTGTTTCCTGTGGTGCGGCCATCTGAGACTTGTATCTTCTTCATTTTTGGGTTCCTACCCTAAAATTAGCTTACAAAACGGATGAACGGCGTGGATATACAATACATACATCTAGGTGGGCCCCACGGTCAGAGTCCGACCCACATCACGGGTTCCGTGTTTGCAGCTAAGTCGCGTCCGTCGTTTCCGGCTCGACGATGGTGGGTGACACGTCCGAGCCCGAAGTGGACTGCCTGTGACCCAGGCCACATAGATATACCTCTGCCCCGAGCTGTGTGGGGCCCACAGAGATGTCTGTGGCAAATCCACTCAGTCCATATGTTTTAAAATGCCAAAATAATACGGGATTTTGAAAATCAGGCAAATCCAAAACTCTACGTTGTCATACCAAACAGCGAGGATTGAACGCTTGAGTGTATAAACATCATGGTCAGCTCCAAGAAGGCTTGGACGTGTACGTTTTAGTTCTGAATCCTGTTTTATTGTGGCCTTATAAAACATATGGACGGACTGGATTTATCACGGACATCTCTGTTGACCCCACAGCTCCGGCACAGGTATATTTCTGTCCCGGTTCTAGGCAATCCGCTTCCGTCGGAGGAACTGGAACATGGTAAAGCCATCTGTCCACCGTACACTGAATAGATTTGCATATTTATCTGGCCGTCCATCCGGTGGGCCTCATAATAGATGGCATGTGTTCTAAAATTAGACTTCCATCCATGACTTTTATTCAATTTGCCATGGTGGGAAGAACCCAGGGTTTACTACCGTTGCTTTTGATGGACAATGATCAGCTGGCTGTGATCATCCAGACCTCTTGTATTTTGAATGCTTTCAATCCTTCGTAGGACTCAGGGGCGGCTCTAAGGGGTAGGCAGGTGAGGCAATCGCCTAAGCCCCTATTTATGAAGCCAGAGGACCGGGCTTTTAATACTCTGACAGCGTCCAGTAATCGATACACATGACTGAGAAATTGCAACCTTTGAATATTTTTAAATTAAATTAAAAGACATAAAAGTGGGTCCTGGTTCAGATGGTTCATGAAAACCAAAAACAAAAATACACAGTGGCTGGATCTCCTAATTGGTTGATTCTTGTACACTAAACAAATTATTTGAATTCAACATACAAATTCCCACCAATTGGAAGATAGAATAGTAAAATCAATGGATTTTTTTGTAATTTAGCCTATTTAGAATGGATCATCTAATTTAGACGGTTTGGATGGAGTCAAAATATACTATATTAACAATCTAGGAATGCCTATTTATTAACCGTAACACTGCTAGAGTACTATACAATTTATAATAGACCACTTTAGGGATTCCTGTAGCCCTGAGCTTTGTGGGGTCCACATTATTGTATGTGTTATATCTATTTCGTTGATCCGTTTCTTCATCTCATTTTAGATTATTAGAAAAAACATGAAGCAGAACCAAAGCTCAAGTGGACTACAACACATAAGAAAAGTGGATATTGAATGCTCACCAGTACAAACTTTTCTACCGCGGCAGAAATTTTGGATAAGCTGATATTTATGTTTTCATTTCATTCATCTAGGATTCACCTTATGAACGGTTTAGTAATTTTATCTATCGAAACTGGCTTATAGGATAAGCTTGAATGCAAAAGTTTATTAATTTTTATGGTTTAATTTTGAATTTATTAATTTTTTATTTTTAAACTAAAAAGCCTCATTTTTATGACTTGCCTAAGGCCCCCAAAAATGTTGAGCCGCCCCTGGTAGGACTACGCAGATTTTCGGTGAAAAAGCCTTTTACTAGAAGCTCCTAGGTCCGTAAGCCACGTGGGCCACCGTGATGTTTGTGAGAAATACACTCTGTTTGGCTGTTTTGCAAGTACGTTTTAAGACATGTGACCAATAATGAGGCAGATCTAAAACTCTCGTGAGCCACAAGGTTGGTGGAGAGTATGAAAATGCCGACGGATGAAACCTCCCTCGATCCACGGTAATGTTTATATGTCATCCATGGATGGACGGACTCGTGAGCCAACAGACGTGTGACCGACCTGACATTGGGTTGAGCTTGGGTAGAATGTATTGGGCTTGGGTTATATAAATACTAATCCGATAAAACTTGAGTTTGGCTCAGGTCAAGGTTTCGAGTTGCCAGATCTAACTTGAACTTGATCGATATATAAGTTACATATAAATTATAATTGAGTGCAGATAGTCTTTCTTGAAGGCACATAAAATTCAAGTGCCATCGGATCTTATTGGTCTAGGTCATGCCCATGGCTCAAGCTAACAACTTATGCCAAACTTCTCTTTTAAAATAGATTGTGTGATACACAACACATACTTTTAAAGTAGTTGTCGTATATTTTAGCTTGTTTGTTTATAATAAAAAAATGAAGTACTTTACAATAAATAAATACATATATAATTATTAAAATCACAAGTACAAAAAATAAAACATATAATGAAGTATAATATATTAATGTAATAATAAAAATATTTGCATATTTCTACCCACCCAAGTCTGCATTTGTAACCTGAGGTTGGGTCGATGATTGAGGTATAGGAACCTTGGGTTAGGCTAGGGTTGAACTTCAACCCGACCCGACCCGCATGACTTTTAGCCCTATATAAAATACGTGCATCAAGGTGGGGCCACGCTAAGAGCCGCACCATCTTGGGTGAGGTTGGGCCACACACGTAATCTACCCCCGCATGTTTATGTGCATGTTGGATATGGATCCAAACCATTAATCTAATTGGCCGTGCCTTTGACAGTGGACTTCCCCAAAAAATCTCCAATGCTGAGAAATACATGTTTGACATGATTTCTGTTGATGTCGATTTATGTAACGTCTTCCCTGACTTCCGTCCCCTGCACAAAACAAACAAACTGAACGAAGACCCTGGTTCTAACCCGGGGGACCTCCGATGATTAAGTCAGTTCCATAGATTTTGAGATAAGGGGTCTTAGGGATTTGTGTTTCCGTACCTTTCAATAGGATAAAGGTCCTTTATTTATAGATGCGAGAGGATCCCATCGTGTGAGGATTCTCCTCCCCGTATCGTGGAGATTTGATTTTGCCCGCTTCTGGTCTCTATCCGATCCCGTGATCTTCGGGATCGGAGATCCTTTTACGAGATACTCGAGATGGCATTTTGTTTTACGCCATCTTTCCTTCATTCGGTTCAGCCGGCCCTGATCCAATTAAGTGAACCGGCTTTACGAGATAAGGTCTCAAAACACTAGCCGACACATGCCCGGGTTGCTAGCTCGTCACCCCAGCCAACTTAATTTGTCCCACTTTCTTCGGTTTATAACCTTCTCTCGGATTCAACGCATGATTTGGCAACCCGAGGCGCCGAGTCCGAGTCTCTGGACATAACGTACTTTTGTCGCCAACAGTAAGCTCCCTTAATCCGTGTGTCTCCTATGGCACTACGGAGTAACGAGTTTTTGAGTCGGTTCGCAGCTAAGTCCGAGATAATAATTAGGCTTTTAATGCATTTTGTGTCGTCTTTGATGGGAGACGGTTCATTTCCTGACACCGCGTGCGCTAACAGCCGTCAAATCGTTCCCACCGCCAATGAGTGTTGGACACGTAGCAAAGGCGTTAACGTCGTCAGTCGGCGTGCTCCACGTGTCGAGTGGGGGAGTCGATGCAGATGTCGAATCATTTCCTCATTAATTGCTCTTGCCACGTGGCAATTTTATAAAAGGATGGGAGGTCCCGCATTTCGAATTTCTACTGCTACTCCTCCCGCTCTTCATTCATTTTGGAGTTTGATTCTCTTCTTCCTCCCTTTTTCCTTTCTTGACTGTCAGCGGCTCCTTCCGCCATTTTCGCTTTCCTTCCTCCCTTCGATGAGTTCTTTCCTCCTCTTTAGTTATCGGTAATGGCAGCGCGAGGCTCTCAAAGTCCCCGGGAGGGAACTTCCGGAGACGAAGGCGAAACGCAACGTTTTTAGAACGTTGCGGAATCGCCTTCTTTACTGACGAAGATAGCAGTCGATGCTAATGCTGCTTTCCTCTCTGAGAGAACCACAGGAGCTCCGGCAGAACGCCCTGCTTCTGCTAGTCCTTCTCGTGACTGGTCGTCCCTGATAACCCGCCCAGGGAGGCCCAATCCTCCAATGGATTTGGAAGAGGAAGAAGAGGAGGAAGAGGAAACGTTGATTGCCGAGGGAACCTCTAGGTCGGCTCCATTTGATAAGTCGGCGCAGGCCAAGTCCGAAGAAGAAGAGTCAGGGGATGAACTAAGCGGCCCGGTCCCTTCAGTTTTAACCGAGGCAGATTTGGATAGGATCCGAATCGGGTATCACATCCCTGATTCAGTTATCACCTATCTTCCCCGTCCGAATGACTTACCAGACCATCCTCCTGCTGGGGCGATCGCGATCTTCCAAGTCTCGATGCAATGTGGCTTACGTCTGCCCCTTCAGCCCATTGTCCGAAGCATTTTATCTCGTATTCGGATTGCTCCTGGACAAATAGTTCTGAATGAGTGGAGGAACTTATTCGGATGTGCGGTGTTGTGGGCTAAGTTAGAACAGCCACCACTAACAGTTGACGAATTCTTCCACTTGTATCAAGTACGCATAAATCCAAACCATCTCAGCTTTTATGTCTTCGCTGCTTGGCGGGGCAGAGGCGGCTCCTTAATAACCGACCCTCCCACTTCCAACAAACATTGGAGAGAGCATTGGTTTTGGGCCTGTGGTCGATGGAAAACGATTGAATCCGGGTTCTACGAGGCTCGTGTACCTCGGACGTTTCAGAAAGCAGGTGACTCAGCATCTCTCTTTTGCCCTTTTTGTTTTTATAATGCTTTGAGTCTGACGAACTTATGTTTGGCAGATATCCCGAAGAAGCGGCAGAAGCTTGGATCCAGTGCTTTAGCTCGGATCAAGGAGTTGAGAACGTTGGATCAGACAGACTGGTCCTGAAAGGTGCTCTTACAGCCAGAGCGCCTTCATCTTACAGGTTTAAACTCGGCCGTCACAGGTAATTTGTGATGTATCTTCATATGTTCCCTAAACCTTATCTGATCTATTTTATCTTCTTTCAGACTTAGCCGAAGCTTGACCATCTCTTAGGACCATTCTTGAGTCGGTCCCCTCAAAGATGACCGGAGCTCAGCCTCCCCTTAGGGCGGTTTCGAAGATAAAGGCTCCCCCGCGATCAGTTCTTCTGTTAGAGCCTCGACCATTAAAGAAACAAAGAGTGGTGCGGAAGGAGAAGGAACTTGCGGGTTCTTCTACCCTCACTGTGGTCGTGCTCTCTGACCTAGAGGAAAAGCCGGAAGTGAGGGAGACTGCAACCGTGGAGCCTCAGACGGCATCCGAATCGGGACATGTTGCAACGGATGTTTCGAGGCGGGGGGAGGAGACGAAGGCTGCATCCTCCAGAGGGGAGCCGAGCCAAGTGGAGCCGTCAACCTTACGGACGGTAGTGTCGGGGATGGTCCCCTAGGCCTTAGCTCATAGGAGAGAAAAAGAGTTTGTCAGCCTCTACAACACTCCTATGACGCAAACCGTTGGCCATGCGGCGAGGGTGCTTTTTTAACTCGTTCCCTGCTTGGTTAAGGCCTGTAAGGAATTATCTTCAACTCATCGGCTGCAGACTCTCTTGTCGGAGGCAGAGGGACGACGCAAAATCGCCGAGATCCAGGTCCGTGTTTTGACTGGTGAGGCGGCCCTCGCCAGGAAAGCTGCTGAAGACGCGAAAGCTGAGGCAGCCTTCGCTAGGAGAGCTCTTGAAGATGCACAAGCCGAGGTTGCTCGAGTGTTGGCTCTTCTATCCAAGGCCGAAGAAGAGAATCGGCGGATCCTCGAAGTTCACGCTTCTTGTGAAGATGCCTTGGCTCGGACTAAGCTTGAAGCGGCAAGGCTTATCCAACAAGCTAAGGAGAAGACTCAGGAGGCCGAGAAGGCCAGGGATAAAGCCGTTCAAGCCTTCCTTGAGTCTAAGGAGTTCAAGGACGAGAGGGATCGTCTGTTCCAAGGCGGATATTTAAAATATGTCAACGATATGAAGAAGACTTTCCCTGACCTTGATCTTTCAGGAATCGAGGGAGGAGGAACCTCAGAATCCGAGGATCTTGATGCTAGTTCCACTAATGTCACTGCCGATGCCACAGTTGGGGATGAGGTTAGCACCTCTGAGAATACCTCGGGAGTTGTTCCCTCCGAAGGACAGTAGCCAGGCTCCTTTTTTTTTTTACTTACTTGGTGTAAAAACGCTTAGTAGATAAATGAAAGAAAGCACTTAGTTTTATTCATATGACTTGGCTTAAATCTTTCTTAGTTCGGAATCTTTAAGCTTTGAATACCGAGCTAAGGATAATAGATCTTGAGGTGTTCAGCGTTCCAAGGATGAGGCAATAACTGTCCATTTAGGTCTTCTAACCGATACATTCCCGGTCGGATGGTACCCGAGATAATATAGGGTCCTTCCCAATTTGGTCCCAATGTACCCGATCCAAATTCCTTCGTATTGGGAAATACTTTTCGGAGAACCATATCTCACATTCGAAACCGCCTGATCTTAACTCGGGTATTGTAAAACCGGGCTACTTGTCGTTGTCGGGCTTCCGTACGCAGCCGTGCTACTTCCCTTTGTTCGTCCAGAAGGTCGAGTCCGAATGCTAGGAGTTCTTCGTTTTCTTCTGCGTTGAATGAAATGACTCGAGCCGAAGGTAACCCGATCTCAACGGGAGTGACGGCTTCCAAGCCATAAGCGAGGGAGAAGGGAGTTTCTCCTGTGGCGGTTCGAGCTATAGTTCGATATGTCCAAAGAATTTTCGGGAGTTCTTCGGCCCATGCTCCTTTGGCGCGGTCAAGCTTGGTCCAGAGATGTTACTTGATAATCTTGTTAACTGCCTCAACCTGTCCATTCGTCTAAGGATGATGGGGTGAAGAATACACGTTTCTGATTATGAAGTTGTCGCACATTTCGCGAAAGCTTCTATTATCAAATTGCCTCCCATTGTCTGTAATAATGGTACGGGGTACTCCGAATCGGCAGATAATGTTTTTCCACACAAAATCGATAATCTTCTGTTCGGTTATTTTAGCTAATGGCTCTGCCTCAGTCCACTTTGTGAAATAATCCACGGCCACCACAACGAACTTGGTCTGACCTTTTCCCATAGGGAGTGAACCTATGATGTCGATATCCCACTGTGCAAAGGGCCAAGGACCACTCATAGGCGTCAGTGCCTCGGGAGCTTGTGTCGGAATCACCGCGAACCTCTGACATTTGTCGCATCTTTGAACGAGCCTGCGAGCGTCGTGTTGGATAGTTGGCCAATAATACCCCTGAGGTAGGACCTTATGGGCGAGAGATCGCCCTCCAGAATGGTTTCCGCAAATTCCTTCATGAATCTCACGTAAGACATAGTCAGCCTCGCTGGGCTTAAGGCATCGCAGCAACGGAGCATAGTAACCTTTTTTGTACAGGGTCTCGTTGAGTATGGTATAACGGGAGGCTTGGATCTTAATTCGTCGAGCCTCGGCACGATCTTCAGGCAGCTTACCCTTGTCGAGATATTGGATGATTGGATCGATCCAGGAAGGTTCCGAGTCAATTGCATTGACGACCGAGCTAACTAGTTCGTTAATACTCGGCCTAGCGACGTATCGATAGGAACAGACCTGAGTATGTCATCTTTATCGGCGAAGGCGAGCTTTGCCAACAGATCGACTTTGTCGTTTTCTGTCCGAGGGATCCGAGTGACAATACAGAGTCAAAATCCGCTGATCATCTCTTTCCTTTTTTCATGTACGTTCTTAATTGCTCTTTCCGTGTTTGATATACACCGGTAACTTGATTAACAACCAACTGAGAATCGCTGAAAACATTTAGGTGCTTAACTCCCATGCTAGCTACGAGTCGGAGGCCGAGTAGCAGCACTTCATATTCGGCTGTATTGTTCGAAGTTTGGAATCCAAGTCATAAGGCATATTGCATATAGGTATGATCAGGGGTTTCCAGAACTACCCCAGCCTCACTTGCCTTAGAGTTGGAAGAACTGTCGACATACAGTTTCCAGGGAACGGGGCCGGGCAGGGATGAGGGAGAAGTGGTGGTTGATACTTCAACGTTCTTAGTTATATTAGCGACCGAGAGGTTGGTTGGCAGTGTTACCTCGACAATAAAATCAGTCACGGCTTGCCCTTTGATTCCTGCTTTCGGCCTGTACTGAATGTTGAATTCGTGAGTTTAATTGTCCACTTCGTGAGTCGGCCGAAAGCCTCTGTTTTCTGTAAGACCTGGCGCAGTGGAAGATCGGTCATCATGATAATGGCATGGGCTTAGAAATACGGCCTAAGTCGGCGCGAGGAAATTATTAGAGCTAAAGCTACTTTTTCCAAGAGTGGGTATCTTATTTCTGCTGACAATAACGCTTTGCTGACACAATAGACTGACTGTTGCTTTCCTTTGTATTCTCATATCAGGGCCAAGCTAACCACTACCTCGGATACCGCTAGGTAAAGCAGCAAAGACTCCCCTGACTCGGGATTTGATGAGAGAGGTGGAAAACCAAGATATGATTTTAGTTGCTGAAATGCCGCTTCACATTCTTCCGTCCAATCCATTGTCTGTCGTCCTTTCAACTGTTTGAAGAAGGAGAGACATTTATCCGTGGCTCTGGACAGGAACCCATTAAGTGCCACTACTCGTCTAGTTAACCTTTGAATGTTTTTAATTGTTTTGGGAGATTCTATATCAAGCAAAGCTTTGATTTTCTCAGGGTTTGCCTCTATTCCTTGCTGACTAACCAAGAAATCGAGGAACTTTCCAGAGCTCACCCCAAAGGCACACTTACTCGGATTCAGCTTTATCTGAAATTTCCGCAATATAAGGAACATCTCCTCTAAATCATCTATATGATCGGCCGTGCGTATACTTTTGACGAGCATGTCGTCAATGTATACTTCCATGGTTCGGCCTATAAGCCGAGCAAAGATTTTATTAACTAATCTTTGATAAGTTACACCAACATTCTTCAAACCAAATGGCATCACTCGGTAACAATAAAGGCCTTTGTCAGTGACAAAGGTAGTTTTTGATAGATAAGGTAGTTTTTGATTTATCTAATTAATGCATTACAATTTGATTATATCTTGAATATGCATCCATGAAACTAAGAAGTTCATGCCCCGCGGTACTATCCACTAATTGGTCTATCCTTATAAGAGGAAAGTTATCCTTCGGGCAGACTTTATTTAGGTCGGTATAATCAATACAGACTCGCCATTTCCCGTTGGATTTTTTTACGAGTACGACATTCGCGACCCATTCTGGATAGTATATCTCTTCTATGAAGTTTGCCTGGAGGAGCTTGCCGACCTCTTCTTCAATGACAGTGTATCGTTCGGGGCCGAGCGCTCGTCGCTTCTGTCGGATCGGTCGATAGGTCGGATCGATATTGAGTCGGTGAGTAATCACAGACGGGTCGATCCCGGGCATATCTGCATGGCTCCAAGCAAATACATCAGCGTATCTACGGAGCAGGGCTATCAACTTTTCTTTCAAGGGGGACCGTAAAGACGAGCCAATTTGTACTATTTTGGATCCATTCGTCTCCACCAAGGGAATCGAGACAAGATCTTCAATTGGCTGCCCTCGTTCATGACTCTCGCTCCGGGGGTCCAATGATTCGATCGTCGATATGTCGATCGGAGTTTTGTCGATGGGGCCTTTTATAGCTGCCACGTAACAACGCCTCGCATCTTGCTGGTCTCCTCTGACGACTCCTACTCCCGACTCAGTCAGAAATTTCAGTGAAAGATGGTATGTGGATACCACGGCCTGGAGGAGATTTAAAGAAGGTCGGCCGAGTATGGCGTTGTATACTAAGGGTTGATCGACGATCAAGAATTCGACCATTACCGTCGTTTGACGCAGAAAACTACCAGAAGTGAGTGGTAGCGAGATGATCCCCTCAGGTAGTACTTGTCCACCAGAAAAACCGATCAATGGGGTCCGAATCGGACGTAGCATCGATCGCTCAACCCCCATTTTGTCGAACGCCTGAGTGAATAACATGTTTGCAGATGATCCCGTGTCGACGAGTATCCAGAATACTTTTCGGTTAACGATAGTCAGGGTGACAACTAATGCGTCATCGTGGGGGTGATGGATACCTCGGGCATCCTCCTCCGTGAATGAAATGCAGTATTTTTCCATTTTCTTATCTTTTGTAGGCCGAGCTATAATCATGAGCTCGGACTCAGGCTGACTGAGACTTCTTACATGATTCTTTCGTGCATTGTTTGAATCGCCCCCGCCTCGGGAACCACCGATAATAGTCTGAATTTCTTCTATAGGTTTATTTTCGGTCAGACGTCTCTCAGCTACCCCGGCTTTGGCCACGTGTTCTTTGAGTTGGCCTTCCTTTATGAGTCGTTCGATCTCTTCATTCAGGTGATAGCAATCACTTGTGTTATGCCCATGATCACGATGATAATGACAATATTTGTCCTTGTCCCGCCAATTAGATTTACTCCTGAGCTTATTGGGCCAATTGACAAAGCCTTCGTTTTTTATTTCCATCAGCACCTGCTCCTAAGTTTTGTTCATGGGGGTATATGTGGAAAATTTCCGATCTGGTCGTTTGCCCGACCTTCGCTCATCGCGCGCTTGATCATCTTTACGCTTCTTTCCTTCGATCGAGTCGGCTTCATTTTTGGCCGATTCTTTGACTAAGGATTTGGTCTCACACATGATCTGCGTTTCTTCGGCGTTCGCATATTTATCCGACCGTGCCATAAACTCTGCTAGAGTATCGGGCGGATTTTTGTCTAAAGACGCTAGGAACGGCTTGTCTTTGACTCCTTGCATGAGCGCATTGAGTGTCATTTCTTCTGAATGTTTTTGAACCTGAAGAGATTCGAAGTTGAAACGCTTGATATAATCTTTCAACAACTCTCCCTACTTTTGAACTACATTGTTCAAATGTGCAGGGGGCTTTAATTTTTTCTTTCCACCTATGAAGTTGGTGAGAAAGGCGTCACTTAGCTCAGCGAACGAGCTGATGGACCTTGGTTTCAACTGTTTGAACCAAAGTCGAGCTACGTCGGTCAGCGTAAGAGAGAAGGCTCGACACATCACTGCATCCGAGGCATCGTGGAGCTCAATGTAGGTTCTGAAGCATTCAATATGCTCTGTTGGGTCGGTCTTGTCGGTAAAAGGAGTGATTTGAGGTAATCGAAACCTTTCGGGCAACCGAGCCTGTATTATCTCGTCCACAAAAGGAGACACTTTTGCCTCGGATCTGGTCGGGTATATATTCTGGCCCTGTTTCATGTCCGTCATTTCTTTCGCCATTTCTTCCCGCACTTTTCTTTTAAAGTCTTGAATGTCGGCTTTCCAAGGCTCGCTGCTCTCCGCCGTGCCCTCAACGGGAGGTCGGTTACGCCTTCTTCGCTCTATCTTGTGTCGAAGATTGGTCGGGGGCAAAGCGGCGTTAGCCGACTGAGCCGGAGATGGCTCAGAAGCACCTTAGGGTTGACCCGGTTAGAACGACTGCGGCGCGGAAGGCTGAAGATCGACCACCGTAGTCGGGACATGTGTTGTCTCCACTATGGGAGGCAGACGCGGTTGCATTTGTTAATACATCCGTTCCAGCATCTGCTTCATCACATTCATGTCGGATCGGATTTCCTGAACCTCCCGGTCCAACCGCCCATCGTTACGAGCCCGCTGGTTATTATTTGCTCCGGTCGTTCCTCGTTGGCGGTTGTTAGGTGGGCTCTGGGCTGCCGGAACTGCTATTGGGCCCGCTGGCCCTGTAACCACAACCTCATTCAGCTCTTCTTCTTGAACCGTCCTTCTAGTCATCATCATGAGGATAAATTCTCAATATTGGAATATAAGATGGCTTTTCGTACGGGTCTCACAGACGACGCCAAACTGTTGATGTCGATTTATGGAACGTCTTCCCTGACTTCCGTCCCCTGCACAAAACAAACAAACTGAACGAAGACCCTGGTTCTAACCCGGGGGACCTCCGATGATTAATTCAGTTCCATAGATTTTGAGAGAAGGGGTCTTAGGGATTTGTGTTTCCGTACCTTTTAATAGGATGAATGCCCTTTATATATAGATGCGAGAGGATCTCATCGTGTGAGGATTCTCCTCCCCGTATCGTGGAGATTTGATTTTGCCCACTTCTGGTCTCTATTCGATCCCGTGATCTTCGGGATCAGAGATCCTTTTACGAGATACTCGAGATGGCATTTTGTTTTACGCCATCTTTCCTTCATTTGGCTCAGCCGGCCCTGATCCAATTAAGTGAACCGGCTTTACGAGATAAGGTTTCAAGCCGACACATGCCCAGGTTGCTAGCTCGTCACCCGAGCCAACTTAATTTGTCCCGCTTTCTTCAGTTTTTAACCTTCTCTCGGATTCAACGCATGATTCGGCAACCCGAGGCACCAAGTCCGAGTCTCCGGAGATGGCGTACTTTTGTCCCCAACAATTTCCATCTATTATGAAAGACAATAATTCTCTAGGAAGTGTGCTCAACACCTAAGCTATGAGGCTCACCGTGACATGTGTGTGGATAGCTGGTGTTATTGTCAGGGAAAATTAAATTTAAAAGATGTGGAAAAATATTTTTCTTTTATTTAAAGATTTTGATTTTTTCTTATAGGTTTAGTCTGACATTGGAAAATAATTAGAAAAATCAAGTATTTATATTATAATCTTTGACCACTCTTTTGTAATGGAAAATAAGGATATGCCTTGAGTGCAACCTTGCATGCAGGCTGTCAAGGATACGTTACCTCAATTCAAGGACACGTTATCTCAATCCATGGCTTGATATATTGACCTTAATCTTAGAGAGATTCATTTATATAGAATTATCCATTCTTTCCATTTTTATTGCGATTAGCATTTATAACTTTGATCTGTAATTATTCTTATGCACATTGTAATTGTCTATATATACAAGAAATACTCACCACGATTGTGTGTGGTGGTTTTTACTCAAACCTTTATATGGTATCAAAGCCCTCTAGGATTAGCCTCCATTGATCCCTCTTGCTTCAATGGTTGTCGAAAACAACTCACCCTCCCTTCTCCCCTTCAACACCATGATTCACATGGTAACCATCAAATTATCATCCTCTAATTATCTCCCGTGGAAGAGCCAGCTTCTTCCTCTATTTGAAAGCCAAGAACTAATAGGTCATGTGGATGGAACTCTTCAACTCCACACGTTGACCCTGTTAGCTCTCAGACGCCAAGCATCAAACACTTGGCGTGGAAGAACATCGACCAGCAACTCTTGAGTCTTATGATCTCCTCCCTCACGGAGGAAGCCATGGCCAAGGTTGTGGGCCTCTCCACCTCACGTGAGGTCTGGTTATCACTCGAAAACACCTTTAGTCACCGATCAGAGGCAAGAGAAATTCGTCTCAAGGACGATCTTCAACTGATGAAACGTGGGACTCAATCGGTAACCAGTGTTTGCAATATCGATACTATTGGCCGATATATCGGCCAATATTATCGTTATCGCACACCTGCGAGACGATACCCTCGCGATAACCCCTGGAAGATACCAAAAAATCCAAAATTCAGATATCAGCCGATATATCATCGATATTGCTTAATATATCGTCGATATTGCACGATTTTGTCTCTATTATTTTCGGATTTCGACAGATGCACTAAAAAAAATGAAGAGTACCTGTGTGATCGGAGGTGAGCCACTGCAGATTTCTTGAAAATTCTGGCGAGAAATTAGGATGGATTGAGGAATGGAACAATAAATCATCCCCAGCTCCGGAGCCCTCGCGTGCGTGAAGGAGAGGGGCGCGGGAGGGGTGAAAAGGGGATCGGATTGCGTGGTGGGTTACTGAGCACGCTCATATCGTACTCAGTAAACTCAGTTGGGCCCACATTTAATGTATGTGGTCTATCCACGTCGTCCATCCGTTTTCACATCTAAATTAAGGGGTTGATCCCAAAATTTAGGAATTTTAGTGGACCATACCACAGGAAACATGGTGATACTGATTTCCACCGTTGAAACCTTTCTCGGCCCTACAGTCATGTTTATTGGTCATCCAAACCATTAATAAGATTATACAAACGTGGATGAAGGGAAAATACGAATATAAGATTGATATATCTCTTGTGGCCCTCTAGAAGTTTTTAATGGTGAACGTCACTCTCTCCATTGTTTTCTGTAGTGGGGTCCACTCGAGCTCCGGATCTGACTCATTTTTTGGTTCATGCCTTAAAATGATCAATTTAAATGGATGGACGGTGTGGATAAAAAAATACATCATTGTGGGACCCATGTAACTTGGTGACATCACTTGTGACCATGAGGGGTGCGAAACAGGGACACGGATTTCCTGCGAAAGCCTTTCGCGGAAAGTTCCTGCGCAAGGATGCTGGGTGGGGCCCACCAAAATGTTTTTGAGATATCCACCCCATTCATTCGTTTTATGAGATCATTTTAGGATATGCGACCAAAAATGAGGTGTATCCAACACTTAAGTGGGCTATACAAGAGGAAAAAGTGGGCATTCAGTGAACACCATTGAAGTGTTTTTATGGCCATAAAAGTTTTGTATCAGGTTATAATTTTGGTGTTTTCACTTCATCCCATTGAGAATGACCTTGTAAAAGGTTTGGATATCATATAAACATCAAGGTGGAGCCCAGTAAGGTTTCAACGGTAGAAATTTCTTGCCCCAATTTTCCATCTCGTGTGACCTACTTGAGTGTTGTATCCACCTCGTTTTTGGTAGAATGTACTAAAATGAGCTCAAAATATGGATGGACAGAATGGATTTATAAAATACATTGCAGTGGGCCCCACCCAACACCCTTACGCGGGAACTTCTTGCGAAAGGCTGGTGCACCACACACGATATATATATATATATATATATATATATATATATATATATATATATATATACAGTCATGCTCCCCCTACGCACGTGTGCACCTTTGCACACGTACCATGGGTGTCCAATCTGAATAGTCCATGTGATGCGGAATCCCATGAAACCTCATGTGACAAATTTTCACCCCAATCTAAAATTCTAGTGGGCCTTAGCAAAGAGAAATGCAAATCAAGGGAGTAAACTATTTTCATTTTTCATGGCCCATCAAAGTTTTAGATTAAAGTAAAACTTGGGCTCGGGAGGTTTCACGAGGTGCTGCTTCACATGAACGGTTCAGATTTTGGATCCACATCACGTATGATGGGTTCTAAAAAAGTTCGTACGTAGAACGTACGAACTGGTTCGTAGGTGAGCGTTTCCATGTGTGTGTGTGTGTGTGTGTGTGTGTGGTCGAGCTGTGTGGGCCCCACCGTGATGTGTTTCGACCATCAATACTGTGCATTTGATGGGTACCCTTTAAATTATGGGATATCCCAAAAATCAACCGTATATGGAACTCAGGTGGGCCATTCCATCTAAAATTATGTGAAGACACCGTTAAAACATATAAAAGCACTTGGTGGAGCCAACCTGAGTTTTGCATGCGCCTGAAACTTGGTCTGAACCCTCATTCAAGTGGGACACACATAATGGATGGCCTGGATTTGTAAACTACATCTCGGTGGGTCCTAAAAAATGGTTATGAATGTTTTAATGGTGCACGGCCCCTCCCCATTTCTGTATGTGGTGTGGTCCACACAAGTCACGGATTGACTTGATTTTTGAGACCTAGGCCCATGATGGAATGGTGCATCTGACTGATGGGGTAGATGTTCGAAACGCATCACGGTGGGGCCCACACAGCTCGACCTCATGGGGCGTTAAAATCAGCTCGAGCGCATTGTACCTTTTCCCTATATGAAACGGATTGGCTACTCCCCCTGACACCAGCCTTTTGCTAGTGGTCGGTGCTCTGTGGGCCCCACCATGATGTATGTGTTTCATCCATGCCTTCTATCTATTTTTATAGGTCATTTTACAGTGTGAAACCAAAAATGAGGTATATCCTAATCTCAAGTGGACCACATTATAGGAAAAGTGTTGAATGAGCGTCGACCATTAAAAATATTTTGGGGGCCATTAAAGTTTTGGATCAAGCTGATGTGGGGCCATTAAAGTTTTGGATCAAGCTGATGTTTGTTTGTTCCCTTCATTTGGGCCTGTATGACCTAATCAATAGATTGGATGTCAAATAAACAGTACAGTGGGCCTTAGGAGGATTTTAGTGGTGGATATCCAATCACTGTTGTTTTCATGTGGTGTGGTCCACCTGAGATTTATATCCGTCTTATTTTTTATTTCAAGCCACAAAATGATCTGTAAAAATGGATGAAACACGAGGCTGGTGTTGAGGGAGTAGCCAATCCGTTTCCTACAGCTGTTGTAGGTACGTGGGACGCGGATTGCGTCCTACCCCCGCCTATCTCTAGCCCCGAACTGGCAGTTCTATGGGCCGGCCCACCGTGATGTACCTATAAATCTAAGCTGTCCATCCCTTTTTCTCAAATCATTTTAAGCATGAAAACAAAATTGAGGCAGATTCAACGTTAAAATGGACCACACACTCTTGCATTTAATGCAACTGGCATTCGATGCTTTGTGCATTTAATGCAACCAAGCTTATTATTTGGTGTGGTCCACTTGATCGTTGGATCTACCTCATTTTTGTGTTCAAGCCTTAAAATGATATGAGAAAAGGGATTGAGGACTTGGATGTATAGATACAGCACGGTGGGCCTACCCACAGAACTACCCCATCATTGATATGCATATTTCTCAAATTTTACTTCTTCTTCTTTTGCTTTTCAATGAATTGGTTGTGTTTTCATACATGACTATGATATATATATATATATATAAATATCATGCATTCAATTTAAATATAGTTGCATTAGTTCAGTTAAACATCGCATAGCTTAGGACCCTATACAAAGGAAATTTATTATGTGCATCTTTTTTTTTTAAGATGTTATGATTTAAAAGTGTGTATTAAGGGCTTTTTAAACAATCCCCAAAGTTTCATTAAAAAATTCAACCATTTTCCCAGTGTTTCCCAAAAAGTGCGATAAATTATGTGATACAAACGATATATCCCATGCGATAACCAATACGTATCTGTATCCCAAGGGTGCGATACCGATATTTCTAATATTGTCGGTAACAGAGTATGCTCGAGCGTTCAAAGCTCTTCGCGATCAACTCCATGCTATCGAAAGAGCCATCGACGACACTGACAAGGTTCACTGGTTCCTCCGAGGACTGGGTTCGGAGTTCACTAGCTTCTCCACCACCCAAATGGCCCAAATGCCCCTGCCTTCCTTCTCCGATTTGGTCTCCAAGGCCAAAAGCTTTGAGCTTTTCCAGAAGTCTCTTAAATCCTCTGGTCCACCAAACGTTGCTTTCACAGTCACAAATCGCGACAATCATCTATCAAACTTCAGGCACTCAAATCGCAAACACCAGGGATGAAATCCCTCTTCAAACCGTAGCAATGACAGTCCAAACTCAGGGCAGGGATGCCGTCCACCGCGCTACCAAATCTGCCGGTAAGAAAAGCACTATGCCGATAAGTGCAACCAGAGGTATGCACGAGGAGGAGATGATGTCGGCAACACAGCTCATCTCACTGAGGCCTTTAACGCCTCTTGCTCTCTTAATGGGCCCGAGACCAGTGATTGATACCTGGACACAAGGGCTTTGGCCCACATGACACCAGACCTCTCCCACTTGGATCAAGCAAGTAATTATACAGGTAAGGATCATGTAATTGTAGGGAATGGTGCTTCCCTACCCATTACCCACACCGGTACTATCTCTCCTAGCCCAACACTTGATTTATTAGATGTATTAGTTGTTCCTCGTCTAACCAAAAATCTTATGTCCATTAGTAAATTAACATATGATTTTCCTCTCTGTTACATTTACTAATAACCTTTTTTTCATCCAGAATCGTCAAACGGGAAGGGTGGTGGCAACCGGTAAGAGAGATGGCGGCCTATATGTGCTAGAGCGCAGAAACTCCACTTTTATTTCTGTTCTTAAAAATACGGCTTTACATGCTTCATATGACTTATGACATACTCGTCTGGGACATGTAAATCATTATGTTATTTCCTTTTTAAATAAAAATGGCCATGTCTACCTTACCTCTTTATTGCCTTCTCCAGCTTTATGTAACACATGTCAAATTGCCAAAAATCATCGATTGCCTTATTCTTGTAATGATCATCGATCGTCTAATGTGTTGGATCTTATTCATTACGATATTTGGGGTCCTTCCCCCGTCAAGTCAAACTCGGGATTTATTTATTATGTGCTATTCATTGATGATTATTCCCGTTTCACTTGGTTTTACCCTTTGAAATTAAAATCTGAATTTTACAATATTTTTATTCACTTTCAAAAACTTGTGGAAAACCAACATTCCACCCACATCAAAATTTTCCAAAGTGATGGTGATGTCGAATTTACAAGCAATCGCTTCAAAACGCACCTTAGCACCTCGGGTATTCACCATCAACTCTCTTGCCCATATACACCCGCCCAGAATGGCCGCACTGAAAGAAAACACCGAAATGTGACCGAGACAGGATTGACACTTCTTTTCCATTCCCATCTTTTTCCTCGTTCATGGGTTGACGCCTTCAGCACTGCAGCATACATCATTAATCGCTTGCCCACGCCGCTTCTTGGAGATATGTCTTCTTTTGAGATTCTTTATGGCTCTTCACCGAATTATGAGAATTTTCATCCTTTTGGTTGTCGATTCTATCCTTGTTTATGTGATTATATGTCTCACAAATTTTCTCCCCGCAGCATTCCTTGCATTTTTTTTAGGATACAGTCCTTCTAATAAAGGATTTCGCTGTCTTGATCCCACTACCTCCAGACTTTATATTACCCGCCAAGCCCAATTTGGTGAACACCATTTTCTCTCTCGGGATCGCTTTCAGGCTCAGCCACCTTCATCTCTCCATTTTTCGAATTTTCTTGAACCAAGCCTGCCCCATACTGACCCACCTCCACTGTCTCCCCTGCACCATTCTCCGCATATTACTCCATCTGAATCTAACCCATGTGTCATTTGTACTGACCCAATGGACGAGTCTTTGCAGGTTACTGTCTCTCTTGCATGTCCACCATCTCAGGAGCCTCGACAACCTCCTGTTGACTCTGATGTTGCTCCGCTTCTCATTGATCCCACTCCTGCTCCAGCTTCTCAGTTCATTTCTCATCTTATGCTCACACGAGCCAAAGCTGGCATTTTCAAGACTCGTCATCTAGCAAATCTCAGTATTTTGGGATCCTCTGGACTGCTCTCTGCTCTTCTTGCTCCACTACACCTAAAGGTTTCAAATCTGCTGTTAAGAATCCTGCATGGCTTGCTGTCATGGATGAAGAAGTTGAAGCTCTACAACATAACCACACTTGGGTTTTGGTCCTTAGACCTGCCATTGCCAACACCAATATTATCGGTTCCAAATGGGTGTTTCAGACCAAATACCTGCCTGATGGATCCATTGAATGCCTCAAGGCTCGGCTTGTGGCCAAAGGCTACAGTCAGGTACCTGGTCTTGACTACACTGACACTTTCAGTCATGTTATCAAGGCTACTGTTGTTCGCGTTGTACTCTCTCTTGTTGTTACCAATAGATGGCCTCTCCGCCAACTTGATGTGAAGAATGCATTTCTCAATGGCACTCTCACTGAAGATGTTTATATGGAATAGCCTCCTGGGTACATTGATCCTCGATACATAAATCATGTTTGCCATCTGAAGAAAGCTCTTTATGGCCTCAAACAAGCTCCTCGTGCCTGGTTTCAACATTTCAGTTCCTTGGGTTTTCTTGCAGCCGTACAGACACCTCTCTCTTTGTCTTTGACATTATTTATCTGCTTTTATATATTGGTGATATTATTATTACTGGCAACAACTCTTCCCTCCTTGACAACTTCGCTCGCAAGCTCAATTCTGAGTTTGCCATCAAGAAATTGGGCTCCCTCAGCTTCTTTCTTAGCTTGTAAGCTACATACAATACTGCTGGTCTCTTTATCAGTCAACTGAAATATACCCGGGATATTCTGACTCGAGCACAGTTACTTCACAGCAAGCCTGTTCACACTCCTATGGTCGTCTCTCAGCATCTGACTGGCGATGGTCTTGCTTTCTCGGACCCCACTCTTTACAAATCACTAGTTGGTGCCCTTCAGTACTTAACCATCACTTGCCCTGACATCGCTCATGTTGTTAACTCTGTTAGTCAGTTCTTGCATGCCCTTACTAAAGATCACTTTCTTGCTGTCAAGCGCATTTTACGCTATGTTAAGGGCACACTTCACTTTGGTCTTATTTTTTCGCCCTTCTGTTGCTTCTGGTGCCTTGGTTGCTTACTCTGATGCTGACTGGACTAGTTGTCCCGATACTCGTTGTTCCACCTCTGGCTACTCCATTTATCTTGGCGATGATCTGGTTTCTTGGAGTGCTAAGAAGTAACCCACTATTTCCCGTTCCAGTTGTGAGTCTGAGTATCACGCCCTTGCAACTACTGCAGCTAAACTCCTTTGGCTCACCCATTATTTCATGATCTATGGTTCCCATTTCTCAGAAGCCTATTCTCTTATGTGACAACAAAAGTGTGATCTTCTTAAGCTCCAATCTCGTTTCCCACAAATAGGCCAAGCATGTTGAATTAGATTATCATTTTCTTCGGGAACTTGTTGTCTTCGCACTCAATATGTGCGCTCTCATCTACAAGTTGCCGATCTCTTCACTAAGAGTGCTTCTCAACCTCTCTTTGAATTCCTTCGTACCAAGCTTCATGTCCGTTCAAATCCGACGCTCAGCTTACGGGGGGGTCAAGGATACATTACATCAATCCAAGGAAACGTTACCTCAATCCACCGCTTGACATATTGACCTTAATCTTAAAGAGATTCATTTGTATAGAATAATCCATTATTTCCATTTTTATCGTAATTAGCATTTATAACTCTGATTTGTAATTATTCTTATGCACATTGTAATTATCTATATATACAAGAAATACTCACCACAATTGTGTGCGGTGGTTTTTGCTCAAACCATTATATAAGCCATATTCATGGCCATGGTGCAATGCAGATTCATTTGTCCCGTACCATGATTAACTGATGGTATGCCATCATAATCAGTAGCTTGATGATTTGCATGGGAAGAAGGCCTTTGAAATAAATAACCACCCCCGTAAAAAATGCGCACTTTTTAGTAGCGTGGTAAGCAATGGTGTGTTGATGTGTTGGGCACTGTGGGCCCTAGCATGTTGTGTGTTTTTATGTTCACATTGTCCATCCATTTTTTCAACTCATTTTAGGGTATGAACTAAAAAATAAAGGAAATTGAAACTCAAGTGGACCACACCATGGGAAATATTTGGGATAATGACACACCATTAAAATCTTTGTGGAGGCGATTATAATATTTATTTGTCATCTAACTTGTTGATAAGGTCACTCAACCTGTATGAAAGGAAAACACGGATATTAGCCCGATCCTAGAGAATCGCGACCCTTAAAAAAGTTTTTACCTGTGAGCGTTCAATCACTCTTATTGGTCAATTTGAGCTTAAGTGTAACGTCCTGGATTTTCACTGTTTTGGATTTAAAAAAATCATTGATTTATTTATTTATTAACTTATAATATCACTTAATAACCATTAATACTTAATGTTAATTTATACAGGGGTGGAACCAGTAAAGAACCGCACAGGTCCGATTAATCAACTGTAGGAAGCCAACGAATCCGCTCGATCACTTGAGCATCAAGTTTAGCCCCATGATTTACTCACGTAGGGCCCAAATCTAACTGACTCATCGCTAACTAATCAAGACAAACATGATTAAATTAAAGATCTAACCGAAGTCAAGTCGGATAAGGCCCGGATCTTGACTAATAGACCAAATCAACCTCGTTACTCTTTTAGCTTAAAACCGACGGTTTAGAGTAATTATGATCAAATCTCCACTTTCACTAGTTATAAATTGGTCACACTATGAACATAGTTAATCCAAATTCCGATAATTGCCCATGAGAAATCTCACTACCAAATTCATTCCAGAAATGCCCCGATTTTCTGAATAAGCTCTAGACCACTCGTTGGTGGGCCACTAGTCCCAAACTTTTAGAGTAATGTTCGTCTTACTGGGCTTGACATCCATCGCGGGAGTTGAACCTGGGTGCTGTCCAGAACCGCTCAACTTGAGCTAAAGGACGAGTGCATGAGAGTGTAAATACCCTAAAAGAATGAACTGAAACTTAAGTGAATTGGGTCGTCCACTCTTATGCAAAGCTGAGGATTTCGGACCGTCAGTTTATGACCAAACTTTACTCGTGGAGTAAGGATATTTCTCTACTCATATCCGTATAGCTGCAGCCCCGATCGACTATCGGTGACCTTTGAACAGACTTCTAATCATATCTATCGATCGGCGCATCCAAATGGCGGGCTGATCATATACGTACATAGATCATCATTAGGGCCAACTATCCAACGGTGGGTGTCGACTCCTACGCCCCATAATGGACCCTAGAGCTTAGAAAGTCCCTCCCATATGTCTAGTATAATAAAAACCTGGCCTTTGGGGCCATTTACATCAAATCTGACATTATAAAAAGGCCTCATTTGGGCACCCCCCTCTCCCCATATGATTTTTGCCCTAGAGAAAAGAAAGAGAGAAAGAGAGAAGAGAGAAAAGGGAGAAAGAATAAATGAAGAAGATAGTGAAGAATTGAGAGAGTGTTTGTGTGGTTGAGGGAAATCTTGATGCTTATAGGGTTGATATTTCCTCAACTACAATGGTGGCTACTACAAAACCTCCACCAAACTCACCCATGCTAAGAAGCAGAGGTAAGAATGATATATTTTCTCTTCAATAGAGCAACCTAGTGTAGATTTCTAGGCATTAATGTTGTCTTTCTTGATTTGATTTAGGAATTGGCGGTTTTACCCAAATCTCCAAACCTTAAGATCTTAAAGAATGGAAATTTCCTCTTAAGGTGCGGACTATTATTCTTAGGTGGCCTAGCACCAATTGTAGTATGAGTCTAATTTTTAATTGCTTGGGTGATGCATTTGGAAAATCTAGAGAAAACCTAGAAATTGCCTGGTTTGTTTGAATTGTATAGAATTGTATGTTTTGTTTAGTTCTCATATGATGTCGTTCGTGCTTCTCACGTAATTAGTTTACAATGGATGATTACATGTTCATGTCTTGTATGATTTTCTTATACAGTGTTGCCTTGTAACTTATATGACTCATTAACTCTTGTGCATTTGATCTATAAGATGTTTAGCGTTCTCACTAACCCATACACCACACATGCACCTTGTTCATAATGTTGTTAGCATGCTTGTAGAAAAACCTAAATTGTATGTGAGAAATATGGATGCATGATATTACTTATGCTAGTTGATAACGTTGACTTCTAGCATGTTATGGATGATTATTAACCCTTAGGTTGCTCAGGAAAATGAGGAGAGTGAGGGTGGTCCCGTTAGTAGGGCTACCCTGAGGTTAAACCCATGGTTTTAGGCGAGTGCGGGTGGGCGACAGTAGTTAGATTGCATGGGTCGCCCATACCCGATGTTGTCTGTTGCGTGCTTACCTAAACTTGTGCGGTATAGCCTATTTACTACCAATCTTGCATGTTAACCTTGATTGCTCACATATGTATGGAACATGGAATATCCTACAACCGTTGTAGCCCATCGATAATCAATTGAAGTTGATCCATCGACTCGTGAGCTAGCTGTGGTGGAATGGGACACTGTGACCAGGCTGTTGGCCTACGCTGGGGTGACGAACCTCCCTATAGTGACTGCGAGCGATCCCAGTTCTCAGCACTCCTTGTGTGCTTGAAGTCGAGGATGGGGAACCCGACGAATTCAAGGATCGCGGTGCCCTGGCCTAGCGCGTTGAGGGGCATTGGCGTCGCAAATAGTTGAGGCATTAATACGTGGGGTGTATCAGTTTTCCCAACCTGCTGGATGAAAGGAATTAACTAAGAACTCAACTAACATTATCACATCACATGCACTAGTTAGGGTGACGACTCGGGAGTCGAGGTCGCTCTGAAGGACGTTAGTCATACGCGATCTTTAGATGGAGTTGCTAGAGGGAGTGTCGTGGTGAGGGCATGCATCATATCATCTATCATGCATACGTATTAATAAGATTAGTTAGTTGTTTATAAATGATTGTCTTTCATTAAATTAATAATATAATTGATGTTTGTTACAACTTGATGCTTGTTACAGCTTAAGACTAATAGCACCCACTGAGTTGATCACTCACTCCCACTCTGGGACGGTGTTTTAAAACACCAACCAGACTCTCCCGTAGTTGCAGGTGACACAGAGTACGAGGAGCCTGGCGGCACGAGTCTTGAGGAGGCGGATGAGCTGTCCCACTTCCAGCTAATGGGCGGTTCACCATAGATCAGTAGCCTATTTTGGATCACTGAGTGGTGGACTCGGCACAACATTCTTTTGGACTTACCATTTCTTTTGTATTTTGCTGGGCAACGCCTTGTGCGACCCATCTTCATATCCTTTGGACTTGTATGTATTTAGCTTTGTTTCATTTCAATGGACTAGTTATGATTGTGATTCATGCTTCAAGTGATTCCATAATGCTCATTAAATTTGATTAAACGCAAAACAGAAAAAAAAAAAAGGTTATAAGTGATATCCAGGAACTTGGAAGTCAAGTATAAACGACCCCCAATTTTCAGGGTGCTACGTTAAGTATGCACTACATTTTCTTGTTCATGCCTTGAAATGAGGAGAAAAAGTGAATGAGGATATAAAACACATGCATCATTTCAAGTTGGGTCACACAATGCCCAACGCATCAAAGCACCACCACGAGTGTTGGCATCACCACTTATGTAAACTCTCTGCACTTAGTGTTGCATGGGAATCTATTATGTCCCGAAGTTTGGATACAAAGTGTGCACCCTCATATATGAGTTGCGGACCATGACTCATACATCAAGAGTACATAATTCCACTTATAATATAGTTGATGAGAGGCATAAAGTGATGTATTTTAAGTTTTTATCAACATTCAACATCCACACGATCTATACAAACTCATACCTTTCCATTATCAAAATGATCTCATTCTCAAAACACATTGCTATTTGTGAAATTCAATTACCTTCATCAATCTGGAACTTTATTTAACTAACATATCAAGTACTGTTCAATAAAAGCATAATCGTGAACAATATGAATTTAATATAACCATCAGTAACTACAAATAATGAAAAATATATCTTTTATAAATCGGTCGCATAGGCGGATCATCCGTCCAATGCAATAAGTTCGTCTTCCACTAGATGTGGCCATTGGTTATAGATTTCATCCAGCAACCCAACCTCATTATTCGAAACTTGATACGATTTTACCCGTCTCATTTGTCATTTGTACGGTCGTTAATTGGTAACGTTAGTTGGTGATGTAGGGCGGGTCGCGGACAGTTTCATGGCCAAGATGGATCAGAAAAGGCTCAGTCGGCGATAGAAGTGATCCAGACCATCGGACCTTAAATCGGGCGTATCTCACAATCCAGAATGAGTTAGCTGACGTAAAATATATGATTTTGGGGTAGAACGAGCTACAACGCCGGGTTGAGACGCTCGGAATTGCAAAAAACCCTTGGATCGATGGTCGTTTCCCTATTTTAATTTCATTTTTACTATAAATAGTAAGTTTTAGTTTGATTATAACTCTTCATCCGTCGGGCTTTAGGAGTTGCGCCCAACGTGAAAAGAGCTTAGAATAATTAGGAGAACGGTTTGGTGAAGCCAAATAGGACACTTACTATTTTTGGCACACTAGTAGACATCACGACCGTCTATAAATAGTAAGTTTACTATTTATAGTAAGTCGCGAATTCTAGGAGTTTTAGTTGTAGTTTGATTCCGATTTCTTTCCTATTGCTTGGTATCCCTATTTAAAGGGTTGTGAACTCGTTTTTATTCATCAATTAATTAATTTCGAATTAATTAGAATTTATTTCTATTTTCTGCTTTCTTTCCTCGTGGATTCGAGAAGTCTCTGTGAGGAGTCCAGAGAAGCTCCGTGGATTCGGAGTATTTATCCTCATCACGTTCATCCCTGCGTCAATTGGTATCAGAGCGAGGATTCCCCTTGGGCCGATGGCAAACAATGAAGATATGAATCAAAATCCTGTGGACGGTAATCCAGGGATTTGTTATCTTCTAGAAAGAATGGAAGCTTTCCACCGGGAGAGTCAGTTGACTATGCAAGGGTTGCAGGCAACCCTCGACCGTCTTGCGAATGCGCTACTTCCGCCCCGAGCCCTAGGCGGTGCTCCACCACCTATGGTTGCTCCACCACCCATGGTTGCTGTATGACGCAACCCCGATTTTCGTAGGGCACTACCAGTGGCAAACTGTAGGGCTACACCAGATGATTCAAGTTCTAGCGACGAGGACCTTAATGAGGGTTTTGCCCGACGACCAATCTATGGAGGCGATCATCTAGATCGTGCTGAAAGAGACTATCGAGGTAAGGCTGAACTTCCTAGTTTTAATGGTTTATTACGTATAGAAGATTTCCTCGATTGGCTAGCCGAAGTAGAGAGATATTTTAATTATATGGACATGCTAGATCATAAAAGGTAAAATTGGTAGCGTTTAAGTTAAAATCTGGTGCTTCTGCATGGTGGGAACAATTACAATTCTCACGAGCTCGCCAGAACAAGGCACCCATCTCATTATGGCCACGGATGAGATGCCTTATTCGATCACGATTTCTTCCTAGTGATTATGAGTAGATATTATTCCAGCAATACCAAAATTATCGATAAGAAAATCGAACCATCACCGATTACACCGAAGAATTCCAGCGGTTGGCTACACGAAACGATCTGTCAGAATCTGAGTCACAGAAGGTGACACGATTTATAGGTGGGTTGCGACTGACAATTCAAGACCGAGTTCAGATGTACCCAGTCGGGACCGTGGATGAAGCAGTTCAATTGGCGGGTAGGGCAGAAACACAACTTGCAAGAGTTCCTGCTCGTCCCTATCCTTCAACTCGACCCCCCATGTCGGGTCCCACGCAGGATCCAGTGCTGGCACTAGGAAAAGATCTAGTAGGAGAACGTCCTCAATATCCTACAACTGTGAACCATGATACGGGGAGCGGCTCATCCAGACCTCAACGTACAGCACCCACAACAGCGGGCCCGAGTAGGATTCCAAATCCTTATGCTCGACCAATTATTACCGCTGTGGCCAACCACGCCACTTATCAAACACCTGTCCTCAACGTCCCGCAGCACACTTGACTATAAACGAAGGGGGCACTGAAGATGAGGCCGCAGAAGAAGACCATGGCTATGATGAACATGAACAAACCACTGAAGAAATAACAGGTGGTGATGAAATGACAAGCGATAATCGTGGCGAATTTTTAGTTGTGAGGCGATTACTGTATACCCCACGAAAAGAATTACATCCACATCGATACAATATATTTCGTACTCGGTGCACTGTCAACGGAAAGGTCTGTGATGTGATCATAGACAGTGGTAGTAGCGAGAACATCGTCTCAAGAGTGATGGTGGACAAATTGCGGCTACCAAAGATGAAACATCCTTCCCTGTACTCAATCGGCTGGATAAAAAAGGTGAATAAAACCAAGGTAACTGAACAATGCATTATCTCATTTTCAATTGATAAAAATTATAGGGATCAGATACTTTGTGACGTGGTTGATATGAAAGCTTGTCATATGCTACTCGGTCGACCCTGGTAGTAGGACCGTGATGCGACCCATCGGGGATGAGACAATGTCTACGTATTCGTCAAGGATAGCCGAAAAATAATCCTTGCCCCTATGGCACCAGAGAACCACCCTGAAGCCTCTAAAGTAGAGGGAAGTTCCCTCTTGACCATTCGAGATTTCATGGAGGAATCCAAGGAAACTGGCGAGGTGTACGCCGTAGTGGTGAAGGGCGAGGAAGAGGAACCCTTAAACATCCCTCCAAGTTTAAAACTGTTGCTAAACGAAGTCAAAGAAGTCTGACCTGAGAATTTACCTGATGGATTGCCCCCCATGAGAGACATCCAACATCACATAGACCTCGTCCCTGGGGCTAGCCTACCCAACCGCCCTCATTATCAGATGAGTCCGAAGGAGTGCGAGATACTTCAGGGGCAAGTGAAGGAATTGATCCATAAGGGTCTCTTGAGAGAGAGCATGAGCCTATGTGCCGTACCAGCATTATTAACGCCAAAAAAAAGATGGAAGCTGGCGCATGTGTGTCGACAGCCGGACAATCAATAAAATTACCATCAAGTATCGGTTCCCAATACCACAGTTGGACGACGTGCTCGATATGCTAGAAGGGGCCAAGGTGTTCTCAAAACTAGATCTAAAGAGTGGGTACCATCAGATTCGTATCCGACCCGGTGATGAGT
Organism: Magnolia changhungtana; assembly: GCA_030180095.1. Taxonomy (NCBI): domain Eukaryota; kingdom Viridiplantae; phylum Streptophyta; class Magnoliopsida; order Magnoliales; family Magnoliaceae; genus Magnolia; species Magnolia changhungtana. The sequence goes on from JASAUF010000617.1 coordinate 5,471,751, forward strand.
GGAAAACGGCATTCAAGACCAAGGAAGGGTTGTATGAGTGGCTGGTCATGCCTTTGGCCTATTGAACGCACCAAGTACTTTTATGCGTTTAATGAATCAAGTTCTAAAACCGTTCACTGGCCGATTCGTGGTAGTATATTTTGATGATATATTGATATATAGCCAGGATGAGGCGGAGCACAGGAAACATCTCAGGCAGATGCTGCAGGTCCTACAAATTAACAAGTTGTATCTCAACTTGAAGAAGTGTAGTTTTTTAACTGACAGCCGGTTGTTTCTAGGATTTGCTGTAACGTCCACAAGCATTTGTGTGGACGATAAAAATGTGCGAGCTATTAGGGAATGACTGATCCCGACAAACATTCATGAGATGAGAAGTTTTCATGGGTTGGCGACTTTCTATCGTCGATTTGTGCAAGATTTTAGCACCATAGTCACGCCTATAACAGATTGCATGAAAAAATGATCGTTCCAGTGGACCGATAAAGTTGACAAGAGCTTTCATGAGATCAAGCATCGTTTGTCTATAACACCGGTCTTGGTGCTTCCTAATTTCGACAAATTGTTTGAGGTTGAGTGCGACGCTTCATACGTCGGAATTGGAGGAGTGTTATCATAGGAAGGCAGGTCGGTAGCCTTCTACAGCGGGAAGCTCAGCGAAGCCCGAAAGAAGTGGTCGACTTATGAGCTTGAGTTGTACACAGTTGTTCAGGCGCTGCGACATTGGCGGCATTATCTAATTCAAAGAGAGTTTATTCTGTACACTGACCATCAAGCATTAAAGTTTATTAATAGTCAGACTAACGTGAATCGTGTGCATGCTAGATGGGTTGCGTTTTTACAGGAATTCACGTTCGTTCTGAAGCACAAGTCAGGGCAGCAGAACAAGGTGGCTGATGCACTTAGCCGTCGTGCATCACTACTCGTTACGATGAGCAACAAAGTGGTCGGCTTCGACTGTCTCAAGGAACTGTATGCCGAGGATGAGGACTTCAAAGATTCTTGGGTGAAGTGCCAAGAAGGTCACCCCAGTGACCTTCATATACAGGACGATTTTCTCTTTAAAAGAAATTGATTGTGCATCCCCCAAAGTTCTCTGAGGGAGCAGATTATTCAGGAGCTACATGGAGGTGGCCTCGATGGACACCTTGGGCGAGACAAGACACGAGCTCTTGTGGAAGAGCGGTATTATTGGCTGCAATTAGTACGTGATGTGGGAAAAGCCGTACAACGTTGTCATGTTTGTCAGACCTCCAAGGGGCAATCTCAGAATACGGGCCTCTACACCCCGTTACGTGTGCCTGACTGTCCTTGGAGGGATTTATTAATGGACTTCGTGCTTGGTCTCCCACGAATACAACGCGGCATGGATTCAGTGTTCGTGGTAGTAGATCGTTTCTCCAAGATGGCGCACTTTATCCCATGCAAGAAGACTCTCAATGCAACACACGTGGCGAATTTATTCTTCAGGGAGGTCGTACGGCTACACGGGGTCCCCAAGACCATTACTTCTGATCGTGACATGAAGTTCATTAGCCACTTTTGGCGGACTTTGTAAGCTCGATTCGATACATGACTTCAATTCAACAGTGCTTACCACCCACAGACTGATGGGCAGACCGAAGTTGTAAATCGTAAGTTGGGAAACCTCCTTCGCTGTATTTCAGGAGAAAAACCAAAGTAGTGGGATTTGGCCTTGTCTCAAGCAGAGTTCGCATTCAACAACATGGTGAACCGCTCGACAGGGAAATCTCCGTTCCAGATTATCTATGGACGAGTGCCTCGCCACACGCTTGACCTGGTCCCTCTGCCTAAGCACCCAGGTACGAGCATTGCAGCAGAACATATGGCGGACAAGATCATAGGCATGCATACGAAAGTGCGGACCAAGCTACATGCCTCGAACGAGAAGTACAAGGAACAAGCGGACAAGCACCGGCGACAAAAGGTGTTCGAGGTGGGTAATTGCGTTATGGTCCATCTGCGCAAAGAGAGATTTCCGACCGGGACGTACAACAAGTTGAAAAATAAGAAAATTGGACCCATCCCAATCATTCGAAAGATCCATGACAACGCTTATGTTGTTGATCTTCCAGACGACATGACAATCTCACAGACTTTCAATGTCGCGGACCTGATCGAGTATTATGAACCAGAGCAGGATGAGAACTTGAGGACGAGTTCTTTTGAAGTGGAGTAGACTGATGTAGAGCGGGTCGCGGACAGTTTCATGGCCAAGATGGATCAGAAAAGGCTCAGTCGGCGACAGAAGTGATCCAAACCATTGGACCTTAAGTCGGGCGTATCTCACAATCCGGAATGAGTTAGCTGACGTAAAATATATGATTTTGGGGTAGAACGAGCTACAACGCCGGGTTGCGACGCTCGGAATTGCGAAAAACCCCTGGATCGACGGTCGTTTCCTTGTTTTAATTTCGTTTTTACTATAAATAGTAAGTTTTAGTTTGATTATAACTCTTCATCCATCGGGCTTTAGGAGTTGCGCCCAACGTGAAAAGAGCTTAGAATAATTAGGAGAACGGTTTGGTGAAGCCAAATAGGACACTTACTATTTTTGGCCGAAAACCTTGCGCACTAGTAGACATCACGACCATCTATAAATAGTAAGTTTACTATTTATAGTAAGTCACGAATTCTAGGAGTTTTAGTTGTAGTTTGATTCTGATTTCTTTCATATTGCTTGGTATCCCTATTTAAAGGGTTGTGAACTCGTTTTTATTCATCAATTAATCAATTTCGAATTTATTAGAATTTATTTCTATTTTCTGCTTTCTTTCCTCATGGATTCGAGAAGTCTCTGTGAGGAGTCCAGAGAAGCTCCGTGGATTCGGAGTATTTATCCTCATCACGTTCATCCTTGCGTCAGTTGGGCAGGCCAGTGAATGAACTCAGCATGGTCCATGCATAGCACGGTATAAGATAGCATAACAAAATTGAAATGTATGCATGTATGATTATGGATGCTAAGATGTCACGAGATGCATATCAAGTAGGATGGTCGTCCACTTGCTTGCGTTGGATATCTGTCAACTCATAAATTGTATAATTCAAACATCCATCGTAAGTAGGCATGGACAATTTATACTTGCCAGACATCCACCGTAAGTAGGCATGGGCAATCTATATCTGCCAAACACTCACCTGGGTAGGCATATGTAATCATACATATACTCCGCAAGTAGGCTTCCACTATTGTTGATATCTAGTAACAAATCTACCACGCATAATCATCGAGGGAGATTCTCCATAAATGTAAGATATGATGTGTGCATGCATTCACAATGAATGCATATAATAATGCTCAATGTATATGCATCGATGCGTATAGTCAATCATATACATTTCTCATTAAGATGAGTAACAAACTAAATATCAATGATTAGCGTGTTTACATTTTCAATGCGTATATATTAAAATATTTTAGATCATATGCCATGTACACAAGGATCATGTTACTAGAACTATATAATAGTCACGTGTAATTCATATCATATACACCATTCAAAACAATCCCATATTCTATCTTCACCATACAGGTATGAGACACATTGGGACTCACTCACTTATTTGTGGTAAAGGCAAATCCGTTTGAATAATCGAACACTTTGGAAACTAGGATCTGAATCCCAAAAAGAATGATTAATGAACTGATTAAATTATATCACCAAGTGTGGTCCACCTTTTTGAATCAAAGCAAGGTGATTGAACATTAATCGTTAAATTTAAATATGGGAAAAAAAAACAGGATTTGTTGATTAATGCAGTCAGTCGATCAAGCCAGCTTAAGGGTCTTTAATTAATCCGCCGATCGATCGGGTATCTATCGATGAAATTTGTAATTTTTTTTGTTTAAATCTCTTGACACTTTTGCCTTCCCTTTGATTGATTGAACCTTACTCATTGATCGATCAAAATTGGTTGAATTAAATCAATTTTTTCATTGGACAATTTTAGTCGATATCGATTGGAACCCTCAATCGATCAAGATTACTTGAGGTGACCCTCAATCGATCGAACATGGTTATTAATCAATCAATACTCAACAAAATTTTAGATTTTGATCTCTGGACAAAATTTGACACGTTTAATTGATTGAGCACTTTGGCCAATTAATCAACCGAAATAGATAAGTTACGTTACACAATTTGATTTTCTGAAAATTTTAAGATTTGTCTTCTTCTTTCTTGATTTTGATGAATTCCATTAATCATGGATTTGGATCAAATCCATCAAATCGCATTCTTATAATCCAATTGGAGAAAACTAAATGATTGCTTAGATTTGAAATATATAGTATCGATAAGTGGCAGCTGAAAACAGTTTTTTGACAAAGCTGCTGTTATAGATCGTCGTGGAAAATCTCCCAATCAAATCAATATAGGTTTAAAATTTTTGATACAATATGGCTTTAATATCTCCTAATTCAAATCTTCCTATATTGATTTGGCTAGATTTCTTACAGTAAATCTCTTAAATTACATAATAAGGAAGTTAGAAGGTTCGACCAAAGTTTTGTGGGTTTGTATTTCCTTCAACGTGGGGAATCAATCCACCAACCTTTCCCTCTACTAAGCGTATACTTATTAACTACACTAAGTACTTCGTTTTTATTATAAATAACAAAATTAATTTCTTAATCTGATCATTTTATACACTCATGTGACTCAAAAAAGCAGGGCTTTACAAATTCGGCTCCCACTACTCACTTATTACGACCATCCAAACCATTTATTAGGTCTCCATGGGAGTGAACTGAAAAGCCAAATACCAATGGGAGTGGATCAGGTGTTGTCCACCTCACCCAGGATGATGAGGCCCTTAAAATGAAGCAGATCCAAATGACAAAGTGGACTTTACCATAGAAAACAGTGGTGATTTGTCATTTACATCTTATAATATCTCATGAAAGTTTTGAATGAAGCTGATGCTTGGTTTTTATATTTCACCCAGGTTTTCCTGACCTTATCAACAGGTTGGATGGTAAGCAAACATTACTGAAACATTACGTGGAATAATGAGGTTTGTAACGGTGAGATGTTCAATCACAACCGTTTACTGTAGTACGGTTCACCTGAGATTTTGATCTGCTTTTTTTTTGGACTCATGCCTTAAAATGATTTGGCAAAACGGATGGACGGCTTGGATACAGAAGACATGCATCAAAGTGGCCATATTGTAAGGGCCCACCTTCATAGGCGAGGCCCGGGGCGCACCTAATCCGCTCCCAGTATGATCCGTTTGGCTCACATGAGTTTTGGACGTGCCTTGCTTTTGACCTCATGCGTCAATATGAGCTGGCAAAACAGATGGACGGTCTAGATTTCTCATGATCACCGCGGTGGGCGCTACGTAGCTTGGCACAGCAACTGGCGTCCGGCTCCTCAACCTCTCACCGCTCGAATCGGAAACGGATTGGCTACTTCACCTGCCACCAGCCCGGTAGCTGTGGTCGGTTCTGTGTGGGCCCCACCATGATGTATGTGTTTTATCCATTCCGTTCATCCATTTTTATAGATCATTTTAGTGCTTAATATAAAAAATGAGATAGATATAAATCTCAGGTGGACCACATCATAGGAAAACAATAGTGATTGGACATCCACCATTAAAATCCTCCTAAGGCCATCACTAATGTTTATTTGACATCCAATCTGTTGATTAGGTCATACAGGCCCAGATGAAGAGAAAAAAAAAAGTCATCTTGATCCAAAACTTTTATGCCCCGAAGGTTTTTAATGGTTGATTCCTGTAATGTGGTCAACTTGAAATTTTTATATACCTCATTTGTAATCCTATGCCATATAAAATGATATGGAAAAATAGATGGACGGCATACATCATGTTGGCCCACGGAGCACCGACCATCAGCCATTGGCTGGTGGCTGGGAAGTAGCCAATCCGTTTCCGCTCGAATCGCTCTCGTATTCCTTCTCGTATCAGGAATGCCAATATGCATGTAGCAAGCTGCGTCAGAAATCCATGCAGCTCCCTTCCTACGGTACGCGTGGTCAAATTTCCCGGTGATCAAAACCATTGTCCTGGTGGGCCACACCTCAAAAATCAAGGGGACTGGATTGCAGTAGCATCTGATAAGCGGCCTGCTAAAGGATTGAATAGATCAACGGTCCACACTCGAGCAGAATGACTAACAGCCAATAGATGGACAGAGTTGTTCTACACGATATATTATACCTATAGCCTATCAACACGATGGCCCATTAGATCTATGCTCCCGATCGCCTGAAATGTTGCCACGTGTCCCACGGGGGAGGGAGCGGTATGATATGACGCGTGCTCTTCATTGCATGGAAAGTCTCCTCGTCCTCTCCCCTTCTCCTTACCCTGAAGAACCGTAGAAACCCTAGAGAGAAAAAACGCTACAAAACCCAGACTGTCCTCCACTGTCCCGCGAGTCCTAGAAAAACCCCAGAGAAATCCCTTTCAATCTCGTCTCTTCGAAATCCTTCTACAATGGCGCCTTCTTCCTCTCGCTCAGACTCCATCGAAGACGATAACGACGACGCCTTCGATGGAGACACGGGCTTCGACGACGATTTCGACGAGGACATGGAAGCCCTAAGACGCGCCTGCATCCTCACCGGCACGAATCCCGACACAATCCAACCGCCCGCCCCCGCTTCCACTGCGGCGGCGGGACCGGATCCCGATAGCGGCAGCGACATGGACGATCTTGAACTGGTCCGGAGCATACAGCAGAGATTCTACCTCCCATCCCTCGCCATTAATTCGCTGAAGCCTCGCGGCGTCCGGACGCCATCGGATTCCGATGACGAAGAAGATTTTGAGACGTTGCGTGCAATACAGAGGCGGTTCATGCAGTACGATGCTGGTAAGCTGCTCTGTTGGATTCCTGCTCTTGTGTGATAAATTCAGCAAATATTGTATCTTTTTGTGGAATTATGTGAAACTGCTCAGAAGAATGGCACAACTGATAATGTGGTGATTTTGTTGGTTTATTAGTTATTAGTTTATGTTGAGTGGCGGTATTCTTCACGGGTTTCAATGGAGAGGTTAGGTGTGAAGGGTTGTAGGCAAATAGATGACTGAATTCTTCGAGTCCATTTGATAAATTTGAATTCGGAGTAGTACGAATCCAGAATCTTTGATGGAAATGTATCTTTACTTGAGTCAATCAAGAGAACCATCTTTCAAATGGTTATCGATTGGGTGCTCCAAAGACCTGAATTTAAAACGATGTTCTTATATGAATTTTCAGTGGGGCTGGAATGATGTTATTGACAGTAGAGAACCGTCTGCTGGGGGAGCCCTTTGCTCATGATGTCTACTAGATGCTTTCTCATCTTTCTAGAACTTCTAGTGTGTGTGTGTTTTTTTTTTTTTTTTAATAAATAAATTTAGATTCCATTTTATTTATTTATTCATTATTATTAGTATTATTATTTACTTTAGTTCTTTCATTGCTTGATCCAATTTCTTCTTGCTTGGTTCTTGGTTTTGGTTGTTGTATTGGGAATATAAGCAACTTCAGATTACTAATCTTTCTAGAATTTTGTCCTTAAGTGCGTGAGCTTGGGATTCATGTTCCATTCAAGCACTCATGAAGTTACCAACATGATAAAATCTACTGCAAGCTGCTCAATCGTTCCTTATACCAACATTTCTGCCAGTGCCATCCCCATCTATACCGACTTCATTTTGGATCCTATTGTGTGAGTTCCATTAATTCTTTAGCATATTTATGTTTTGCCTTCTAGAGAGAGTTAACAGCTGTTCCTTTATCTTTTTTGTTTGGTACCATTTTTATCACAATGTTAGTTCTGAGCCCTATGTTATGTTGATGAAAATTTGAGTAACTAAAAAAGTTATATTTTACCACATTCTTTTTTCATAATAATTGATGCTATCCTTGGAGTCATCCTTCCTATATTGTCTATTTTGTGAAATGGATTTGGTCTGCATTGGGTAAAAGGATGATACGACCATCATTTTTTTGAAAGATGAGAATTTTATTACGCAAAGCCAAAAAGAAAAGAACTATAAAGAAAGAAGCAGAACAAAAAGAAACAGAAACAAGAAAAAACTAATATAACAACCAACCCCTCTGCTAGAGGGGAAAACCCTAGAGATCGAAAAAACTAAGGAGCACAATCCTTGAACAGAACAAGGACTCTAGAAAACACCTTTGTTGAAGAAATACTAAGATTTCTGAAATAGAGATTATTCCTCTCAGCTCACACAACCTAAAGAACTGCTAAAAGGATCCTCTATTTCCTTTTCCCTACGGCTCCAGTCAGGTCCGCATGCCAAGCGCGGAAGAGGTCGTCTATAGAATTGGGATAGCCCATAAACCCCCTGTCAATCAAAGAACACTCCATCGGATGTGCAAAGAAAAGGGACAATGAATGAAGAGGATCCACCGTCTCCTCCACCTTGAGACAAAGCAAACATACATCTGGAAGAGTCATTCCTCTTTTCCTCAAATTATTGATTGTAAGTGCACGATGCTTGCCCACAAGCCATCCGAATGCCACAACCTTTGGCGGAACTACGTAAAACTAAACTGAGCTCGTGTGACAATAGGTAGAAGAAACTAAAGAGGCTGCCAGAGATCTATATAGCAAACTGATAGAGAAGAGGCCAAAACTGGCCAAAGACCAATGTAGAGAATCTTCTTAGTTTGAGGACATCAATCGATCCTGCAAATGAGAAAGTGATTGAGTAAACTCCTGAATTTCAGCTTCGGAAAGGTGAGGGGGAGCCAAACACCTCCATCTCTTTCTCCAACAAAACAGTTAGCCACCAAAACATTTGGGTCAAGACTGTTAGCAAAAAGACCAGGGAAAGATTCAGCCATGTTGGGGGACCTACACCACAAATCTTGCCAAAATCTAATCATAGATCCATTTTTCAGGGAAAAAGACACCCTATCAAAGACAATGAGGGCTACCTTAGCTATACATTTTCAAAGAAAGGAAGCACGATAAAAAGAGGAGGCTTTGGTCCACCAACCTTGGGGTGATAGACCATATTTAGCAGCAATGATTTAACGCCATAGACTCTCATTCTCGCATCCAAATCTCCAAATCCATTTTCCGAGGAGAGCCTCGTTTACAACCTTTAGATATTTTAGTGCTGCTCTCCCTTTGTTTTAGGGAGAATAGACCTCCCTCCAGTCTAATAAGAGAAATTTCCTAGCGGTTGAACCTCCTAGCCACAAAAAAATCGTTTAAAGTTTGTTGATCTTCAAGGTGACAACATACTTTAGACAATGGGAGAGGGACAAGAAATAGATTGTAAGATTCGAGAGGGAGGCGTTAGTCAAATTCAATCTACCACCCAAGGATAGCAAATTGAACTTCTAGGCGGAAAGTTTCCTATCCATTCTTTTTTAGTGATCTTATCCCAAAGGTATAAAGGAGGTTTCTCTATACACAGGGGTAGACCTAAGTAAAGAGTAAGAAGAGAACCCACCTTACCTCTAAAGGATTCAGTAAGAGAAGACATTATCTTTGGGGATAGGTTTATCCCATAGATCTCTCTCTTCGAGAGATTTACCTTTTAACCTGAGACTATCATGAACCAACAAATAGTCACACTAAAAAAGGTCACCATGTTCTCGTTAGCCGTTGAGTGTGAAATTTTACATATTTCCTCCTATTTATACCTTGGTTTTATAAATATGATAGTGCTTAATCGATTTCATTATACATGTTTTCATGTGCGAGGTGATTTCAAGAGCTTCAGGTGAAATTGATGCCAAAAGGAAGATTTATGCTCAAAAGATTACTAAATGAAGATTGAGAGATTTGGAAGTCATTAATGAAGAATGCATATACCAAAGATTCAAGAAAACCAAGTAAGGAATGGAGAGAATCAAAGATTTGAAGTAAAGAAAAGGAATCCTGAAATTGTCCTAAAAACAAATATATTCCTGAAATTGTCCTGAAAAAGCATATTCTGAAACTTCGAGTCTATTTTGGAAAACTGCGCAGAGTGCGTAAATTTGAGGCGGTTTAAACTTCGAGTCTATTTTGGAAAACTACGCAGAGTGTATAAATTTGAAGCGGTTTCTAGATTTTTTCAACTCGGTGTCAAAGTTGGAGTTCCATAATTATAAATAGGACTCCCTAGGATGCTCCAAAGCATCTTCTAGGATTTGGAAAGGTCTGAAGAAGCATAGCACAAGGGTGGAGCAGCCGCCAAAGAGTTTTTCTTCTTTCCTAGTTTATTTTTTATGCTTTGTTTAAGAGATTTGGTTTCAATCATGTCTATGGTTGGCTAAACCTCTTAGCTATGGCCAAGAGGTGAAGCTTGTAGTGTGTTTGAATGTTTATTTTTCTTTGATTTTTGTTCTTATTGAACTTCATTGATTTCTAGTTTGATATTGAGGGAATATTTTCAGTTTTCTATGATTTATTGTGACTTAAATTACAATAGATGCTGTGATAGCTTTGGATATATTCTTTTCCTGTTTTGAGATAGTGAGATTAGTAAATCCTGTTGTTCACCATCGTCTCCCCGACAACAGCGCCAAAAACTTGTTCACAACCCAAGTGTAGGGTCGCGATGTAGTAATAACTTGGTATGGCCGAGGTTGAATCCACAGGTACTAAACTTGTACGTATTATGAAAATAACTAGAACTAGAACTAGAAAAAGATCTAAATTGAAATCTGAATAATTGAGAGTAATGGTGAATACTATTGATTAAAACTTATGAATTTAAAGGTGGGAACTAGAGTGTCAAGGATCCACTTGTAGCTATCAAGATGCTACCTTACTTGATTCAAGGAACACAATTGAAATTGGAGTCCTATCCTATCAAATTGGAAGATAAAAGAATTTAAATCAAATATGAACTTTTCATTGACCTAGTTCTCAATGGAGGAGAATTGTGATGATTGGAAGGAATTCCATCACCCTACCATGCCCAAGAGACGATGGCGAATAACATGATTTACCAATCTCACTATCTTAAAACAGGAAAAGAAGATGTACAAAGCTATCACAACATCTATTGTAATTCGAGTCACAATAAATCATAGAAAACTGAAAATATTCCCTCAATATCAAACTAGAAATCAAAGAGGTTTCATAAGAATAAGAATCAAAGCAAAATAAACATCCAAACAGGCTACAAGCTTCACCTCTTAGCCATAACTAAAGAGGTTTAGCCAACCATAGACATGATTGAAACCAAATCTCTTAAACAAAGCATAAAAAATAAACTAGGGAAGAAGAAAAACTCTTTGGCGGCTGCTCCACCCTTGTGCTATGCTTCTTTAGACCCTTCCAAACCCTAGAAGATGCTTTGGAGCATCCTAGGGAGTCCTATTTATAGTCGTGAAACTCCAACTTTCGCACCGAGTTAGAAAAATTTAGAAACCGCTTCAAATTTATGCACTCTGCACAGTTTTCCAAAATATACTCGAAGTTTAAGCCGTCTCAAATTTACGCACTCTGCGCAGTTTCCCAAAATAGAATCGGAGTTTCAGAATATGCTTTTTCTAGACAATTTCAGGAATATGTTTGTTTTCAGGACAATTTCAGGATTCCTTTTCTTCACTTCAAATCTTTGATTCTCTTTATTCCTCACTTGGTTTTCTTGGATCTTTGACATGTGAATTCTTTATTAATGACTTCCAAATCTCCAAATATTCATTTATTAATCTTTTGAGCACAAATATTTCTTTTAACATTAATTTCACTTTAAGCTCTTGAAATCACCTCGCACATGAAAACATGCATAATTAAATCGATTAAGTACTATCATGTTTATAAAACCAAGGTATAAATAGGGGGAAATATCCAATATTTCACACTCAACATCAACCTCACAAAATAAAACGGTGTCATCAACAAACTGAAGATGACCAATACTATGGGGGAAATTCTCCACCCGGAAACACCCCTAAAGAGGCCCAATTCCTGGCCTGGACATCATACAACTCAAGGCTTCAACTACCAACACAGAGAAAAGGGGACAGGCGGTCACCCATCATAGGGCCTTCAATGACGGAATCAGGCTTGCTTCAATGTTCCATCATTGGAAAACAACGAGGATTTTGTTGAGATCTCTATATGATTTTATGGTAAATTGTCATTGTTGTTCATCATCATCATCTAACCCCTATGGCCCTATCCCAATTAATTGGGGTCAACCATTGGGTGGTCCAACTTTGATTGTTAGGACAGCATAATCATTTGAAATGGCTGTTGGGTGATCCTACTTTTCTGGTGAATATGAGAACTTCTTGGCTGTCCCATAATCTACACATTTGTTGTTTGGTTGTGTTAACGCGCGTCTTCATCTATTCTTTGTACATGGCTCCACCCATGCACAAACTTGTAGCATGCCTTTCTCCAGGTAACAGAGAATCCTATTCTTCCTAAAAGTCTTGACTCTTGATTTTGTTGGCCACCTGTCCTGAAAGCTCTGAATTTTTGGCATTCTTAAATTTTCATTCCCATCCCATACCACGTACTTTGCATGGGCTTGTTGTGGACCAGAACCGGAATATCTTAGTAAGTTATGAACACTAAACCTCTTGATGTTTAATGTTTTATGAGTATAGGTGAATTTTAGTCTTATAATGTGTATTTTGAGCTTGTTGGGAGAAGTGTCCAAACTCCATAGTATGGCTCATATATAGGTAGCCTTTTCATGTTTATGTTGGACACATATGTAGATAACCTGGTATTGGTTGATTTTCTTGTGTATACTGCAGTACTTTCAGTAATAATATATGAACTCCTGCACAGATGCCTTGAAAAAGAACAGTGAGAAGCATCTACAAATAGATGAGTTGGTTTGTACTACGAGCATAACATCAAAGGAGAACACTTCCAACATTGTGTTTGGAAACAGAAATAATGGTGAGGCATTGGGTGAAGACTTTCCAGATTCAGATGATGCTCATGCGAATTCTCAGCCTTTGCAATATTTTTGTGACAGAAGTCCTGGCAGCCAGCCTTCTGGTGTCACTGAAAGGCACCAGCCAGAAGATGGAACTTCCAATCTTTCTGTGATGCCATTCCAGCACTCCAGCTTCCCAAAGGCTGCTCAAATGTTCATTGCTGCCCTTAAGAAGAACAGGTCATGTCAGAAATTTATAAGGAGTAGGCTGATACAGATAGAGGCAAGAATTGAAGAGAACAAAGAACTGAGGAGGCGTTTCAAATATCTTATGGACTTTCAGGTTGCCTGCAAAAGAAGAGTAGGCAAATTTTTAAGCCAACCAAAAGATCCTCGCATCGAGTTAATCTCACTTCCAAAACTCAGGGTTTCTAACAGGATTCCTAAGGTTGCCAAGGTATTCTTTATTTGTTTTACAACTTTGTTATGGATTGTGTTCCTTCATTCCATTTCAAGTAATGTTTCCTAGTTTCTTCCTGACGTCACTGCATCTATATGTGGGCTCTATAACCTTCTGCAGTTTTTCTAATGCTTCAGTCGCATGTTGGAATTTCCTTCTCAACTTTAATTCTTTCCTTTAACTTCAGAAATGATCTCTCTCTCTCTCTCTCTCTCTATATATATATATATATATATGTTAGATAGACTGATATCTGTCCACGTTTTGTGATTATTATATTGAAAATCTGCTTTGAAAGTATCATTCTTACCCAATTACTTTATATATGCCATGTCTGTGTAGTTGTGGAGAATGATACCATGAGATGCACATATTTGAGAGCTCCCATAAAGTTAGGCTGACACCTGATATCAACATGATCGGTACCCTTCATCCAGTCAACTCTGCAATGGAGTTGTCTTGGCCCAGAAGATATTCTGATCAGACAATCTAAACCATTCCATTGTTGGCCTATAAATGGACTTTCTGTTCTGATTCAATAGAAAAAAAGGTCTTTTGATTGGATGGTTAGAATTGTCTAATAAGAGTATTTCTATGTCATTTTATCTCCATGGTGAGGCCCACTGGATGAACAAACTGGGACTGCTGATATCACATGCAGGTTCAATCACTGCATTTCATGGGAACTCAAATATAAATGCATCTCATTGAACCACTGCTCCACACGGGCACACATGAATGGGCATAAATGACACTTTGTTGATAGGAAAGAAAATGAATTGACCTTTATCCACATTTTAAAAACTAAAGCTTGATGTTAAACAAAAAAAAATCTTTTCCTGTAATTTCGGGCACTGTTCTATACATCTATCTCTTTCATTAACTTCTATGGGGCTTCTTCTCATCATGTTGTCGTGAACATCATTGGTTGTTGCTGAACTTGTTCACTGGAGATGTTGATGTTATACTGTCATCAAACTAGCACTTAACGATGTTAGACTCTAGTATGAGGCGACTTGAAAGATGGATATCATATGATATTTTATATATAAATTGCCACTCTAGAAAGGCATCTGATATGCATTTCTTTCACATGGGCATGCCTGCATAAATGCACACATGTGCACTTTGTTGCGGTTGCACCATTCAAGATCTGTAAACCATTCAAGATCTGTAAACTTCAAGAATTAAATGCATGCATGCATGATTGTGTGGCTTGTTCCTGCTGGCATCCATGTCCACATATACATTGGACACTGATATGGGGCCTCATCCATATTATTCATTTTCATAGGACACAGTTTTAAAACTTTGTAGCCATCTAAACTTGATATGTATTTCTTTCACATGCGCATGCCCGCATAAATGCACGCATCTATGCTTTGCTTTTGGTGTCGGTTCATGATCTCTAAAACTTCAAGAGTTTAATGTGTGCATGCATGATTGTGTGGGTTGTTCCTGCTGGCATCCATGTCCACATATACTTTGGACACTGAGATGGGGCCTCTTCCATGTTCTTCAATTTGATAGGACACTGTTTTAAAACTCGATAATCATCTAACTGATCAAAAACGAAAAGAAAATCACACTTATGCAGGCTGATATGCTCAAATGGCATGTGGCGTTTACTTGAAGGCAAGATACAACTCTATTTCCCTACATCAACCCATGAGGTGCATGGCCTATATATTTACCACAAAGGTGGAAGCTGCACAACTTGCATTACCATGCATGTTGGAAAATTGGCAAGACACTTCACCTGCTAAGCGCTAACTTATTGTAATAATGTCCACCCTGAATCCTCTTTAACTTGAAATGTAACTAACTGGTAGATTCAGATCATTGAGATGTTTAATATTTGTTTCTATCAAGAAAAATATATGTTTAATTTTCATATTAGTTTCTGAACAAAGTGATTGTGTTACTTCATAGCTCAGTCCGCACATCCTTGTGCCTATTTTAGCTGCATGGGCATGCATGTCATGGCCTGAATATCACATAGTGCATATTTAATTTGGTTTGTGTTTGAGAGAACCTAGCATGTTGGTTTCCTAGTATTATGATTCTAGCAGTGATATTGTGGCCTTTTTAAGAGTTTCATCTCTAAGCATGCTTAATGCATGTTTCACTTGTTTGACAAGCTGTTTTTGGGTACTCACAGGCCAATGACAAAGTTAGTCCCATGTGTCTTGGCCCTGATGAAAATTCTCATGTTCCCAACTATAAGATGGTATTGGAGAACTGCCCCATCTCACTGAGGAGGCAACTTTGGTCAAAGGTTGAGAAGGAAAATCTTGCGAAGGGAATAAAACAACAATTTCAAGAAATGTTGCTGCGGAAATCGATAGAGAATTATTGGTACATTTAATTATGAAAGTGCCCTTCTTATTTTCCATTATTCGCAAGCTGATGTTGCCTGACGCATTTTATTTTACCTTGACAGTGGAGAGGGATCTTCTGGAGATTCGAATGTGGATAGCATTATTGCATCAATTAACGATCTTGAAATCACACCTGAAAATATTCGATCTTTCCTACCTCATGTTGATTGGGAGCGGTTGGCGTCCATGTATGTTACGGGCCGTTCAGGTGCAGAATGTGAAGCAAGGTAACCATTTATTTTTTAACATCATTGAGTTCTTCAGGATTATTGTTTCACTTCCTCACCAGATTCTGATATATTAGAGGGCAATCGTCCTTCAAAATTGTTGTGTTCTAGATAATATGCACCATTCGTGGATGTACACAACTACTTTTGTTTTTTGAAAGGTAACACTACCAGGAATTGAACTCTTGATCACTCACACACACTACACTGTCCCTACCAGCCCACTAATGAGCGGGAGACCTGGCACACATTTCTACCTCAACTTTGTTGTTGTTTGCATTTAACTTTAGTGACATGTTATATATATATATATATATATATATATATATATATATATATATATATATATATATATATATATATATATATAGGGAAAAGGTACTATGCGCTCGAGCGTAAAGCGGTCGTCCGTGAGGTCAAGCTGGGTGGGCCCCACCGTGATGCCTTTCAAACATCAACACCTTCCACCAGATGTACCATTCCATGGTGGGCCTGGACGGCCCAAAATCAAGTCAATCCGTGACTTTAGTGGGCCACACCACATACAGAAGTGCAGAGGGGCCGTGCACCATTAAAACATTCATAACCATTTTTGAGGGCCCACCGAGATGTGTTTTGCAAATCCAGCCCATCCATTATGTGTGTCCCACTTGAATGAGGGTTCAGACCAAGTTTCAGGTGCATGGAAAACTCAGGTGGGTCCCACCAGTGCTTTTATATGTTTTTTGCATGTATACTTATGGTTTTAGATGGTGTGGCCCACCTGAGTCACGGATTGACCTGATTTTGGGCCGTCCAGGCCCACTATGGAATGGTGCATCTGGTGGGCGGTGTTGATGTTCGAAAGGCATCACGGTGGGGCCCACCCAGCTCGACCTCACGGACGACCGCTTTACGCTGGAGCGCATAGTACCTTTTCCCATATATATATATATAGCTGAGAACTGGTTCTCACGAGTACTTGTGAGAACTTATCTCACGTGATATGAGCACAGAATCTGAACGGTCCATGTGATGTAGCACCCCATGAACCCCCAAGGCCCAACTTTTACCGTGATCCAAAACTTTGGTGGGCCATGGCAAAAGGAAACAGCTTCCTCCCTTGATTTGCCTCTCTTTGCTATGGCCCACAAGAGTTTTGGATCAGGTTGAAAGTTGGGCCCTAGGAGTTTCAAGGGGTGCCGCATCACATGGACTGTAATCTATTTAGCTCCTCTGTGGATGGGCTGTACCCCAAATATTACAGTGGTTGGGGGATCCTAGCTATTGATTGGAGGGCTCTTGAGAATTAGAAGTTGGCCATTATGAAAAATGTCCAACAAACAGTCGACATTCAATGGGCAAAACCCTCAAATTAATGGCTAGTATTATCCTACATACTGATGCTAGCCTGCTACTAATAATAATGGTAATGATGATAACAACAACAATAATAATAACAGTATGATTTTTATTTTATTTTATTATTATTATTATTATTATTTTTTTGTGGAAAGATAACTGGAACTTTCATTGAAAAAGCGCTGAGATAGCGCCAAGGCAAGAACAACAGGAAACAAAAACAAAACTAAACAGAGAAAATGAGATTTACATCTTTCCCAACCAACTCTTTCCCACCACCAATTCAATTTTATTGTCATTATTGCATTTGGCATAAGGGTATGGTTGGATACATGAATTGTCACTTTCTTGCCTATTTGTGTCACATGTCTGGAGATCGAGTGCTCGATTAATTCAGATATTAGCATTTAGCCTTGGATGCTTTCTCATTTTTGCGGATTGCTTAGAAAAAGGAAGAAGAAAAGAACATTTTTGGGATCTATTTAACATGGATTTTGACAAAAAACACGAGCTGAAAATGCCCATTATTGAATGCCATTCTTGTATCATTTTTCAGTCTTTTTAAAGCTCATTCAATGGTTCAATGCACGTCATGCAGTGGTTTAGCTGGACATTTTAGATCAGAACCTGTGTTGAGGATTACAAGCATCATCTTCTAAGCCTTACCCCAATTAATTAGGGTTGATTCTATTTTCATGATGAAAGTTATGGCAAAATTCTGACGCCAGCTGCCAACCTCATGCAACCTTCCTTTTTCTGGGGCTGGGGACCAGCAATGGGAGCAAAAAACTCCCACAGGCACAATGTAATAGACTATTACATAGGTTGATTACAATCAAGCACTATCTAATAGCCTATTACATAGGTTGATTACAATCAAGCACTATTTAATAGCCTATTACATAGGTTGATTACAGTCGAGTTAATGTCAAGGATTAGAATGATCTCTCTTTTTCTGGTCCTTCATGCAGGTGGTTGAACAGCGAAGATCCTATGATCAATCATAATCCATGGACCAATCTTGAGGATAAGAATCTCTTGTTTATTGCGCAGCAACGGGGAATTTATAACTGGATTGAAATTGCGGCTTCACTAGGGACAAACAGAACCCCTTTTCAGTGCTTGGCTCGTTATCAGCGGAGTCTTAATGCGTATATCTTGAAGAGGGATTGGACAGAAGAAGAAGATGCTCAACTTCGTGCAGTCGTCGAAGTTGTTGGTGAGAATGATTGGCAGCGAGTAGCTTCTATTCTAGGAAGCAGGACTGGTCCTCAGTGTTCTAATAGGTAGGTTGCATTCTCATAGACCATATGTCACGTTTATTTAGGGTATCAAGTCCCAATTCTCAATGCATCATGATGTCACCATCCTGATGATCATGACATAAATAATGGTCCTGATGCACCAGTCCATACAGGTGGGACCCATAGTTTGGTGATCCAGACTGTTGATCTGGTGGGCCCTACAGTCGATGGTCAACTCTACAAAAGATCCCTGGTGGTAAGACTCTGAGCCTTGGACAAAAAGACAGTCAACAAGCTATGTTGGTGGTCCAGGAAAAAGGTCAGTAATTGCATGTGGCTAGGTTGGAGAATTTTTGGTGTATAATAAATGATCTGGACCCATAGTTTGGTGATCCAGACTGTTGATCTGGTGGGCCCTACAGTGGATGGTCATCTGTACAAAAGATCCCTGGTGGTAAGACTCTGAGCCTTAGACAAAAAGACAGTCAACAAGCTATGTTGGTGGTCCAGGAAAAAGGTCAGTAATCGGATGCGGCTAGGTTGGAGAATTTTTGGTGTATAATAAATGATCTGGTGGATCACCAAACCATTGGCCTCACTTGTACTGAATGGGTGCATGTAGATGTTGTCCACGTCCTGATGCATCAGGACACCCTTTAGTTCCTTTTCAACTTAATCTCAAAAAGCTCAGCTCTTTGAGGGATCATGTGGTATCTTAGAGAAATGGGTATACTGTACTTGTTACAAAAGGATTTGTAAAGTTTCCTGGTAAGTAGTACTTAATAAAGCAATGGCAATTGGTTCTTTGGCACCCTACTTTTGATATATGCTCATGAAGTTTATTCATTGAAGTCAATCATGTGATCCTATTGAATGCAGATGGAGAAAAACGCTTCACCCTTCTAGGAAAAGGGTAGGGAGATGGACTGTGGATGAAGACAAGCACTTGAAAATAGCTGTGATGCTTTTCGGGCAGAAAACCTGGATGAAAATTGCTCAGTTTGTCCCTGGCCGAACTCAAGTTCAATGTAGAGAGAGGTATTTCAAAATAATTTCCTGAAAATTTAACCTGACCAATTGCTTAAAACCATTAGTTACTATTCTGCCCCCATCTTTGATGCACAGATTCTCTCTCTTTCTTATTGGTAGTAGCTGAGCATTTTAAAGTACTATTCTAATACCACAAATAGTCGAAAGGGGGGCACATGCATAAAAAACAAGGGTTGTAGGATTCATTCATATATCATTATTTTATATATAAAAAAAAGAATGAACCATTGATTTGACTAAATTGGAGAGTCTTGACTGTGGTGACAGGTGGGTCAACACTCTGGATCCGTCTTTAAATCTGGAACCATGGACTGAAGAAGAGGACTCTAAACTGAAAGCAGCAATCACTGAACATGGACATTGCTGGTCCAAGATAGCAGCATTGGTGCCTCCGCGTACTGATAGTCAGTGTAGGAGGTATGGGCTTCTCTGTTTTTGCCTTCTTTGAGCATGGTTATTAACAAATGTTCTGCTCATGTTTTCATGTCCTGCTCAAAATGACATCATGTGTAAGTGATGTAACACTTAAAAACAAGGACGTGTTTGGATGCTCTAGTGAAATGAACGGCAATGATACAAGTTGAGGAGGAAACGACAAATGTGGGGCTAAAACCACTCCCTTCATAATGAGGGAGTAGCCCCAAACTTAACATTTGGTCGTTTCAATTCCAACTGGAGACGCATAAAATTGCAGGTTTAGTCATTATGTTATATTAAAAAATGGCACCCCACCCATCTCAGTGATTTTCTTTTTAATATAACAAACTTATTGCAATTCAATGCACTAAAGCATCCAAACACACGCTATCCTAACTTGTCTGTGGACTCTGTGAGATAATACTTTCTTTTTAATAAGCAGGAGATGGAAAGTTTTGTTTCCACATGAAGTGCCATTGCTCCAAGCAGCTCGAAAAATCCAGAAAGTCGCTCTTATTTCCAACTTTGTAGATCGGGAGGAGCAGCGGCCTGCCCTTGGTCCTAGTGACTTCATTTCTACATCTGCACCAGAGATGAAACCTCTTTCTGAATCCGGAAATGAGGACAATGATGGGAAACGAAAGAGAAAATCAAGGTATGTTTGCTTTACCTTCGATTATATGTGTCTGTGCAGTTGAATTGTCTCTCTGACCATATTGTTGTTGTATTGATGCCAATCACTTAAAAATGTGCAGGGAGAGACGGAAATCTGAGAAGCATAGGGACTCCCAGTAAGTTGGATTTAAGTTTCAAATTCGCTTTCCTCTATCCTACATGTTCGCTATGCAATAGAAGAACATGGCTTTGTCTCCTCTTTTTCATAATTATTCTTTCCTATTGTTAGAGATATTTTGTGATTCCTGATCAAAAGACTGGCATATTTTTGCTCAACCTACTGATGACAAAAATGGGTCCTACCTTTTGGGTTACCGAAGGGGTTACTTAAGCTATTCATCTGGCGGGTCGCATCATCCAATGGCACATTCCCAAAAAAATCTACCATCAGGTGATCCTAGCCATCTTATGGAAAAGGACAACTATGACGAAAGTTCCACTTTTGACGGGGGGCCATTCAGGTGTTTACCTTGGTTCTTGCTGTACAAACAGTTTGATCATCAAAAGATGGACTTTGCATGTAGATTTTGTTGGACTGAGCAGCTACTCGATGGAACATCGTATATTCTCTTTCCTGAGAAGCCACAAATATGTAGTTTCTACACTCTGAGAATTTACAAAACTAAAATGAAGAAAATAAGCATTTGCAAAAACTAGTATTAAGATTGTTTTTGCCTTTTAGATGCATGTATGGTGTTTCACTTTATCTGCTTTGAATTACAGTGATGATCCTCAACCAAGCAGCATCAGAAGGCCTAAGACGAGAGCTAAAAGTCCCTGTAAGGGGACTTCAAGAAAGAGAAGTGGTGATGATGCTGAGACTCCTCTTGGTGATGCTGCCATCCCAAGCAAGAGGCAGAAGAGAAGGCCACCAGCAACTAAAGCTAAAACACTTCCTAACAAGTTGCTAGGAATAACAGATGGGGATGATGCTATCCCAAAGAAGAGGGAAAAGAAAAAGCCACCTAAGATTAGAGCTGAAGCCTATTCCAACGAATCATTAAGAACATCAGACGATGTTGCCAAGACTTCTCTTGGTGATAATACCATCCCAAAGAGGAGGAAGCAAAACCCACCTAAGGCACTTGATGTTGCCAAGACATCTCATGGTGACAGTTCCATCCCAAAGAAGAGGAAGAAGCAAAACCCACCTAAGGTACTTGCTGACAGTGACAAATGCAGTCAACCTGCAGGAGGCCACGGGGATCAACTAGGTCCAGAGCATCCGGTTTTGGAGGTGACGGACACCATTGATGCCTTGTTGGACGGAAATCCAAAGGCGACAGATGATATGGCTCTAGTGGCTCGATCCAGAAAACCAAGAGCTAAACGTAAAGCCCGTCCAAAAGAGGTCTTGGATGCATCGGACAGTGATGATGTAACGATAGCTTCTGTGTTATGTAACCTTGTGAAGAGGAGGCGTGAACTTGCAGACAATGACATTGTTCGAGACCCTGCTGTCAAAGCTCTTCCTCGAAAGAGGGGGAAGAAAAAAGTGCCTAAGCTACTATTTGAGAGGGATTCATGTAGTCAACTGGCTGGGGATGAAGAGAATATCCAGTGCCTGGGACATTCGATTTTGGATGTGACGGACACCACTGGCACCGTCTTGTGTGGAACGCGGATGGAGGATGGTATTGAACAGTCTATGAGGACTTCATATAATGGAATTGCTGATGATGCATTGCTTGGTAGTGGCGAAACTGTTGCAGACCAAGCTATTGGAACTTATGCTACGGATGATAGTACTTCCCTAAAGAAGCAGGAGAAAAATGCACATAAGTTGGTGCAGGGGGATGAACGCATTCATCCGGTTGAGGACCATGAAGCTCTATCGCATCTGGACCAGTCAATTTTGCAGAGTTTGAACATGGACAATCTTTTCTTGAATCAGTTGGAGGCTGCTGGGTGCTCCCTTTCTGGGAAATCCGTTTCAGGGGAACCCCCGTCCTGTAGGAAACAGAAGCAACAACTGACGAGATCCATGAATGGAACAGCAACTACTCCCTTGCAGATCCAAGAATCACAGCTGAACAGTCTCGAACGGACCATGCCAACTGTTGATTGTGTGCAGCAGTGGGCTGGGGAAGGATCAGCTGAAGACAGACTGATGACTGCATTATGTAGTTCACTGGATGGATGGGATATTATTGAGCAGGTGAATGGTCGTGATGAGAACCATGATTCTCCATCTAGATCTGATGATCAAAATGGAAGGCCATGTAATTCATTTCACGTCAATGGGGTTGATGGTCCATCTTCAGACCATTTTTCTTGTGCCACTGGAGAACCCTCGGCTCTGTCATCTTCAGAACTGATTGGCTCACATCCGCCAGACGGTTCGATTCCTTGTGAAATGACTTGGTTTTACAGAAGTATGCTGCCTGCAGAAGCGAAACAACCTAATACCAGTCTTCCAGTTTCTGGGAATGCGAGTACTGAAGAAACGAAGCTTCCGATGATTGTGGGATCATGTGATGGCCGGTAGGATGGGGAACTCAAGAGCAGCAAAAGGGCCTCAGTGAAGAGGCCTTTCCAGTTTTGATTTGTGGGTTAGGGGTGCATGTGCAGATTTTAGAACTGTGATGGGACACGGAATGTCAGAATAAAAGATCTTATTCTGAAATGAGGAGAAGCTTTCGAGGTTGTGTGAAGCGATTCACATGATTTTGTATTTGTGGGTAATATCGGCTTTTGTTTTGGTTTTCTTTTCTTACTGTTATTATTCTTTATGCATGCTGCTTAATGGCATGTAATATGTCAATTAACATATCTACTGAAATTTCATTAATTTAAATGGTCATTAATTTTTTTTTAGAGGTGAGATTTTATTAAAGCCGAAGCCAAAAGAAAACAAAGAAAAACGAAACCAACAATCAAATAAAACTGAAAAGGAAGAAGCCTAAAAGAAGCTTTAGAAGGAAACTGGGGCACTAAAAATACAACGAGAACCAGCCCCACAGCTAGGAACACCCTCAAAAATACACTACGGAGCCCAGTCATGAAGAAATTGGAGAAACCCTCCTAAATACCCCAGCCGCAGCAATTCTCTTATTATGGAAACATCGAGCATTCCTTTTAGCCTGTATTGACCACAACATCACAAGCAAAGCAATTTGCTATTTTTCCTCCCCAACATCCCCTGTCCATAGCATGACAGGCCAGGAGACCACAAGCTAAGCAATTTGCTAATTTTCCTCCCCAACATCTTCTGTCCATAGCATGCCAGGCCAGGAGAAGGTCCTCAATGGAACATGGCGTAACCCATTGAACCAAAGCAAGAGCCAAAATCTCAGCCCATTCAGCCGACAAGAAAGAGGAAAGAGCGTAAAAACAAATAATCGATCCCGTCGGCCTGCACATAGCACGAGAGACACACGTTCAGGAGGACCGCCCCCTGTTTATGGAGATTGTCGATGGTGAGGACTCTTTTTCTACTCATTAACCATGCAAAGTCTGCAACTTTGGGAGGAGCTCCATACTTCCAAAATTTAGTAAAAAAGTGGTTTTGATTGAATTGCTGGTGTTCCCCGCGTAGAGATGGACTGAAGACTTGACCAGGATCCAGTTATCCTCTGGATCTTTGGTTTGTGTTCCATTAGGTGATTTGTGAAAGGGTAGGGGTTAACCCTTTACAGCCTTAAGGACTTAATTCTTTCACCGGTATTTAGGTTTGTATGCCTCTCAAGTGAATAGGAATGTACAAATAAACAAAACAAGGCTAAACAATATCAACTTTATTGATATTTAAAATGTGTGGTCTATTACATTCGACAAAGTAATAATCACTCAGAAACATAAACGAAAGCAAAACTAAAGTAGAATAAATACCTGATTCATTTATTAGAACAGACAATTGAGGCTGGTGGTGAGTAGGATATGATCGGATTGGTATGAACAACTGAATCATAGCTCAATTGGATATGATCCTACAACTTAAGATTGATGATATTTACTCTTACTCCTAAGCTACTATAGCGGGAGCCGCTATGCAATAGCTATTTATTCTAAGTCAAACAAAGGAAAGAAAAGATAAATGTAAAGTAGATAAATGTGTTTGGCATGGGGCCTCGACTTCTTCTTCGTGTGCTTCTTTTATAGCTTGCCGAGGTAGTAAAACCCCTCGTTGAGGTTCCTCGTTGCTTCTCTAACCTTCTCGCTTATGTCGCAGTTCTGAATTTGAGAATCTCCTTAATTGATTCGGAACTTGCGTCTTGCATTGGAAAGAAATGACTTCAGTAAGATTCAGACTCACTGGTTTTTTAGATCTTCTTTCTCATATTGACTCTTTACGGAGATGTTCATGGTCCATTAAAGATCATGCCTGGGAATGTTAGGATCTCTCTGATCAGGACAGCTACGTCAAGGGCTAGATTTGATCTGGATCAAACGCGACCACTTAACGTCTCTAACGATGGCCCACCTTGTCCACTTCGGGGTATTGGTCAACCCGGATTAAACCACCTCCCGCCTTTTCACCATTCACTGCAGGATGGTTTAGAGTACTGGAGAGGACCGATGGACAGAATCCATCATACCTCGATCTCCTGAACTCTTTATCCCGATCGATGTACAGAGAGGGGAACCTGATCAAGTCAATGTGTCTGCTTCTCCCGACCTAGGTCCGAACCAAGGTCAGATTGGCCTGACCATTAGTTCGATCTTCTGATATTTAGAATTTTCTCGAGAGTTGTTGACTCTTTGAACGTTTATGGAAAAATCTTCCATTTTGGAAGGACCGTGAGATTAGATCCGTCTCTCGATAGGTCTTTTATAGCCGCGCTGGGTACAATGCCTCATAAATGGGCACGTTGATCATGGCCATGTGGCATGTAACGATTCATCACCCTAAGGCATGCGTAAGGGTATGTGTCATGACATTAATAACAAAATACGTAACGCTGAAGGAAGATCAACCAAAGATATCTTTGGATGTGAGTATGACTTCAGTGTGTGCCAAACACACAGTGTTACCACGTGGCAGTTTTCTATTGGATCGCATTAGGGCACCGAAAATGGGTGTAAATAGTAGGGCAATAGCAATTAGTCGCTCCAGCCTTCGCTAGATCACTGTAGAAAGATCATACTGAGAATGCTTCTAACACCGCCATCTTCCAAGCTCTTGAATCTCGCGTGACCCGAGGAAACTAGTAGTCATGCAATTGTGATAGAAGAGGGGCTAAGGAATCTATTTCAGAATTACACAAAATCTCCCTCATTGGAGGAAACCAAACTCTCTCTTACTTAATCCAAGAAAAGCAAAATGCCACCAAAATATTCATATTTGGACTAAGAACAGCAAGCTTTGGATATGAAGATTTTAGTGACTAATCAAGAATCCAAGGATTGGTCCAAAATCTGATTCTATTCATCTCTTTAATCAGAAATTTAGATCTCCTAAAAAATAAAGGGTGCAATTCTATTAATACTTTTCAAAATGAAGGACACCTGATTAATCCACTATCCCATTAGTATTGGCCTGTATTTTACCACCAAATTAGATTTTCACAAACCATTGTCTTCAAAGAAGAATCGTTAAACTCATTTTACCCAAGAATGATAAATTAACCAAATCAAGCCTCTTAATACTTGCTCCTCCTTGAGATATCAAGGAACAAACCTCTTTCCAATTTAATTGGTGGAATTTACTCGATTTATATCCACCTTGCCAAAGAAAGTTCCTACGCATTTTATTCATTTTTTGTAAGACAGATTTAGGGCATTGGAATAGAGACATGAAATAGACCGAAAGATTAGATAACATGTTTTTAAAAGAGTTAATCATCTGCCAAGCGACATAGTCTTGCCCTTTTCACACAGACATCCTACTTTGAATTCTTTATAAAAATTTGTCTTATAAGAATGGTGGAGGTTTTCCTATAGATTTATCTGATGAGATACTATCACAAGAAGAATATGAATCTCGAAAAGTTCGCATTTAGATTTGTTTACCTTACTTAAGATTAGAGATAACCTCAAACTAACAAATGTACATGCTTAAAAAGTTGATCACGTGCTCTTCTACCTAACAAAAAAGCAAGGTATCATCTACAAATTAAAGGTAACATATGAAATTTCACGTGGTGGTGGGCCACGAGCTATGCGCAGAAGCTTGGCGGAGCAATAAAATGAAGGTTATGTCTTAAGGGGGGGGGTGATTATGACCAAATTTTTTTTTGCCTTTTAAATCTAATTGTCAACTAATACACCAATTAAAGTAAGGCAATTTAACTTTAAGGCTTCTAAGCCAATAGATAAGGCAATGTAACTTTAAGGCTTCTAAGCCAATAGGTGGTCCAATCACATAGACTACAAATCATATTCCAATGAAGCAAGTAGTCCATAAACAATATAGTGTACATGCTTATAAGGGATATGTTAACTATCAAATCCTAACATTCATCTAATCACGCATATATATAATTCATCAATCAATCATATAAACATAATTAAATAAGTGCTCAAAAGACAATCCCAAACACAAGTATATATATAATGGTTCGGTTTCCATATTTCACTCCCAACGGATGCACTCAACCTATGAGTATACCGGATTTCACTATCGAAAGTTTTAAATTAGGTTCACATCTAACATTTACAACTTTACACAAGGACTTAGTGTACACTCATGCCAGAGGCTCATGCAAGAGACTTTAGTTAATTTTCTATTGGCTAATTAATCACATATGCATAATTAAATAAATGTTCAAAAGATAATTCCAAATATAAGCATGTGTAGTGGTTTGGTTTCCTTACTCAACTTCCGGCAAACACACTCAACCCATGAGTGTACCGAATTTCACTATCGGAGGTTTTAAATCAGGTTCGCCTCTAACCTTTACAGCCCCACAAGCCTATGTCTTACATAAGAATCTATCGAGTTTGGGTTATAAACTCTTACCTTTAATCCTACATAAGGAAAGAGGGTATTAACTCTAACAATTTGACAACTTATTAGATTGAGCTCCTTTTATAGCGCCTCCTTGTGTTGATGAATTGTTGCTTTCTCATGCTTCACTTAACTCCCATTGTGCTTCTCCGATCGTTGATGCCGATGCTTTGTCAAGGCTTTAGCTCCAAGATCAAATACCTTGCACGTAATACTCCATTGAGGTAATCAATGTGATGGGAGTTGAGTAGAATCTCTTACAACTAATGGAAAGTTGAATTCCTAGGGGATTCTCCTTGATGGACATTCTAGAGATTGATAGACACTAAGATTTGCCAATAGAATCAGTGTCTAAACTTTATAAAAGGCTTGCGATCATGATCTTCTGTAACGTCTCAGAAAAATCAGTACTAAGACCAGGGTACCACCTCAGACAAAAATCACTCAAGACCAAATTCTTTAGAAATTAGACAAAAATTAACTAAGTGCTAAACTGAATTAATCGGTATATTAGCTTGAACAGCTTTCTATACGAACTGCAAGACCCAAAACCAGTAGAATCGCTAATGCTATATTACCTAAACACCTATGATCAATCTCTAAACCCAGTTGCTCTCGAAAGCATCTTAAAATTTCGTATCGGACCTGGACCGCACGTCGAAAGTCCGATTATTGCGAAACTATACCGTAATGACCGCCTTACTGGACTTGACAACCATCTCGAAAATCAAGTCCAAATAATATCCCGAAACGCACAACTAGAGCCCTGAGTGGAGTGTGTGAGAAACGCGAATATCTTTAGAAAATGAATCCAAAGTTAAGTGATTTGGGCCATTCACTTGCGGGCCAAATTTAGGGTTTTAGATTGTCAGAACCTAACCCAAATACACCCTCAGATTAAGAAAATTGTCCTACACAGGTCAGTGTACTTGTAGCCCTGATCGAGTGACGACGACCGTTGAACTGAAACTAGTCCTCCATGGTCGATCCATAAATCCGATCGGACCGAAAACTTGACCTGGCATAGATCCATTGTCAGGGAATTTTTTCCAGACCGTATGTAGAAGGGGGCCTCCAAATGAGCTCCATTGGATCGAAACAGCCTCTCCTTGGCTATAACCTAAGTATACCATGGCCCTGGGGCGATTTTGATCAGTTTTGGTCCTATATAAGGACCTAAACCCACCCCTCTCTCATTCCATATGAATTTCAAACCCTAGGAGTGAGAAGAGAGGAAAAAGAGAAGGAAAGAGTGAGGAGAAGAGAGAGAGAGAGAGAGAGAGAGATTGTTGCAAGGATTCATCCCTGCCACTCCATGTGCTGAATCACCTCATCTATGTTACTATACTGGCGATTCTGATTCCATTGTTGGGTAAGAAACCCTAACCCTAATCTGTTTTAAATATCCAAATAGACAGATCGGCGAAATAGCTAACTTATTCTGTGATTCAGGTAGCCGTTGTGCCGTGGACAAAGACTTAGTGTATAAACTGAGTTCGTTACGAGTTTACCGGCGAAAGGTGCGGACTATAAACGTTTATGTTATAGTTTTCAAGGCTTTCAATGTCAATTAATGATTTATGACTGGCTTGATTACTATCACATGTACTTAGATGAGTTGTTTCTCGCGTATTACACATATATATGAACTATGTTGAATATAACATATTCCATGTGTTTGTCGAAATGTTTGAATGAATATGGAATTATGATTTATGCTTGCCATGATTATTCATCGTAAATATATGATTGTTGTGTGTGTGACAACTCCTTATGAAAGGATTTGCTCTAATATAGGTTATAACTAAGTTACATCATGTATGTTGAAATGCGTAGTCTAAGTGTTCGATAAAATGCCTGAATGAGAAAACGCTCGTTGAAATATAATTGGTTAGGGTGTTGAGATATGATTCTCGATCCCCTTATCTATAGTTACAATTTCCTTCGTATAACCTATCTTACTACTATGTGTTTTATGGATGAATGCCTATGTATGTTAACATGTACTCTATGTGTTCGTTAAAATGCTTATGTAAGATTTATATTTAAATTGGTTGCTACATGCTGTCTTTGATTAACACATGTGAATGTTATTGCATTTGAAGTGTGATTGGGACTACTGCATAGTCCAGGCAATCGGAAAAGTTTCTCGAGTAGTAGCCGAGGTCGTTTCGCTACACAAGACATGTTTGAGGAATCCAAGTCGTAAGCTGATTGTCGACAGTGGTTAGGCCACGCGTTGATCAACTCACGTATGCTCGTTCCAGTCAAGCTTGTCAAGTAACCCGATTGGCCCAATGTATGTTTACCATGTACGCTACTGCTTGAATCTAAGGTACCAACTTACCAATGCAAAGTCCGTTTAACCTTGGTACCTCGATCCGCTAAGATTTATGAGTTGAGCATGGTGGTATGGGACACCGTGGTCGAGTTGTCGGCCTACAATGGGGTGACGAGCTTCCCCGTAGTGTCTAGTAAGCAGACCAAACTCGTGAGCTGAATACGGTGGTATGAGACACTGTATTTGAGCTATCAGCCTACGCTAAGGTGACGAGCCTTTCCCGTAGTGACCTCGAGTACAAACTAAGGCTTAAGTTGAGGTGACGAGCTTCTTCGTAGTGACTTGAACTTGCTTGTCTACTACTTTTAAATCAGGGGTGACGTTGCCCTATAACTTGCCTATCGTATGTGATTAACTCGGATTGACAACCCTAAATGGATCATTGTTGGGGTAGATGATATAAAGGGAGGCACCTTAGCTTCTCAAACCTGCTGTATGAATGAGTCTAATTAAGAACTTGGCTAATTACGCACATGCACCATATTTACATGTGCCTTTAGCGTTGGAGTTAACCACAGAGGAAGGGGTGTATGTCGCGATCGTGAGACGATGTCGCAGAGTGAGTGTAGGCGAGGGCATGCATTATTAACTCATATCATCCTTGCATTAACCAGAGTACCTAGGAATGCTTGTTGTATTGATTTATCATTACTGCTTGACTGAATTGATAATATGTTAACCTTTGTCTTATCACTCCACTGAGTTGATTACTCACTCCCACTCTTAGACGGTATTTTAAAACACCAAACAGACTCTTGTTTAGTTGCAGATGATAACAATGCTTACGAGGCGGAGCCTGTTTTTTATGATGACGATGATGAATTCTCCTACATACAACTCTCTGGCGGGTCTATGTAGATCTAGAGTTGCGCTATCGGGGCTACAGGGATTTGGACTAGATGACATCACACTTTATTATTTTGTAAATTTTTGAAGTTATACATGTAAATGCTTAACCTAATGACTTTCATACTCTGGGGGACATACAATCACTTATATGCTTTATATATCTATCACAGTCTTCTGCTTGTGTAATTTAACTGTCTCTGGAGTATGATATGCTGATTTGGTATAATCCCATTTATGTTTAATGCACTAATACGGACAACATTTAATCATAATTATATATGTTGCATAAGTGATGCGTTGGAACTTGGGAGTTGAGCTTCTGCTCGACCCCCGATTTTCGAGGTGTTACATCTTCATATAGAGAAGCATGAAATACTCATTAAAGTGAATAATCACTAAAAAGAAGGCATGAACCTTATTGGGATAGAACCTAAGAGGTTTGGTAGAGCTTGGAATATACTAGGTATCTAAAAATGCCAAAATCCATAATTTGTCCAAAGATCTAAATGCAATATATATATATATATATATATATATAACAAAAAGACCCTAATAGATTTCGAATGAGTAGGCTCGATTAATTGAGCCTGGCCTCAATCGATCGAGCTAGGCCGAAAATGCTCTTGAGAACTCGATGGATTGTTTTGGCCATGTTCGATTAATCGAGCTCGATCACTCGAGAGGAATCGAAGATTCCTCAATCGATTGAACTTGTGCTTCGAGCACTCGAACTAATTCATTTTTAGGCCAAAGTTTGTTGGAGATTTTTTTCATGTTCGGTTGATCGATCGATCGAGCTTTGCTCGAGCACACCACTAAGATTGTTGGTTTGGGTAGTTTAGATTTCCAATAACTCAGAACCTCCACAACTCACCTAATCATGTTCCAATTAGGCTCCTAAGATTAAGGGATGATCACACAAGATTTTCCTATTAAGGTAGTGATCATTTAGAGATTCAAGGATTGTTTTGAGTCAAGGTTAGGGTCACCAAGACACCCCATTTACCTGTTCTTCACTTCCTGCTATGATCTTAATGTGTCTTCGGTCTTTAGCTTTTGAGAATTTAACTGACTCCTTGACACATAGACGCATGTGATTGATAAACAATGTGCATAAATCGATGCACTAACAACATATGTAGGTTAGGAATTTTTCTACCTGAAAACCTTGAAAGAGATCAAGTTCCTGTCCAACACTCAATATGTTGCTTAATTGTAACGTCTCGAATTTCAGGAGTCGAGCATGTAGTTGATCTACGATATTTCGGGTGTCACTTATGCTTTTGCGAAAGTGTGACCCTTTTGTGCATTTAGCAATATATTGAAGTAATCATAGAGCTAAGCCAAGAAGTGCGACATACTCTGGAATAAACACATATGAAATGAATGAATTAACTACGCATGCAAAGTATGTTTATCCAGAATACGGGTCTACAGCAGGGGCCAGTATGCAAGTCAAAAAATAAATAAATGTGTCAAGGTGAAGATCTCTCAATGCCCAAAGGTGTCCGTCGCGACTTGCCAAATGAAGTGTCTGCTACATTGGCTTGTCCGACATCTGGAAGAATGAGAACTCCTCCTGATCCAGGTATGCATCTTCCAATGCATCCGCCTCGGTGACCCCTACATCCTATAACAGTGTTTGGTTGGTGTTTTAAAACACCATCTCAGAGTGGAGAGTGAGTGATCAACTTAGTAGTTCTATTAGTTCTAAGTTAAACATATTTTCAACCCAATCAATACATGTAATGAAAATTAAGAAATCAGACAATTTCTAAATACTCTTATTAAATGTGCATACAAATGTATGACATGATGCATGCTCTTTCCAAACAACACTCCCACCCAAAGTACTTTGATGCCTATTTCGCATATGCTAATACTTCCTCATAAGCAGCCCAACGCCAAATCACAAGTCATATCTAATGTAATGTGGTAAATGCATATGTTAGTTGAGTAGTTATTAAGTTTAATTCATCCAACATATTGGGGAAGCTAGGGTACCTCATTTTATTGTGATCTCAACCGAATCACGAGGCTTGGGGCAGCCGAAGTAGCTCCTTACCTGTATCCCTTGATCCATGTTCGGGTTTATCGCCTAGACGATAACTCACCAAATGTGGGCTAACACTAGTCTGACTAACTGGCTCGACCTATCATTAAGGATCTGAATGACACAGCTCAAACGTACAGGGTTAGGTAGCCAATTGACGACTGGAGGGCGCCCACAAATGATGTAAGAGTCGTCACCCAAACGCAATTGTGGAGCGGTCACGACATCATTAGAATTTGATGTTTTAGGCTCATAGCCTCATTGATTGTTCATTAGTCACTACTGGGAGGCTCGTCACCTCGAAGTAGGCCAACAACTTGGACACGGTGTCCCATACTACCATGCCCGACCCATGAGTCTTGTGTATTATACCATTAACAGTTAAAAGTAGACTTATTCAATGGGAACGGGTAGGGTGTACACGAACCGAGCTAGCTCGGTTAGCTCACTCGACTCGACTCGAAAAAGCTTAATTCGACTCGGTTTGAAGTTGAGTTCAAGTTGATTTTTTGAGCTAAAAAATGAGTTCGAGCTGGCCCCAACTCAACTCGACTCGGATTGAACCCAACTCGAATCAAACTCGGATCGAACCAGTTTAGTGACTTGGTTACTTTGATATTGATGTTGCTCACCACGTGTTTGATGAAATGACTCAATGAAGTGTCTGGTGGCAAGGAAGGTATGTATATAAAACAAATACCCTTTTTTTCTTGATTTTTTATGTTGTTTAGAAGGTGTTTGATAAAATACTTGTAAAACCATTGCTGCTATTTTACATACAGTGAGATTTTAAAGGTGTAGTCCATGTGTTTGTGAAAATGCTGCATAGGCGAACTCGGCTCGAACTGACCCGAGCTGTTGACCAAACGGAGATGAGTTGGCCAGTCAAGCTCGAGGACTGAGCCGAGCCGAGTTCAAGGTGGGGTCAGCTAGTAGCCGAGCCGAGTTGAGCTAAGGCCAGCTAGACTCAGATCGACTCGATGTACACCCCTAGGAACGGGGTATTCTAGATTCTATTCAGTGTTGTCGTCCATTGCAAACATAAGTAGTTAGTAGAATTTTAAAATAGTTTGATCGACTTGGGGCACTTCGGCTTGACCGGCATTGGGTGCAAGCATCCCACGTAGTTTAGCTATTGTCAGTTGTCTGTGTTCGACCAAACAAGTCTGGAGTGGCCGGCTTAAATTGGGTCACTCTTGTAATTTTGGTGGTTAGCGAACTGACCCAACGTCGTAGCAATCCTAAGTATCACTATAGGTTAAGCGATACATCATGTAATCGTAGCATAGGTCCCATTATACAACCACTTGGGCATTTCATCAAACATGTACACATTCATGGAGAAATACATTTACTAAAGAATTAAATCACACATGTGAGCATCAATAGAACCGCACATCTACCTAGACATTTTATCAAACACGTGAGCATCAATAGAACCACACATCTATTTAAGCATTTTATCAAACATGTGAGCATTGAGAGAATAACACATTCAATCAGTTAGGCATTTCATCAAACATGTGAGCTTCCATAAACAACTAATGACACATGTTGCAACTAATCTCGAAATATGAACATGTTAGCAATTGATAAAAAATTTTCTACCAGAGATCATTAACTGAACCCTTAAGGGTCGATAAAAAATAACCTAGGGATAATGGTCAGCACCTTTGCGACGAGTCGTTCGACTTAACATTCTTAGGGTTAGGGTTTTAGGGGATATCGCTGAGACCTATGCAATACACGGGTTTATAAGGAATTTGGAAAAAAAAATCTCTAATCGTTCTAGGGTTTGGAAACAATGGTCGGATTTTACCTTATCATTACCGAGAGGATCCGAAGAGGGTTCCGATTGTGGCACGAACAACAATCGAAGGAGGGAAGAACAATCTCTCCCGATTGATCCTTCTCTCATACCCCTTTGTCCTCTTGTTTCTTCTCTTTTTCTCTCTCAATTTTAATATTAGGGCACCAAATTCGTGTAAGGGGAAGGGGTGTGATATAAGAGGGTATTTATAGTGCCAGTTTGTGCCCAAATGACCCCAATGACACTTTGTCCATCATACTAACCATAGGGGAGGTCGTTTCAGGCTAATGGGGTCCTACAGGAGGTATACGGGTCAATCTATGCCCTTGGATAGGTGCCTCACTAAGGGATCTATGATCTAACACAACCCTCCGATGATCGGTGGCATTGATCAATCAGGAGAGCCCTGCCTCAGATTGACAATGATCGATCGTCGATTGGGTCCCAAATTATATGGATTTAGGCATGGTAATAATCTTGATTAGTCCTCCAAGTTTGGTCGTCACCTAATGGTCCGAAGGATACAACTTCATGATCGAATGAGGGTGCTAACTTTACTCAAATTTCAGGTCATCACCCATGCCGTTTGCACATCCCATACATCTGGCTTGCGGGCCCAAGTTGAGTGATCCTAGATACCATCCTAACTCAACACTCGCAATGGACGTCAAGCCTGACAAGACGGACATTATTCTATAGTTTCGAGTTTAGCAGACCACCGCTGTATGGTTTAGATCTAATACAGCGAATCGGGGCACTTCCAGAAGAAGTAAATCCCCGATATTAGTCACGGGCCATGGCTTGCGCTGTGATTAGCTACGTTCGCAATGTTACCCACTTATGATTTACGGAAACGGTTATTCGACCCCAAATTTCCTAAGTTCACCGATCCTAACATGGTTTGTCAATTTAGTTTCACTAGTACGGTCCCCTGATGGCTCCGCTCGTGAACGCATTAGGATTTCAGTGCAGAATTTTCCAGGACGTTACATTAATACTTTTGAAACAATAATAAAAAGAGAGAGGAATAAAAGATTACCTTGATGAAGCTTCTTTAATGACCTAAAATGACCAAAAAGAAAATTATTAATTAAAATAGAGAATTTGACTGAAGAAATACACGAGGTCATCCATTGCCTTCATTTCAGGCCAGAGCGATGTTTTACTATATAATCTAAAAATGACCAATCCACATTATCACATACTTTCTCTAAGTTCAACTTGCATAACACCTAAACTTATTAGCCTTGTAACAAAAGTCCAAACATTCATTAACAATGAGAATAGAATCCAAAATCTATCTACCAGTTATAAGCGCATTGAAAATGAGAAATAATGGAAGGAATTACCTGCCGCAATGTTTTGACAGCTAAAATCTTATAGGGGCTGCTAATAAGATTAATTAGGCGAAAATCCTTCAACTTAACAGCTCCTTCAAGTTTGGAAATGAGCAAAATAAAGGTAGTGACCGAAGTAACACCAACGGCCTTGCTTACACGGGTCCCTCTGCTTAAGTAGACTAATCCAGACAGTCTTTTAAGCTGCACTTAATTCTATTCTCTTAGATGATACTTAATACAGCTGATGATCCTGTTTGGATGGACCCCGAATCTCAAATTGAAATCCATTCAAGCCCATTGCATCCCGAGTTGGACCAGCCAAACACATCCAAGCCTGTTTGGATCATGTTCATTCAAATTGGAAGATCCTAGATATGGTTTCTGGTTGCCATGTGAACTATTATATTTTCTTTCTTGGTTATGCAATTTTGGTCCACATGTTGAAGGGCTAATACTCTTCCAATCTTGCGGTGCATAGGCCATCTGCTGTGTGGCCCATATCACCAGTGGTCTGGATTACTGAACCATGGCCTCTTTGTGCCATCTGAAAAAGCCCTTAGTGGGTGTTACCCTTACCGTGTGGAGCCCACCTAGATGAATTTGTTTCATATCCACGCCGTCCATCCGTTTTTTCAGCTCATTTAAGGGCGTTAAGACAAAAATTAAGCAGATCCAAATCTCTATTAGACCACACCACTGGAAAAGGTAGTGAGTCACCATTAAAATCTTTTTGTAGACCACAAAAGTTTTTTATGAAGCTAAACTTTATATTTTCCATTTATCCAGCTCTGGTTGACATTTTCAACGGGTTGGATGGAAAATAAACATTACGGATCTTCTTACGGTGGGCCTTGGAAAGTTTTTAATGGTGAGCCTTCAATCATAACTGTTTCTTGTGGTGTGGTCCACCTGAGATTTGGATATGGTTAATGTTTGAAACCGTATTTTAAAATGGGCTGGAAAAACGGATGGACGGAGTGGATATACAACATATCATCAAGGTCGGCCCTACGGTAAAGGTAACACCCACGAAGCTGTTACTCAGGGTAACACCTAATCCGCGCCCGTTATGTAGACTTTCTAGCAGGCAATCGTGGACGGATTACCGTCCGTCCGGGCAGGGCTCTGTGGGGCCCACCGTGATGTAAGTATTTTATCCACACATTTCATCGCTTTTCTCAGATCATTTTAAGGTATTCTACAAAAACATGAAGCAGATACACAGCTCCAGTGCACCACCTCAAAGGAAGCTGCAGTGATAATGACACCCACCGTTGAAACCTTTCTAAGGGCCACCGTGATGTTTTTTTTACTACCCAACCTATTAATAAGGTCATGCAGACTTGGATGAAGTGGAAAAAAAAATTTTCAGCTTGATCTGACACATCTCCAACTCCCAAGAAGTTTTTAACGGTGGAAGTTTAATCCCCACTTTGTGGTCCACTTAAGCTCTGAAAATACCTCAATTTTTGGCCCGTAACTTAAAATAATCATATAAAAACTATTAACGGTGTGGATAAAATACTTACATCACAGTGGGCCCCACAGAGCCCTGCCCGGACCGTCCGAGCGGGGGTAGGACGCAATCCGCGTCTGGCAATCGTATAATTCATCTTCCCTTTGGGGCCATGATTTGGATGGTCAGGATTATGATTCATACATCCCACGTACGGTGCATCCGAGCCACGCATTTGGTTCGACCCAAAGCTCAAGAAATCGGGGTGGCCCAGTCCTCAGTTGGGCCGCAGGAACGTCATATCTGGGCCCATACGTTTTACACGCCCTCCCCAACAACACAATTTTTGTTTCCATTCCGCTACTTGGACCCTGCGAATGGATGATCTGAACCGTTCAAGTGGTAGGTCCCACAATCATAGTATGATCCTCCATCGATCTACGGACAAAAGCATCCAATGGCCAACAATTTACATTCAAGTCCCTTTTCCCAGTTGTAGGATCATATTTTAAAGAAAATAGGACCGTCCAAGACCTGACTATGGTGAAGCCTACCTCCTGAAGTGGGCCTTACACCGATTCACATGGTCCACCTGGCGGACTACCATTCCCTTCCGTAGTCCGAGGACTACCTACCATTTTCTCAGCATCTCTTCTTGTTTTCTTGGAGAGAAGAACACCGAAGAGTATAAGAACTCGGTTCCCTCTCTTTTTCCTCCCATCCTCCATCGCCAATTCGCCATATTCTCATCTCCTCCTTCCGATCGAACGGCTATCATGGCTTCTTCCAGGGACCACAAGAAGCCCATCGGCGGCATCCGTACCCTATCTGATCTCAATCGCCCCACTCCCGGCCCCGGCGGAGGATCCGATAGCGACTCTGACGGTCCGCAGGAGTACTACACGGGTGGCGAGAAGAGGTAACAGCTTCAATCCCATATTTCTCCCAAATTCTTGCATTTTAGGGCTCTATTTCTTGAAATTTAAATACTTCTTGCTTAAGTTCTTGTGATTGATTGGAAATTCTCGCAACTAGGGCATATATATGATCCGTTATCGATTTAGAAGAAGAAATTGCGATATTTTCCATCAGCGTTTTGGTCGGCTCTACAGCGAGAATGTGCAATTTATGGATGGATGATGAGGAATCGGGGGATTACCTGAAATCTACCAGGACATGATTGGTCCCTCAATCGAATGTGTCCGATGTCCATGCGGCGCGGCCTTTGTATATTGGAGAATTGTATGGTCACTGGTATATGTATTTTGTCCTTAGGCCTTGATTTGTACAAGTGGGTGCCATGGATTGGTGATCCTGACTGTTGATCTAATGGGCCCCCACCTTTGGATGTGGTGTGCCCATCCCCAGGAAT
The DNA here is from genome assembly GCA_030180095.1 of Magnolia changhungtana. Lineage (NCBI taxonomy): Eukaryota > Viridiplantae > Streptophyta > Magnoliopsida > Magnoliales > Magnoliaceae > Magnolia > Magnolia changhungtana. The sequence continues at coordinate 5,510,514 of JASAUF010000617.1, forward strand.
CTGCTGGACTGGAAGAACATAGTCACCCAATATAGATAATTTATATGTTTTTTGGAGTGATCTTATTAATGAAAGAAAAGAATAGAATACATGCAGCTGCTGATTGCAATAGAAAGAACCCCATAAGGCTACATGCTAGCGTCATAATACATAAAGAAGATAGCCAGAAGGAACATGGAGCCCTTTCACTCCCCTGACCGCATCTACCAAGTCTGGTATCCAAAATGACATGGGGAAGTTGCCTGATTATTATCAGTTTGATACACGTGGACAAATGAAGCAGCTAGAGAGAGATGCTGATGTCTTTCACTTCGTTTAGAATGTTTGCTAACCTCTACTGGAATCTGGCGGGCTTGATTCAGTTGATTATGTTCTTGGAATCCCCCTCAATTATAATTGGGCCAAGATTGTGATCTACTTTAATCTTAATACCGTGAAACAACATGGAGGCTTCAGCAAAAGAGCAACCACTGAAGTTTCTAGTGTTCCCCAAACCCTGTGGGACTCAAGAATTCTATTATAAGCTCCTTCTACTGCTCCTGATGTGTCCACCAACACCCGTAGGGCCAGGGTTACCTAAGGGTCAGTTTGGACAGTGGGATTAGAAGGGATTAGGTGGGATGAGATTCATCTAGTCCTATGCTAATTCCACTCCATGTTTGGGAAGAATGGAAAAGCTTGGAATTACATTAAATGGAATTGCATTGGGTCCCATGCCAATTTCACTCAATGTTTGAGAAGTTGTGTAGGTCCCACCATGATGTGTGGGCTATATCCACACCGTCCACCCATTTATAAAGATTATTTTAGAGCATGGGCCAAAAAATCAGGTAAATCTAAATCTCAAGTGGATCCCACCATAGAAAGCAACGGGGATTGAATACTTACCATTGAAAACTTCTTTGGGGCTACATAAGTTTTGGATCTACCTCATTTTTAGGCCCATGCCATAAAATGAGATTACAAAACAAATAAACGGTTTAGATATAACACATGTGTGTTATTCTAAGTAATTTCAAATGATGGTGGGTATATCCATTCAATGTACCACCGTATCATTAACAAAGCATGGCATTAATTTTATCCCATGGAAGCATGGGACAATCCCTGCAATGGGTAATAATTATGTTTTTTGAATCCCATCCCACCTAATCCCTTCTAATCCCAGTGCCCAAACTGACCCTAAGAGCAACTGTTGAAGTTTCTAGTGGTCATCTTGGGGGTCTGCCAATTTTCTCCAATCTTAATGGGGGCCCAGCTACAGTTGAGGACTTCCGGTGGATGTCATGAGAACTTTAGGAGTGCCTGTCATCACTCTGTTTTATTTGCTCCAATTTATTGCTAGGTACAAAATCTTACTCAACATTGTTGCTTCAAATTTACTTGTCCCTTGGATGATCCTAGTGTTTCCTTTAGTCCATGCTTTTAAAGACATCTTCCAAAGGGTTTTACCGATAGGGTCCCATGTCCCACTTTCCAACTAGTGCCAAGGTCTTTCACCGAGTATAGCATTGCCTACTGAATTCTGCACTTCATGAGGATCGCAGCTCACAATCTCCAAGGGAATGAGGATGGATGAATGGATAAATGGTATCTTCTTCAGCCGGCTTACACATAATGCATATACTAGGGATCATCATCCCTCAATGTTGCATGTTATCTACTGTTAGGACATTGTTGAGGCAAACCAACCAGCACAGTGCATTAACATTTATAGGAGTGTTACTGTTCCAGACCATAGAAGCCCACTCCAAACAGCTGTCTGCGTGATCCTTGGCAATCCTTCTGAAAGATCTAGGAGAAAGCGAACCATCCACCTTAGGAGCCCATAGTCTACAATCCTCACCCTTACGTGTGATGTAGACACGTTCCAGCAAACTTGGCACCGTGGTGAGAAGCAGGATTTCCTCATCCTTTAAAGATTGTCCAATGGTAGGGGTCCACACTATTCCTCAGTTAGATAATTAAAAAAACTGGTCCACTATGCCATCGACATCGTTAGCAATTTGAAACAGGGCTGAAACATTAGCTAAAGCGGGGTTTCCAAACACCATCAGCCTTCAAAAAACGAACGTCGGAACTGTTTCTGGTGCTGCATCTGATATTCTTCAGAAAAGGTCTATGAACTTTGGAGATATAACTGAACCCCTATTGCCAATTCCGCTATGATGTCCCTCCAATTTTCACCCAATCTGTATTTGTTTACCGAAGAGGCATCTCCAAAGCCGAGCCTCTACCATTTTGCCAGGAGATCAATGTTAATCTTGTGAATTGAAATGATACCTAAATCCCTTGATTTAAAGGTTTGCAAGCCACTAAGTGATGGGCACCCTCCCAATTGTTCCACAAGAATCTTTTTTGGATCAATTCCCGACGAGCTACCACTCTCGGAGGACTCTTATATAGAGATAGCATGGAGATTGGGAAATTAGACAACCACTTTGATTGGAGTTATCCTCCCCCTGGGGGGGGGGGGGGGAATTGCATCTTTTGGTAAAAGTCCCGAGAAGCTATTGGAGGCATACCAGCACCCAATGGCATGCCCAATAATTTGACTGGCAGCTGCTCCATCTTGCAACCTAGAGCCTTTGCCACAACATGCACTTCTCCTGGATAGAGATTGACCCTTGAGATGGAGCTTTTGCCCATGTTGATTCTTAAACTAGCTATGTAGCACAAACTTAAAGCCTTGGGTTGCTTCACTTCCGCCCAACCCAAACAAAATTGTGTCATTAGATATTGAAGGTGTGGACAGTGAAGACCTGAATTCCTTATTGGCATCCTTTTGACCATACCGGATTTGCTTGCTTTCCCCAATAGCTTGTTAAGAACTTAAACAACAACCATAAAGTGCAATGGAGACAAGGGATCCCCTTGACGAATGTCATAGTATCCCTTAAAATAAGCTGAATGGGGACCCCTTAAGCAATATTTGATACCTAGGAATCGATATGCAGGATTTAACCCAGCTCATCCATTTTCATCCAAAGCCTAACCTCTCACATATACTGGAGAAAATGCTAGGTCACGCTGTCATACACCGTGTACATGCCTATTTGAATATAAATCATTTTTGCCTTCTTAGAGTCCTTAATCTGCTAATGCGCAATGAATGGCCTGTCAACTATAAACCTCTTGGGATGAGTGCAAATTGGGATGGGAAATGACGAGCCGAGAACCTTTTCTTTTTGGTTTTTTTAAAGGTGAAAGAACTTTTATTACAAAAATACCCTAAAGGGTGGAAAAACACTAATTACAACCCTGCCAACCCTAACCAATCACTATGGTCGGGGGCCTTTTACAATTGACCCAGGATACAACATATGACTTAGCCTTTTCAAACACAACCGCCATGGACCCACTTTTATCACAAAATGGTTGGTTGTTCCTTTCCCCCCATAAAGCCTAGAAAACCACCACCAAAACAAGCCTCCAAACCACCATATCTTTACACCCCCCCCCCCCCCCACACACACACACACACACACACACACACACACACACACACACACCCAATGCGTAGCGAAAAGACTGTCAATTGATCCCAACATCACCCAAGAAATCTTGAAAAGTGTGAGGATACTACCCCTACCTTTTTGAGCAAACACGTAGTGGATGAATAAGTGGTTCACCATCTCCGTGTCCAAGCACATGATGCGTTCGTGAGGAATCATTAGCAATTTCTTTTGCAAGTTGTCGATTGTGAGAACCTTGTTCCTTTCCACAATCCAAGCAAAGACGATCGATCGCCTTGGGAGGGTCCCCACTAGAGCTGGGTAGAATCCGACCCGATCCAACGGATCCGAACCGAAGGCCAGGATCTGGTCGGATCGAGTAGGTCCACTTAGATCCGACCGTGCATTGAGTCAAGTTTGGATCAGTGGCCAATCTGGACCGATCCGATCTGCACAATGTTCATTCAACAATGTTTCCTGTAATGTTGTCCGCTTGAGATTGGGATATACTTTATTTTTTGTTTAATACCATAAAATGATCTAGAAAAATAGATGGACAACATGAATGAAATAAATACATCATGGTGGGGTCCACAGAGCACCGACCACCAGCCATTGGCCGGTGGCAAGGGGAGTAGTCAGTCCGTCCTCTCAATCAGAGCTCATGGCTCAAGGTGCATCAAGCACCGAACTCTGACAGAAGGTAGTTGTATTGATTGATGTGGGTATTGATGTAAGTGGGAATGCCTTATAAAGGCAATGTATCCACGAACGAGTTCTGTGGGTCCCATCATGAAGTATGTGTTATATCCAAACCATCCATCCATTTGGCGGGCTTGTCTTAAGGCTTGAGCCGAAAAATAAGACAGATCTAAAGATCAAGTGGACCACACTGCAAAAAGCAGTGGGGGTTGAACGTCTACCATCGAAACTGTTTTGTGGGTCACAAAAGTTTCAGATCAATATGAAATTTGTTTTTCCTCTTCATCCATGTAGTTGTGACCTTATTAATAGATTGGATGGAAATAAACATTATGGTGGGCCCTACGAATTTTTTAATGGTGAAAATCATATTAAATTTTTTTTTTTTTTTTCAAAAAAATAAAAATAAAATAGAAGATTGATCTGAACCGTACCCAATCCGATCCGACTCGGTTTCCCTGGCCGAATCGGACTCGGTTCGGGTCATGCCAACAGTGCAACGGATCGGATCGAGTCAGAGGACCCAAACTTGGTCCCAGATCGGATCGAGTTCGGGTCAGTGCATTGGAAATTTCGGATCGAGTTCGGGTCAGTGCATTGGAAATTTCGGATCGAGTCGAGTTGGACCCAATCCGGTCCGACTCAACTTGATGCACACCTCTAGTCCCCACAGGACTAAATGTGAAAAATGTGAGCGGACATCCCACCCGGAGAGCTATCGGTCCGCATCCTATTTAAAGAATGAATTGAGAACCTGCTTGTTTTGGCTATAGACCACATCATTAAGTGCCCCTATCTGAGGACGATTTAGCTTGATGCAACCTCTCTAAAAGCTAGATAAACTCCTCCATGTCCTCATCTGCCAAGCTCCTTTTACAAGGAGGGACTAAACAAAGGTGCCTTTGGAGGTGGAGAAACGGTGCACAATGAGATGTCCCTATCCAGGGCAAAGGAAGCGATAATCGGGAATTCATCCTCGAGGAACCTCTTGTCGAGCCACAGGTCTCACCAGAAACAGATACGTAGCCCATTGCCATAAGGTAAGCAGATCCCTTCCCCTCCTCCCCCCCCCCCCCGATGTGGCTTGCAAACCTCAATGCACTTGGGGAGTTGGAATTTATTCTTCGCTTCGGCACATTGCCAAAGGAAATTGCGCAAACCTTTCCAGCTTAACCAAGACCGATGACAGGCACTTGACATGGGGACAAAGTAGATTAGAACATTTAACACTGCTGCCTTAATGTGTGATTTTCTCTCCCATCGACAGATGGTGACTCTTCCACATGGAGAGTTTTCTCATAATCCTATCGATCACTTTGTCCCAAAGATGCTCAACAAGCTTGCCAACACCCACCCAAGGTATGATGATGGCAGAGATCCAACTCGACATCCAAACACCTTGGCCAACCTCACCACATCTTCTTTGATGGTGTAGATACCATCGACTTGCTCTTTTGAATGTTCATCGTTAGGCCGAACACCACTTCGAAGCACCTCACAATCTTACTGAGATTATTAACCATCTTGGCATCTGTGTCACAAAAGCATATCCTATCGTCGACCAACTGGAGATGCGAGATTAGAAAGTCAATGTTATCTACCCTGAAACCTTTGATAAGCCTTACTTGGCCTTTATCCAACATCTTACTCAGAGCTTCAACCACCACCACCATGAACAAGAATGGGGAGAGAGGATCCCTCTGCCTTAAGCTGCGTGATTCCTAGGAAAAAAAATCTTTAGGAGAGCCATTGAAGAGTACGAAGAAACTTGCTGATTGCATACATTCTTGGATCCCGCCTCATCATTTCTGACCACACTCCATCTTACCTTGCATGTAGTCTAGAAAGTTCTAACTCACATGACCCTAGGCTTTTTCAATATCTAACTTGTAAATGATTCAATTTTTTTCTTTTCCGCATGTTGCGAGTCCATGCACTCATGGGCAATGAGAACACTATCCAAAATCTGTCTTCCCACCACGAATGCACCTTGGAGCTCAAAAATAGCATACCCCAGTACTACCTAGAATCTAGAGGTTAATATTTTGTTGAGAATTTTGTAGGGTCCCCTAATTAGGCCTATAGGCCTAAAATCCCATGAGCATTCGGCTCCTTCTACCTTCGGAATGATTGCAATGAACGGTGCCCCAATTCCGAAGAGATCCAACCTCTCTCCTAGAACTTGGATAAGAAGCGCAGTCCGAAGAGATTTGATCTCTCTCCTAGAATTCAGATAAGCGCAATAAGTCGTCCCATGTCCCAAAAAATCTGAAAGAAGGCCAATGGGAAGCCATCCAGGCCAGGAGCCTTATTCCCACCTAATGAGTTGATGGCCACTTTGATCTCACCCAAAAAGATCGGGTTTACAAGGTCTTCAGCCTCCTCTAGCGGAAGTTGGTTGAAAGGGAGACTATCTAGCTGTGGCCGCACCCACCCTTTTATCTAAGAGCAACTCCTTGTAGAACCTCATGATGGAGTGACACACTTGGTTCCTTTCTTCTATAGTTTTGATGTCCACCGTAACACTATGAACTTTGTTGTTTTTGGCCTTGGCATTTGCGATTTCTTGAAAAAAATTGTTTTCTTGTCTCCCTTTTTAAGCCACATTGCCTGAGAACGTTGTTCCATTTTATCTCTTCCTCCTTTGCTTTGAGCATTCAAGGGATAGATTGGCATGCTTGATCTTCTCTCCCTCCGCTACAACCCACCCTCCTCTTTTAGGTCAATGGCTTTCCTTAAGGATCTTCTCGTAAACACATCTTCTTCTTCTTCTTCTTCTTCTTCTTTCTTTCCAAATTTAAATCTTCCATTTAGATAACTTGAACTTTTGAAATAGTTTAAACCCAGCGAAATCCTCAAACTGAAAGGAATTCCACCACTTCACAATCTCCGAGAAACGCTCCACTTTCATCCACATCAACTCAAAACAGAACGGCTTGGGGCCCCAATCATCTTCCTCCGACAAAATCAGGCAGTGGTCGCAAACCGGCCTCAAGAGGCCATGCTGCAACACCAAGGATACCCGTCCGCCCATAACCTTACTCATTCTTGTCGCCATGACTTTTGCAAGGATCTTGTAGCAACACCTGATTAAGCTGGATAGGTTGATAGTCCTTTTTTTTCTTCGGCATTCGTCTTATTGGGGACAAGTGCTAGGAATGAAGCACCGAGTCACCACAAATCTTGGCTGAGATATGAAACTCTTCAAACACTTCTCCTCCGGGAAATTTCAACATCTGTGAAAAAAGGCCATCCTGAACCCAGTGGGACCAGGGGCTTTTAGACCATCCTGAAAAAAGGCAACGAGTGTGAATTTTCTTCAATATCTTTCTTTCAAATTTTCTCACAGAATGGAATTGGATATATCCTTCACCCTTGTCCTAGGAAGCAGGGCACCTCCTTTGGTTGTTTATTTTATTCAATGGCAACGACCAATAAGATCTTAACATTGGGCAATTTGAAGTGTTAAAAGCATATTATTGAGTATTGCTTTGTGTACAAAAAGTTTGAGGAGTTAACAGACCATTTATTTATGCAGTGTGAAGAGGCTTTAATGATGGGGCTATTTCTTAGGGCTTTGGGGTTGTGCATTTTTAAAAATCTCCTGGCTTGTTACTCATGACTGTGGGATTTGGATTGTTCAATCCAAGAGGAAGACTTTTTTTTTTTTCTCCCTGAAGAATTGTCCTCTTTGTAATTCTTTGGGAATTCGATCCATAAAAACCTTTGCAGAATTTGCAAAGAAAGGGATGTTATAATCTTTAATGATGTGGTTGCTCTGTCGGAACTTGGAAGTGTTAATTGAAATTAAAGTTTCTTTGGCTGGGTATGTTCACATAACTTCCTGTTATCCTTTGTTCCATGCAGGATGATTTTGAAATATTCCTCTTTTGACTTCTCCATCAATGACCCCTAACGACTTCTCCAACTTCATAAGGTTTCTTTTGATCCATGGCGACTTTGTCATGTCCCTCCCATAGGGCAGCTTATGAGCCAGGTCTTTTGACGGCTACCAATGCCACCTTCGCTTCCTTTTCTTCTACCCACTAGAAACCAGTCTGACCACCACTAACAAAGCCCGTAGCCAACACTACGAGTGTGGGAGAAATCGTGGTCAGGGAAGGGGAAGATGTCCTATGGGTAGCAACTACCAAGAAGGTGCTTATGTCCTGGCGGTGGGGCCTTTTAGGGAAGGGACTTGGTTGGATGACATATAGACAGCATGATAGACCCTACATTCCATTTGGAAGTTCATATGGCAGGCATCCCCTCCCTAATTCCCCGATTTTGGTGTGGACCACCTAAATTATGGATCAGGCTGGATTTTGGGATCTATGCCTTACATGGATGAATTCTCCACCAGACACACATCCCCTTCCATCTTACACCCAATTGACTTCATATGTGGAAGCCTGTAGTGGACTTTAATGGGATGAATTTTGCCTTCCACCTTAGTTCCCTGGATCACTCACACGGATTGAACCCTGGATCACTCACACGTTAAACAGCCTCTACCAGCTCATCTAACAAGTGGGAGAACAGGTTGAGCCCCAACCCCTTGCTGCCTTCTTTAGAACAGGAAAGAGAAACTCCATGTAAGCACTCCTGAATGCCCATGTCATCACTATCCTTAGCTGCCTACAACTCCCCCCTTGGGTTCCCACTGTTCATCCTACCTGATGTGCCATTGACAAGCTTGGGAAGGTGAACTGAATCAGAAGATGACCTCACACCGCCTATTATGACTCTGAGAGTCGAGTGATTGGGTCAGATTAACACAATAGCTTCGATCGTGGCGTATACTGGAAATGACAGTCCTGCAATCTCCAAGTCCAGCACCTTCCTACCGCTCCCTGTCTTCAACAATTCTTTAACCGCGGCGAACATTAGCAATGATATATCTACCATCATTTTATCAATTTCTAGGACCCTTCCAAAGCTGGAATCCAACTCGATGATGACTGGGTTGGTCCATGCGCACAGCTTTAATGTAACCTTGTTTGGTTCTTTTTATTTTGATCAGTTTTGCTCTTCCCTCTTTTTTGGTTCTTTTTATTTTGATCAGTTTTGCTCTTCCCTCTTGTTTGGTTCTTTTTATTCCCCCCAGGTATTATAAAGGTTACATTAAAGCTGTATCGGCTGTTACACAAAGGAAACAATCAATCCTGTTACGTGATGCAGGGGTGAATAAAGGGCCCATTGTGAAAGTTTTTATTTTAAAATTTCTCGTTTTTTCACTTCTTTGTTCATTTCAACCATTACCGAAGCTTATAAACTAATTTTAAACTAGACTTAGGCCTATTTTGAGGATCGAAACACGATTTTGAGTGGGATTCGTTGAACTTAAGCGGGGTGGACCATTTTTGAAATATTGGAAGAAGGGGTAAACCATCACTTGTTTTCTTTTTTCCCATTATTCTAACTTTTTTGGTTGTATTTATATGTAACGGGTCCTAATCACCAAATCATGCTTGATTTGTGTTTGATTAGGGCCTAAGGGTCTATTTGGTCGACTTTCAATAGGTCAATGTGACACTGCTTGACAGACATCATTCTTACAAAAGAATGGCCCATTACACCATCAAATACACGTCCCAAAGAAAGAAAAGACTACATTTTTTAAGTAATTTTTGAGATTCTTGGGGAAAAAAAAACCCTGCCATTACAGGGCTGGATCAGCTGATATGGCCCGTATTGGAGACTGTACGTAATACCTTGACCCCAACATAAGATGTATCGAAGGAAGTAACATACCGCACATATCTTCTAATACCATGTATTAAAGCAATTAGCAATCCTGCTAACCACAATCTTAAGTTCTCTGTTTTGAAAACTCTCTCTTCTTGCAAGAATCAGTTATCATTTTTTCAATATTCGCCTTTTATCTTATCAATATTTTTATTTGGAAAAAGGAACTAGATTAACACCAAAGCATAAGGTGGCGAATTGAATTTACTTCTCTCATAAAAACTGGGGCTGCAGCTGATAGAAGTAGTACCTTTTTAGTCCTACAACTGAAGTGGTTAGTTCAGTAGTTTCTGGCTCTTTGTTCATTCTTCTAAGAGCTTTTCGTGACACTCACTTTTGTGAGAGATTATTCTTGCATTTTTTTTGTGTGAAGTCTTGCAGAAAATCTATGGCTATATGTGTTTGATTCTTGTTAAACCACCCTTGGATTTTGCAGTGGAATGCTTGTCCAAGACCCTTCTAAGGGCAATCAAGATGTGGATGCAATATTTGATCAAGCCAGGCAGTTGGGAGCCATGGATGCACCTGTTGACCATTTCCGTCCATCTTCAAGCTCGAGAAGTTTTACTGGTGCTGGGAGACTTCTCTCAGGGGAAACAGTACCATCTGCTCCTCAACAGCCTGAGAATGTCATTCATAACATTGTTTTCTGGAGTAATGGGTTCACAGTAAACGACGGTCCTTTGAGGAGGTTGGACGATCCTGAGAATGTACCCTTCCTGGAGGTACTGCTGGACTAGATTCTCGTTTGTTTGTGCGATGAAATCTGCATTTCTTAATAGCAGCATTCTTCTTTTGCATATGTTTCAGTTGTCAGAACGAAATATTATTTTCTCATGTTGCAGTCGACATAACCTTCTCTGCATTTCAGCCCCCACCTCCCGGCCCAATCTTGATGAGCTCATCGTGTGCTCTCTCACATGATGAGCACTCTCTCGCTCTGTCAGCCTGATTCTGTGTTAGGCTCTCTCTCACGATGAGTGGATTGGCCTGATTCTGTGTCCAGTCACATTCACTGGGGCTCGCCTGATGAATGGCCTGGAAGTCAGTTGCATGAGTTTGCTATTCTCACACATCTGCCAGGAAGAGGATTCTCAATCCTCTCCGCCTGGTTTACTCAGCTTCTTCACCTTCTTTCCCTACTCTCTTGCATGTTTGGTCTCACAAAGCAGCTTTTGTAGATTGATCCGTCTATTGGATGTCATGTATTTAACGACAGCCTCTCTTGGCACTCTCCATAACGTGTTTGTATTGATGTAGCTAAATAATTTTCATCGTGCAGAGCATCAAGAAGTCAGAGTGCCCCAAAGAGCTCGAGCCTGCCGATAGGAGGTCAGCAGTCCATGTCAATCTCGTAAGGAGGAATGAGAACTGCCCCGTATGTCCTCTCATCTCCCTGCACTTTGTGGCACTGTTCTTCCCAAGCTCCTGTGCTGCCTTCTCTAATCCCTCTTTTTTTTTTCCTTCTCCGTTCTTTTTGCTTGTGTTTGGACGCAGGAACCAGAGAAGCACCACATCCCATTTCAAGGTGTAGGAAGAACTTTAGGTGGTGGGTCCACCTCATCCCTCGAGCCAACCACTGCTGCCCCTCCTCCCAGTAGTGCTCCACCCCCAGCCTTAGGTCTGTCTGTTGATCCTTCACTGCCGTCAACCTCAATTCAGCTCAGGTTGGGTGATGGCACGCGCATGGTCGCACGATTCAACCACCACCACACAGTCGGCGACATCCGCGCGTTCATTGATGCCTCAAGGCCTGGTGGGACAACAACATATCAATTGCAGACCGTGGGGTTCCCTCCCAAGCAACTCACAGATGTGAACCAGACGATAGAGCAAGCTGGCCTCACCAATTCTGTTGTAATCCAGAAAATCTAGCAGATTTGCTATGGTGCGGCTCTCTCTCTCTCTCTCTCTCTCTCTCTCTCTCTCTCTCTCTCAGTTTCGAAGGAACGGACACATTAGTTTCGGGAGGTGAGAAGATTTTATTTTTTTCTTTTTCGGTTGCATGTTTCATGGTAGTTGTTGTTGGAAGCTGACTATTGCCTTCACCACATTTATAATCAGAACGGACCTCAATTTGAATGAGGTATCAGATCTTTCTCCATCAGATGGAACGGCTTTTCTACCATTTGACCCAGCAATGGTATCAGAGAGATGCAATCAGGTGGGTCCCATCATGGAATGGGCCATGCCTCAATATATCTCCCCTACGAGATGATCCTAATCATTCGTGGTCTACAGATGGACGTTCACCAGTTCACAACCAATGGTTGACGTTTTGATGGAGCTCTGATTGAATGGATGGGAATTAGCACCATCAAATGAAGAAGGAGATTTTTGTGGAATCTCCTTGCCTGTCATATGCATGGTGTTGATCCTAAAAGGTGGGCCCCACATGGTTCATCTAATGGGAGCTTATATGACAGAAAATCCAATTCATGTTTTTTCATTTTCTTTGAAAGATACCCAATTCATGGTTCATCTAATGGGAGCTTAAAACTGTGTCCCCAGAGCTTGTGTTGTTCCAACTAAAATCCGTACAAATAGAAAACGTATCGGGGCCACCCAGGCATCCCAGATATGATTCCCTTTGATCTACGCCGTACATTCTGAGCTGCTGGGTCGAAACATCAGCAGCTACCTGTCATTACAATTGCAAATGACTTCCATAGAATTGGAAATGGGCATTCAGCCAATTGATAGGATTTCGTGGGGTTACAAATGGATGGGTAGGAGAGTTGAACCGATGGTAAACATACAAAGGCCAGGAGTCCCATCTAGTGGCTAGGATCATCCTGTCCAATCATCGGATTACAGTCGATCCATGGCAGGCCCCAATGGATGAATGGTTGATATCTCATACATGCTTGTCAAGCGTACTCGATAACCTGTTGAGCAAAAGATCATTTCTCAACCCTTTGATTTATATGACCCAAACCATTCATATGGCAGCTTCCATGCTCCAATCAGATGATTGAAAACATCCAGTCGGGCCCATCTCTCCCCATAAATCTTAAGGCTGCAATTTTTCATAACAGTGTGGACAGAGGATGGGCCATAGACCAAAAATCTTGACGATTTGACTATCCTAGCCATTCAATCGGTGCATTACAAATGCAATGGAAGTTACCTTCCTTTTGTGGTAGATTGGATAACCCAGCACTCTCTATCCTTGGATTTATGGTCCTTAAACCATGAATGGTAGTAGATTAGATATCTCGGCACTCTACTCTTGGACCAATCATTTGATGGTCCCTAACCATGAATGGTACAAAAATCACGCTGATCAAACCATTCATACCAGTCGATTGGCTGATGATGACAAGTTCATGGCCAATGCTCTCACACACCTTGGCGCCAAATCATTAATCTTAACCGCCCATTATTTCGGACGCGGATTTCCTGCGAAAGCCTTTGGCAGGAAGTTCCTGCGCAAGGATTCTGGGTGAGGGCTACTTCGATGTTTGTGAGAAATTAAATCCGTCCATCCGTTTTTCGATATCATTTTAAAATATGCTACCAAAAATGAGGAGGATACAAAACTCAAGTGGGCCATAGGAGATGAAACAGTGGGGAAAGGAATTCCCACCGTTGAAACCTTTCTAGGCTCCATCTTGCCTTTTATATGCCATCTAAACCGTTTATAAGGTCATTTTCACTCAGATAAAGTGAAAATACCAAAAACTTATACTGTTACAAAACTTTTATGGCCATATAAATGTTTCAACGGTGGTCACTAAATATTCACTGTTTCCTCTGGTGTGGCTCACTTGAGTTTTGGATCTCCTCATCTATGGTCTCACTTCATAAAATGAGCTTAAAAAACGGATATAGGGGTTGGATTTCTCACAAACATCTAAGTGGGTCCACACAGAAACCTTGCGCAGGAACTTCCTGCGAAAGGCTTTCGCAGGAAATCCGCGTTCCATTATTTCTTTCACACTTTTCATGGGCCTCGAAAATCACGAGGTATGGCCCATCTGAGATTTGGAATAGCCTAATTTTGGGCTGTCCAATCATCCTGGAGGGCCCCACCGTTAGAATGGATTGGATGGCATGTGTAAAATACGGCGTCCGCACACAATCTGGAAGGTTTTGATGTGGGGTGTCCTCATCCCAACTTTTGTCCTCTGTGGTGTGGATTGCCTATGTTTTGGATTGGCCTGTTTTTTGGGCGCCAAGGATAACATGATGGACGGATTCGATTTCATCCACAACATCAGGGTGGGTCCACACATTGAATTGGATCCGGCCGTTGATCACCGTAAAAACACTTACACCGTAGAGGAACTTTTCTATCCAATTAATGCCATGCGAAAATGGACAGTTTGGATCAAAGAAGATCCAATAATCAGTGGTCCATAATAGATCCTGTTGGGTTAATCTCCAAAGAACCATTTTGATCAGCGGCTTGGTTATCCGACGGTTGTAAACGAGAGGCTGATGTTTGGAAAGTTACCATTCTCCAATCAGTATGACCTTTTCATGGTGGGCCATGAAAAATGATGCAAATCGAATGGACGGGCCAGATCAATGATTTGACCTTGACCACGTGTCTAAAACCACCGGGCACACTGAGAGGGTCAATGCAGCTGGGTGCACACGACCTTTTCCCAGATCTCAGCACATGCAAAACTGCGAAATCCAAGCCGCTCTCCAGGCGGGCCCACCGTGTAGATTCCTCGGATCTAAGATCGAGCGGGTCATATCATCCGGTGGCGCATGCATACTAAACAATCCAACGGTGGGGACCACATGATGGCGGTGTGGATCTCGGACGCGAATTGCGTGTTCCACCGTGGCCACGGGAAGTTCTTGTGGTCGGAAGCTCTGTGGGGCCACAAAGGTGTCCGTGAGAAATCCACTCCGTCCATCGGTTTCTCAAGATCACGATAGATCGGGAATCCAGAAATTACACAGATTAGAACTCAGGTGGGCCACACGACAGGAAACAGTGAGATTGGAAATGTCCACCGTTGAAACCTTCCTGGAGTGGACCATGATACTTATATGCCATCCAAACCGTTCATAAGGTTATTAACACTGGGATAAACTGTAATCACAAATTTCATCCTGATCTAAAACTTCTGTGGGCCCCAAAAAGTTTCCAATGGTGAGCGTTCAATCCCTGCTGTTTCGTGTCGTGTGGCCCATTTGAGATTTTGATCTCTGTAGTTTTTTCTTACTTAACTATTGTGAGATTTAGAAACCGATGCACTGAGTGGATTTCTCATGGGCATCTTCGTGGGCCCCACATAGCTTCGGACAGCAGAAGCTTCCTATTCGGCACGTGCAGAGGCTAGGACAGCAGTTGCAAGTATACTTGGGCAGGCATTCATCCATTTCCTCGCCGGTTTCAAAAACTCTTACCTGCCGCAGTAGCAGCCACAGCTCCAAAGCCCTAATACCCTTTTGATTCTTTTTGAAAATGGGGAGCGGATTTCTGAGAAATTCAGTAATCCCATCTTTCATTCCTTCCTCGATCAACAATTCATGTGTGCCCAAATCGCCATTTCTTCAAATTCCGATCTATCCATCGAATACTCTTACCGCCAGAAAAACCGCCATCCGATGCGTTGAAAACCCCAACAAAACCCTAAGAACCTGCAAGAATTGCAAAACCCAATTCGACCCTTCTCTCAACCACCCTCGAGCTTGCCGATTCCATACAGCCCATTTCGGAGGTCAGCATCTCTCTCTCTCTCTCTCTCTCTCTCTCTCTCTCTCTCTCTCTCTCTCTCTATCTGTCGATAGTTTGATATTTTGTCTGTATATTTGCCTGAAGCCTTGAACTTGAATTCTTTGTCTAAAATTTTGAAGCTTTGAATTTGAATTCCTTATCTACAATCCCATTCGGTGGGTCCCATCTTGGATGGGAGATGCCACAAAGCCTCCCACAACCGATGATATGAAGATTCTGAACCGTTTATAACTTGTGTGTTAAATGCGAACCGTTGGCAGTAATTGCTCATTGCAAGCCACCCGTCGGATGGTCAGGATCATATGATAGGTGAAATAATGGGGAATGGCTAGGATCATATGATAGGTGAAATGATGGGGCATGGTCAGGATCATATGGTAGGCGAAATAATGGAGTATTGGCCCATCCCCATTATGATTATGATTATAGATGAATGGCTACCGAAAGGTGGGCCCCACCTGTATGATACTGCTGGGTGGAAGAAAATAATTATTTCTTTTGATCAACGTGATGCATGCATAAAATCTAACCCGTCCATCAGATGCTTCAGAGCATGTTACCTCTGGGACCAGAAAATCAGGCTGATTCTTAGAATTTGGTGGTTCACACCACAGGGAAAAGTTGAGAGGGGTCGCCCACCCTTGATTTGAGTGTGGGGCCCACAGTGTTGTGTATATGTAATCGATGCTGTTCAGGCCCTTCTCCTAACCTGGATGAAAGGTGAGACAATATTCAAGCTGTTTGGCAACTATGGTGTACCCTGAAGCAAATAAAGGGTGGGCGTTCCCTCCTTTCTACATGCATTTGCCACAAAGTCCCTCAATAAGGATGGACAAAGTTCAGTTTTGATCATATAGTAGAAGGTAATCCAAGTCATGTGCGATTTGGAGTTGCGGTTAGGTCTTATTTTATGTAGGACAATTAACCACTTGCTCTAAAAGCTCGAACTGATAGAGCATGGTGAATTAGTTCCTTTATCTCATAGCCCAGGCCCCAAATTCATGGGTTAGGTCCTCGGCCGAATCCTCATCGTGGGCCCCAAATCCATGGGTTCCGCTTCACATGAGTCACTCGCCACACATGGGCCTCAAATCCATGGGTTCTGCGGGCCGCTCACCCCGTGTGCCCCTGCATCCCACATGCCACCCTACTCAAGTCCTGTGTGAAAATGCCCCCGCATTACCATGTTAGGCTCAGGGCAAAAAATAAAAATAAAAAATAAAATGAGGCATACCTGTGATTTAGGTGGGCCACACCAAAGGAAATAGTTGGGAGAGAGATGTCCAACCTTGATTTTTATGGGGGCCACTACAATGACTATATGAAATCCACTCCATACATTAGATGCCACACCAAAATTTAGGCTTGGGGCCCAAACATCAGGCCCATGCATGATTGAGGTGGGCCATACCAAGGGAAGCAATTTGGAGGGTGAGAGTTGCCCTGTACACTGTTTCCAATTGTGTGGTCCACTTGAATCACGGATGGCGTTGAATTTTGGGCCCTAGGGCTAACATGGGGTGACGAACCTAGAGGTTGGGGTGGATTTCACATAAACATCATCATGTTGGGGCCATCCGAGCCACTGATCCCTTTACTCGCACGGCCAACCCCAACTTCTATTAAGAAATCTAATAGAAGGTACTATGATAATACCTTTTCGGAAAAGGTACCAAAATGTAAATTATAGATTAAGTAGGTCGTTTTTGTAAAATTCCCTTTTGTGTAAGTTCCAAGTGTAGCTCTCTGCCAGGCCAATGATTTGGCAAATGATGCAGTTCTTGCATGCAATCCATTATCTTGATGGACGGTGAACACATTTTGTCCTTTTGATCAATCATGTTGCTTTTTAAAAAAGAAGAAGAGGATGGGAATGCCATTGAATTTTATGCAATTCCCCTTTGTGTATTGGATTTTGTTCAGTTCAAAGGCTTCATCTCTTTAGCCTGAGATGAACTACCATAGGGCTTGTTTAGATGTTCTATTGTGTTGAATTGCAATCATCATTCTAACAAAGTGAAGAAAAGCAAATTATAATTTCTTTCCCTAGCATTAACACTGACGGCCTGGGTTCCAAATTGCTACCATGTTGCTTACAAGTTGGACTTGAAGGAACACATCTGTAATTGAAGGCTATTTCATTGTGAATACAAGGAAACAGCTTTGATGTTGTTGTTTCCTTTTCATTTTAACTACATGTTTGCAATTCAACTTGTGCATCCAAACACTGCCTAAATCCATGCTTTGTAGTGCCCATAGCTGATTTGGATGTTATTCACATTCCTGAAGGGTGTAAACTGTGCGCTTGAGTGCTTGAATTCCCTTTTTCGATATCTATTCAAGTAGAGGGTGAAACTCTTTTTGAAAAGTTATTCACTTTTTATTTTTTATTTTTAAAATTTTCTAGTTTTGATTAATTTTCTAACTATTCTAAAGAAATGCTTGTTCTGAGATCACTGGATATTGTCCATCCATGCCAAGCCCCAGGATCTGGACCACCCAAATTTCTATACATGCAAGCTATGTGGTGGATGAGTCACCACCATTGCAGAAATGGTGGCAAACTCTTAATTGCACGGACCTTCTACCCAAGTGCCACTCCTGCTTCGAATCACGCTCTCGCCTCCCCCTCATGAATCCTATTTGTTGATACTTTTCATGGAGATCAGCCCTGCTTGCAGGGCTTTGGTTGATTTGAGGTTACCACAACAATAGGGTTTTTGCTACAAGTCTAGTTCTCAGGGAGACGTGTTTCCAAAGGCAAAGTGGCATGTGAATTGTGATAGAATGGGTGAAATCATGCAACCTCAGGTGAACTATCACATCAGTAGTCTGGCCTTCATATCATCTTCAAACACTTTAGTATCCATGATGACATTTTGCATGCTAAGTTGTATGGTCAAATATACAGTTGCATGTGACTTCGAGACTGCACATTTCCAAAACTCTCGCAATTTCTAGGCACTGTAAGCTGTTGAGCTGGTTAGAGGCATGGTTCTCGGTTCAACATCTGTTTGAGCTTGCTGCACCATGTTTCAAGTTGATTTAATCACATGCTACCTTTAAGATTTTCCAATTATGGCTACTCTATGCTCAAATGCTTCCTGAAGTTGTAATGTTGATGATTTACTAGGACTGGTAAATGACATCTAAAACTAACCGGATGTTTAAGCTAGGGATTTGCATAATTCCATAATCCTGTTGGTTGTTGTCCAAAAAAAATAAATTGTAGAAGATATATATATATATATATATATATATATATATATATATATATATATATATATATATATATATATATATATTTCTTTTCTTTTACTCTTTGGTTCTACCCATGCTAGGGTGCGTTTCGTTGCATCAAATATCATGAAATTTCAAGACTAATTATTCTAATTTGGTGCAAGTATCATGAAATTTCATGATCTTGGGTGCAACCAAACGCACCCTTTTATTTGGTGTTAAAAAAGAAAATCAGAAAACACTGCACCAAATGCATGGAATATGTGTACTCCCTGGCATCTGGGACTCGATCTCTTTTTCCTGTTTCTGGGATGGTGTGAGTGTGTATGGGGTCTATTAGATACTTATAGGGTCTGTTCGGATGGCAGTAGCGCCATTTGAATCGGATAGGGCAGCACCAATTCATTTCGTTTTACAGGAGACCGAACTAATGGAATTTGGAAAGGGTGCCCACCTACCTTGTCTTTGTTCCTGCTCTGTGAGTTTTGGAGAAACCAAATGCCCAAGTTCCTCAGATTCAAATCCTTTCATATTAGGGATTTTAAAAAAAAAAAAAAAAAAACTCCAAACAGTCAGTTTAAGGTCTCTATGTTCCTAACGCTTTCAAGGTTTCTGATGCCGAATGATCAGATGGTTTGATTGAATTTTTTAAGATTTGAGTATGGTTTCTAACCTGACAGTCGGATTCTGTGCTTCTGTAGGTGAGACGAAGAGGAAGTTTGAGAGTGTACACAGTGGGGGTACCATGAACACCCCCGACTCAGGCCGAGTTCTACAGTACTGGCATTGCTGCGGCTCCGAAGATCCCTTTGATGCCGGCTGCACTGCAGCTCCTCACTGTTCATACGATGACTGATGGATGATTAGCAGAGATTGCTTGGAGTTTCTGGCCCTAATTTGCGTGGCCAAGATTTGTAATGTTATTGTGTAGATTCATACATTGTTATCGAAATAAAATAAAGTTCATTCACCATGATGCATTGCATAGTTCAAAAACCCGAAACTTGATGTGATGTCCAGTCAAGTTGGGTCAACTCAAAGACTCAAACGAGTCTCAAGTAAACTCGAGATTTGGATATAGAAAATAAGGATATTGAAGTGCTAATAAATATTTAAAATTATTAGAGCTGAGAAATATATAAAATACCTGTAAAAGAACACAACGTGCGCTTGTGCTTCGCTTCTTGCATTGAGGCCGTGTGTTCTGGTAATTATTATCACTAAAACTCATAGACGAGTTTCTCATAACTCAGCTCGAAAATTTTCAAAGACTTACTTGGCCGAGTCAGTGCAAGTGTGGACGACTGAAAAGATGGCTAAGTATATGGGTAGTGTGGACACCCATGGATGTTGTGGTGGGTGGTGGCCTGACACGGCAGGATGTGACTATCAGATGAGCCTGCACAAAGCATGTATGAAAGTTGATGCGCAGCCTATCTTCAATAAAGACGCATCCTCCAATCATATATTTGTAAACTGTCAGGCCTTCATATTTTTTGTAAATTGCAGGGCCTATTCCCACGAAATCTGTTTGCCATATCATTTTATGGCATAAACCCAAAAATACAAAAAACTCTCACATGGGGTTGTACATGAACCAAGTTAGCTTGATTAGCTCGCTTGACTCGACTCGAAAAAGCTTAATTTGACTCGGTTTGAAGCTGAGTTTGAGCTGAGTTGAGCTTATTTTTTGAGCTTGAAAAAATTTCAAATTGGGTTCGAGCTTGCCTGAGCTCGACTCGACTCAGATCGAATCCCAACTTGAATTGAACTCAGATCAAACTAGCTTAGTGACTTAGTTACTTTGATATTGATGTTGTTCACAGCTAGTGACTTGGTTACTTTGATATTGATGTTGTTCACCAAGTGTTTGATGAAATGACTCAATGAAGTGTCGGTTGATGGCAAGGAAAATATGTATATGAAATAAGTACTTTTTTCTTTTTAAAATTTTTTTTTTTTAATATTGCCTACAAAGTGTTTGATGAAATACCTGTAAAACTGCTGTTGCTATTTACATACAATGAGAATTTAAAAGCGTAATTTATGTGTTTGTGAAAATGCTGCATAGGTGAACTCAGCTCAACCTGAGCTACTCACCGAATCAAGCTGAGCTGGCCAATCAAGCTCAACAACTGAGCTGAGTTGGCCGGTTAAGCCCAAGAACCAAGCTAAGTTGAGTTCGAGTTGGGTCAGCTAGTGGTGAATCCAGTTTCCAAGCTCAACTTGGTTGGACTCGTGACCTCCACGCTCACATAATGTTTCGGTAACATTTATTGACTCAAGGTCACGTAAACCTAGACAAAATGAACTAACAAATATCAACTTATTCCAAAACTTTTTTTTAAACCTGATTGGATGTCCTTTCCTAAAATATCTGTAAAAACGGATGGACGGCGTGGGTATAGAGGAGATGCATCAAGTCAGGCCCCACGGTAAGGGCCGTACCTAATCCGCTCCCTCGCGCGAGTAGCTAGTCTTATGTTTTGCTGAAAGTATATGTTACGCAACGCTATATCGAAGGTTTTTTTTCTGACAAGTGGGCCCATGCTTCACTAATCTAAACTACTGGCCATGGACGTTTGTAGCCTAAAAATAGACGCTTGAGAAGAGAAAGCAATGAACAACATTCAACCTCACATAAGTCCCAATACCGGTGGCTTTGATCTTTTAATCTAGGAACCATAGGGGCTTATCACATCCACCGTGGGATGTAACGAACCAATGGTCTGGATCATCAATCCATGGGCCCCACTTATCAGAACGGAAAACCGCGTGTATGATGTTCAAAGATTCGTGTCATGTATCATATGCAATTCCTCTACCGCGAAAGTCACAACGGCTCCCCGCCGAAGAACGGCTGTGATGATAGGGTACGATGGAGATTTCAGGGCGGAATCCGACACGTGGCGTGGACCCTTCCCTATCCTCACAGCGCACAATGGCAAATCTCCTAGAAAAAGCAAAAAATTCTTCTTACTTTTTTCTCCGCGAAGATTGAAATGCACCCACCTCATCTCATCTAATCAGAGAGAGAGAGAGAGAGAGAGAGAGAGATGGAGTTGGGTTTTGGCGGGAAAGGAGTGGGCCAGATGCTGGTAGCCATAGCTGCAGCATTCCTCCTCCGTATAATATCTGGACCGGGCCCCGCACAATTGCCGGAAATTGAGCCGGAGTATGACGACAGCGCCGACGAATCGGCTGGAAAATCTGACGCCGAAGAAGCTCCGTCCACCGGGGAAGTTTTCCCGGTCACCATACGGTGGACCAACATCACGTGCTCGCTTTTGGACAAATCTGGAAAAACTGTAAGCATCTCTCTCTCCTGCGTAGGTTAGTGTGAAATGCTTGGTTTTGCTATAACATGCACGGGTTTGCGGAACTTGATGCTGATGTTCTCTTGCTAACATGCACGGAAATGGGTGCGCATGTTAGCGGGCAGTGCGGGGTTTGGTTGTCATGCTCGGGTTTGGGAAGTTTATTGAAAGTCGGGGCTTCTTCTCCGATGCTTGTTTTCAGCGTCTGTGTTTCTTTTCGAGACTAGAGAACTGGTTTTGGAGATGTGCGCATGTTAGCCGGAAGTGCCAGGTTTCGCTAACATGCTCGGGTTTTGTGAAGCATACAGGAACTCTGTGGATGATTTCTAATCTTTTATTTAAATTTTTTATTTTTTCATTTCTGATTTTATGTTGATTCTTTGGTCTCATTTTCCAATGGTTATTTCCAAACTGAATTTGGGGATGCGCAAGTTAGCAAAAAATGATAGGTTTTGCTAACATGTTCTCAATGTTGATAATTCAGTTTTGAGATGAAAATTGTGGAAATCGGTGCTTGCTCTGTCTTGGGCACCGATCAGGTTTTCCCTTTGCACAGGTGGGGACAATTGGGGTCCACAATCCCGTTATCCAAACAGCCTGTGAACCAAGAAATCCTCTAGATTGGAAGAATCCTAACCATTCAATAGGTGCTCAACAAATAGAGAAAATGCAACAACAGCTCAGTCCCCAATAAAATGATCAATATTATACATGTATGGCCTATATGTTGTAGAGGAATCTGAGGTGAGGACATGCAGAAGTGTAATTTTGATTTCCAAAAACAAATTCTTTCTTATGTTTGGATTGCAACATGTAAGCGGTCGTTTGGATGGTGGTAAAGGTTCTATGTTGTAAATGATTTACTAGTAAATCACTTAAAGGTTGTAAATGATTTACAGCCTGTCTGTTTGGCTTTAAGTTGTAAATGATTTACTAGTAAATCATTTCCAGTGTTTGGATAGCCTGTAAATGGTAAATGAAATCTGCTTTATAGGTGTTCATACAAAAAATAAATAATAGAGCCGTTGCCATCTCCTCATTTACTAGTAAATGAAATCTCAGCCTTTTCTAGTAAATGAGAAGGAGGTTTTGCTAGTAAATCATTTACAAGTAGTAAATGATTTATTAGCAAATTAGAGCATCCAAACACAAGCAGTATATGATTTTGCCGGTAACTCATTTACTACTCGCCCCATTTACCACCATCCAAATAACCCGACTTCCCTCGAACTGGTATTGAAGAATTAGTACAAATGGTCACTTTGTATCTTCTACTAGAGAATTCTGACTACCAACCAACTTTTTTGAGAAATTCAGGTTGGAAATGGAATTGAGGATTCCTCACTGTTTTTTTTTTTTTTTTTGCAATCCAAACAGCGGAAAATATATATTCTGTGGAATGAACTCTCTTACCACAGGGGCCTGTCATATGAGTGGTTTGGATCATTGAACCATGGCCCCCACTTTACAAACTGGAAACTAAAACAGTATTGTACTTTCTACTGAACACGTGGTAGATGTCAAGTTTGTAAATTGCTTTGGGTATTTGAATCATCTGTAATATATCAAAATGTGGTCAAAGATTGTTTTTGCTAACTCTTTTTTAAAATTATGTGTAAGATATTCAACCTTAATTATTTGCAACATATTAATATTATGGTTTGTTCCTGTATCTTTTTCTTTTGCTTTCTTCTTCTTCTTCTTCTTCTTTTTTTTTTGAAGGTGAGATTTCTGCTTTCAAATGTGAATGGAGAGGCAAAACCAGGAAGATTGCTTGCAATCATGGGCCCATCGGGATCGGGGAAGACTACTCTGCTCAACGTTCTTGCTGGGCAGCTTGCATCATCGCCCCGATTGCGTCTAACAGGTCGTTTGGATGTCAATGGACGGCCAAGATCAGGAAGAGCATATAAGTATGTTTGAATAGTTGATTATAGAAGAAATATGAACATCCTTTTTAGTACTACGCCTTTCTAAATATTTTTATCTGGTACCATATCATGCTCATCTGAAAAAAAAATGGCATTTTTTTTGTTCAACCTAGCAATGTCACAGGTGGGGCCACCTTTAGGTAATATAAAATATTCTTCTGGTTGTCTGCATCCTGAATTGGCCTTGACCAAATTTCCTCAGTAAGATGATCGTAGCAATCAGATTGGTGACTTCTTTCAATTTGAGGGTTAACATCATTTGATGGGGCGGCATCTTTCACCTGTTCCCACCATATGAACAGTTTGGATCACCAAAAGGTGGGCCCTGCTGCAGTTGGTTGGGCAGACCAAATTGTTCGAGCGGGCATTGCATTCCTCTATGTTTGCCATGATTCATTTGTTTTATAATTTTAAATACTTATTGCAGGGTTGCTTATGTAAGGCAAGAGGACCTTTTCTTCTCACAGCTGACGGTGCGGGAAACACTCTGTCTTGCTGCAGAGCTCCAGCTTCCTGACTTACTCTCGGCAGAAGAGAGAGACGAGTATGTGAACAATCTCTTGCTCCGATTGGGCCTGGTAAGACTGTAATGTCTAATTCTGTCTAGTACCAGCTATCAAATTTTAGGGAGTTACTGCAGTGTAATCTTGTATTGATGCAAAGTTGGCTGAAATTTGTATTCAGATATTCAGTTTTACACAGGGTTTGAAATGGCACGTATATTTCTAATGCATTTAACTGCTTCTGCAATCAATATATGTTGGTTCATCTGCGTTTAAGATAATTAAACTGAAATCCTATAAATCTGTGGACTAGTTTTCCATAGTTCCATCCCACGTATTTATTGAATAATTCTTGTTGTTGTGGATGGAATTGAGCATTTATTAGTGACTCTATTCTACTCCGCATGGATACTAGCTAAAACTTTAGTTACTTTGGTTAGGGGTGATATTTTAAACAAACAAGGTTAATGAGAACCTCCCTTCTGTACTCTATGAATTTTCTCTTTTCTTTAAAGGTAAATTGTGCTGATTCAAATGTTGGTGATGCCAAAGTTCGAGGAATCAGTGGTGGTGAAAAGAAACGCCTATCTCTTGCCTGTGAATTGATTGCAAGCCCATCTGTAATATTTGCAGATGAGCCCACAACAGGTGTGCTTCTTTTATTTCAGTTTCTATGAAGTTCTTTATCAATTTTCAGTTTCTATAACACTTGTTGGTAGGTAACTTTGGATCATGACTAGATTGGCAAAGTAATCAAGTGCTTTACAAAGAAAAGCAATAGTTCCATTCATCTGATAGAATTTACCAAATGAAACTAGGGAACCATTTACAGCCGAAAGCTATATGTTTATTATGCCATACAAGTAAAATTGCATGGGAACAAAATTAACTGATAATGACCGTTAAGATAAAAACTTGGGTGCCCTGATATGGTCAGTGCAGAGTCCATCCTTTACTACCATGACAATTGCTTGGACTTTAGATAATCTCTATGACGGATATCCTAGACATTTTGAAATTCTTGTGGTACTGCAGAAAATTAACCAAACGGTATTCTTGTGTCAGTATCACAAGATTTTCAAAATCTTGGCTATTGTAGCTTTCACTTTTTAATAACAAAATTATCCTGATCTTAACATGAAAATTATTTGAAATTTGAAATATGTCATTATATACATTTATATTTAAAATTATAATTTTTTGTATTAATTTTTATAAATATTTAATTAAAAAAAAATTTTCAGCGAGATTTTCCCAATAATATCTTGAGAAAACAACTCAAAACCTGAAAATCTCCAAGAAAATCCCAAACCAAGAAATTGCCAAGGACATTTGTCACCATGCATGCAGTGAGTTATTATCCACAGGCAGAAGTTTGTACAGTACCATTCTGTTTTTGGTTTGTACAAGTGGGCCTATGGTTCAGTGATCCAAACTGTTGACATCATGGGCCCTACTGTAGATAGCCCCTTGAAACAAAAATCTCCTGGACAGAAAAAAAAAAAACCTAGGGTGGCCTGAAATAAATGATTCAGCAATAAAATCAACAGTACATATTGAACTAGAAGAAAAGCCAAATATTCCATGGCTCTTCCAATCTGGGGTATTTGTGGGGTATGCATAGTCTGATGCATCAAAAGCATGTGCGATTGTAAGAGTATCAAGCCTTTTGAGAGACCCTTGGATGCGTATGTAGATGCCTTCACCTGCTAATTTTTGGAAATATGTAAGCTAGAACCTTCTCTCTGATGAAAATACTTTTTGCGACTATCTATAGCACCATCTGTCAGGAATTCACAGCCTGGCCAAAGAAAACTTCTTGCATGATGATCTTAATGATAATGCCTACATATGATGAATTTACTTGTGTTGCATGCAGGACTTGATGCATTCCAGGCAGAGAGGGTGATGGAGACACTCCGACAACTTGCACAGGAAGGGCATACTGTGATTTGCTCCATCCACCAGCCTAGAGGTTCAGTATATGCTAAATTTGACGACATTGTGTTTCTATCAGATGGTGCAGTTGTTTACATGGGTCCAGCACAAGAAGCCCTGTCATACTTTGCAAAATTCGGGTTGCTATCTAAACTTGTATTATCTATCGTACTTTAAAAGCTTTTATATCTATGGAGTTGTTTTAAATGTGCCGTACTGCTTGCTAGTGGCTGGAGTTGAAAAGTCTGTATAATTGTTCCCTGTTTAGGATTTATTTTTTGTCACTAGAATGATAGAGAAGTCACATGCCATGGTTCGATTACTTGGGAGGAATTATAGGGTCTCAATGCATCGTGATGAGTATAGTGTCTTGATTTCTGCGGTCCTCTCAAGCGGCTCTCATGGTTTGGTGATCTAGACCACCGACTGATGGGTGATGTCTAAAGAGTCTTCCCAGTGGAAGACCCTAACCTTATATTAGTCGCCTAGAAAGAAATTGTTGAGAAAAAAAAAAAAAAAATGCAGCAACTGGTCCAGATAAAAGGTCCAAGGTTGGATCACAATGATCTTCCAATCCAGAAGATTTTGGGGCATCCATCCATGGTTCTAGGGCCCATCATACCAAAAGTCCGGAACCATGAGACTCATATAGATTGGGTGCATCAGAACACTTGTCTTAAAGCCTGATGCATCAGGACCAAACATCCCTCGCTAAAATAAAACTCTATGCAAAATCATATCATGGTTTCTAGAAAGTCATGCTTGATAGTATAATAGTAATACACCCAAAGTTTTTGTAGTTATAGCTGCATCTCTCCTTGCAGTTAATTTCTGAGTGCAATAGCTAACTGATTGTTAACCAGGTATGATTGCCCAGACCATGTGAATCCTGCAGAATTTTTGGCCGATCTCATATCAGTTGACTATAGTTCCGCTGAAAGTGTCCATTCTTCTCAAAAGAGGATTGATGACCTTGTTGAGGCATTCTCACGGAACACATCAAATATTCTATATGCAAGTCCAATTACCAAAAGTGAGGCCTCGAAGATCCCAACAAAGTTTGGCAGGAAATCTATTGTCAAACAAAAAGGTGGGTGGTGGAGGCAGTTCTGGTTGCTCCTTAAACGAGCATGGATGCAGGTTATTCTCCTTCCTGTGACCCAATTGTTTATTTGTTTATGTACGTTTTCTGCTAAAATTTTGTTTATTTCTTTGCATAAGCATGGGCTATTGAGGTATGATATGATGCTTGATTGAAGGATGATTTTTTTTTGTTCGACATAGAAATAGTACAGACAGGTCCCTCCTTTCAGTAACCTAAGCCGTTGATCTACGATATGAATGATTTGGATGACAGAAAGGTGGGCCCAACACATACAGTTTATGGTGCCAAGAAAATTGATTCCCTCGTTCTGACCAGTGTTTTTTAAGAACTTCAACAAATGTCATTTTTTGTGTTCCTTTGTTGCATATAATCCTGAATGTTTTCGTAATTTGCTACTCAAGAGTAAAATAGTCAGGTGCTTGAAAATCTACTTCGGAAACTATTTGTGGTTTAGAAGTCATCCCAGAATATGATATTCACAAAGCTTGTGAGTTTCAACAAGAAATTTTCTGTATGTATAACATTAACTTCATATAACGTGATGACACCTTTCAATGAAATTCTAAGACAGATTTTAAGATTTTTTTATTTTATTTTATTTTATTTTATTTTAAAGCTTTTGCTCAGACACCTTCTGAATGGAACAGTCATCTTCAATTCCAAGTCTCTCCTAAGTTCTCTTCTATCAGCTTCTGACTTCGAAATGATATTTATTCTTAGGCTTCTCGTGATGGGCCTACAAACAAAGTTCGGGCAAGAATGTCTATTGCATCAGCTATAATATTTGGGTCAGTCTTTTGGCGAATGGGAAGATCTCAGACATCCATACAGGACAGGATGGGACTACTTCAGGTTTGCATCACTCTGGTTTTCTTTAAATTCCATGCCAGTTCTGATGGCTGATGTGTTGAATAACTAAATTGTTGGATATCAGTTATAGTACATATGATTTTATATGTGACCACATAACTTGCGATACTGGAAATAATATGCTATTTAGATGTTTTACTAAATTAGTATAATCCAGTCTGTGAAGCACATGTTAAATGTAACAATAAAAAATGAAAAAGTGATTCTAGCTAATATGTTGAACCCTGCAATAGTGTTTCCATTTCTGGTGAATTTTTATTTGTTACATGCAAATCCTAGATGACACTCCAATTGGACATGCAAATCCAAGATTTTGGCAAGATACCATATCAACCTTGGCATTGTGCCAATGACCAGTTGACCGAGGACTGATTTCATTTCTCCTTTGAAACTGAATGTAAATAATATCATTTGTTACTCAGGTTTTCAAATGGTAAGATGGCTCATTTCACGCAACTGTTTCTTGTTTTGTGAGTTCTTTTTCTTTGTTTTGTGAGTGCTAAATATAATTTTTGCAAAGCTGTCAAGGTAAAGAACAATTTTGGATGCAACAAATAAATTATGAGTAGAAAAATAGCATTTAAGAGCATCGAGCTGCTTTATAAGGACTAGTTGTTTAAGCCTCATTGATTAATCAATCTTTTGTGACCAGCTTCTTTGACAACTTTCATGGTTTATCCGTCTGTTTTTCACCAAGCCTCCAATCATGTGAAATTGCACTGCATGTGCACGCTCAAAAAAGGTTTCGTTTCTTTAAATGCTTGTAGCATATTGAAAGCCTGTATGCTCGAGTGTACCTGAGACCACCACCATTCTGAGGCGTACTGATTGTAGAATTATGAATCCCATCTCCCTTTAAGCTTCCAATTGGTTGGAGTACAATAGGATCCCATTGGATGCACTGTTGAATTAAATTGCAATAGTTTCACCATCAGGATTCATGATAAAGTTGTGGCAAAAGTTTCACACTGGCTGCCAACCTGATGCAGCCCTCCTTCATCTGGGCTTGGGACCGGCAACGAGTGCATAAAACTCCCACAGGAATTATTTTTTAAAGACAGATGGGGAAAGCAAGATTCGAACCCCAAACCTCTGGCAATGGAGGTTACGCTCTTAACCAACACATCAATTGCCAGCATTACATGCTAAACCAATGTACTAAAGTGGAAATAATCAAATTTTAAGGTTGAATAATCAGCCTACCAAAGTGGAACTAACCAAATTCTGATTTCCTTAGGCCCTGTTTGGTTGCCACTTAAAAATGATTTCATCTCATTTTAGTTTACAGTTGTATTAGAGATCATAGTTTATATGAATTATGGATTATCAAGATTGCAGAATACACAGTTACTTGACAGAATCCCTAGCGTTATGGAGTTCCCTTGGTTCATCGAGGCAAGGGACTCATTTTTAAGTGGCAACGAAACAGGTTCTTGGAATTTTTATTGAGAGACTGGGCCCCAAATTGCAAACATGTTACCTCCAGTCTAGACCTGAAAGCAATGTGACTGCCATTTTAGGGGTACTTTCATTGTGAATATAGATGGCACCATTATCTTTTGTCCTTTCCTATTGATTAAACTGAATATCGCAATTCAGTTTGCTTATGAATCCAGACTGAGGCAAAAGATCTACGCAGATTCGGTTAAGTAATCTTATGTTACCAAGCAAAGGAGACAGATGCTCTCATAAAGCTAATCATAGGTACAGTGCGGGTGGTGGTCTTTGAGCTATGTATAGAATTAATATTTCATCATCATCGTCATCTAAGCGTTATCCCAATTAACTGGGGTTGGCTACATGAATCTTGTGCTACCATTGCACTCTATCAAGGGCCATAACTTCAGTTAGACCATAGGTCATCAAGTGCAATATCTCATGTTGTAAATAACCCTAAATTGGCATAAGCTGGGAGTTGTGCTGATCTGCTTCTTTGGACCTTCTGTGAAGGTTGCCGCCATAAATACAGCAATGGCAGCACTTACAAAGACTGTGGGAGTGTTTCCCAAGGAACGGGCAATAGTGGATAGAGAGCGTGCCAAGGGGTCTTATGCA
Source organism: Magnolia changhungtana (assembly GCA_030180095.1). Lineage (NCBI taxonomy): Eukaryota > Viridiplantae > Streptophyta > Magnoliopsida > Magnoliales > Magnoliaceae > Magnolia > Magnolia changhungtana. The sequence goes on from JASAUF010000617.1 coordinate 5,541,079, forward strand.
CTAGGACCTTATTTATTTTCAAAATTATTGGCTGAGATCCCTGTTGGAGCAGCATTTCCATTACTGTTTGGGACGATCTTGTATCCTATGGCTCATCTTCATCCAACTCTATCCAGGTGAATTTCTTGCTACCATGTGCCAGTTACATTTATGGACATTTCACATTAATTACAGTTTTATGTTATATCTTACTGTTTTGTTCTTATTGTTTTACAAGAGCATTACAACTCCTGTGGAGAACAGAATTTTTCAAGCAACTTCTCTAAAGAATATGAGAACAAACAAAAAGAAAAAAGAAAAATCAATTCGTTCCAATAACTATTCAGATATATGAGGTTTGCTGATCCCACATGCATGTATGGGCAACCCCCCATACACACCACATGTGCCATCACCACACACATGGGAAAATTCAAATCAATCAACAAGGTGGGTACTTCTATATTGATTCTCTCATCCAAAAGATCTGTGCTGGTCGACTCATCCATCCATTGATGAGTGGATCAGTCTGATCAGGTGTGCCACAGAGTAAAAAAAGAAAAAGGACTGTTAAAAGTAACTTAGCCCACTGATGAGTGGATCAGCCTGATTTTTGGGTGGGGACATCTACTAGGTGGGACCCAGTTGATAGACAGCTTGATGTGTAAAAGCATGTATGGGTGCTGTGCTCTACATGCATAGCATTAGCAAAGCCCTCAGATGTATACGCTATACAGTCAACTTGGGAAAGAGATGAACATGTCCCTCTCAAAGTATAGTGAAGGGCCACTCATTCATCACTTGTAGAAACATGATATCTTTGCTATTTGGATACATGCTAGTGGTAACTTCAACCATTTCCATTATAATGTATAACGTGTATTCTTTTTCTAGATTTGGGAAGTTTTGCGGCATTGTGACAGTGGAGTCATTTGCTGCCTCTGCAATGGGTCTAACAGTTGGGGCCATGGCTCCAACAACCGAAGCAGCATTGGCCTTGGGGCCATCTCTTATGACGGTTTTCATTGTTTTTGGAGGATATTATGTCAATGCTGAAAATACACCGGTGATCTTCCGTTGGATCCCTCGAGTTTCTCTCATAAGATGGTAATTCTCTACATGGTCAGTTTTGCACATTGGTTGAAAAGCCAAGGGCCTGTTGGGTGTACCCCTAAATGAGAACAGAATAAAATGTGCACCAACCCATCTGCATTCTGTGTAAGTGGTGGCGTTTGGAACACCCCAAAATGCAAATGCATGAATGCACTAAATGCTCCCATCTGCTAAAATGCACTTCAAACTGAGAATGCAATGATGACTGGCTGGATCCGTTAGCAGCCCATTCTCATTGCGGTGGTGGACACATGCTCTCTTCTGCATTTGTGGGCATTGCCCCTTGTAAAAATCTCACACTTACTGGTTAGTATTATAATTTTACTTTTCTTATTTTCAGGGCATTTCAGGGGCTTTGCATCAATGAATTCAGTGGCCTTCAATTTGATCAACAGCATTCCTTCGACATTCAAACTGGAGAACAGGTATGGGGAGTTAATCCCATTCATCCGTCCTTTCAAAATCCTTTCTGGTTTTCATAGAATGAACAAATAACCGAAAACAGCTTGTCAAATGATAAAAGGTTGTAGATTCCCATGTCAATAATATAGCATTTGCAAATACCCACATAAAAATATATCTTTTGCAAAAAAAAAAAAAAAAAAAAAAGAGTACAATCCTCAAGACTTTATACAAGAGGTCCATTGCCAAAGGGCTGCCGATAAAAACTCTCCAAAATGCCCTTGCTTGTGCCATTCCATGAGGAGATTGCCAATGGAGTCAGTTATCGCTCACGACATATTGAAAAGCCTAAAGAAGCTCATTCACACGCTCTACGCAAATGGGCAATGAATGAACAGATAGTCCATTGATTTTGCACTAGCCAATACGCATCACGCACAAAGTGGGTATGAGCGTTGACCCTTTTTGAAAATGATCAATAGTCAAGACCTTCCTCCCGACTGTCCAACCAAAAGCCTCTACTTTCGGGGGAGCACCATAGAACTAAACCACACATGAGACATTTGCGTACTTGCACCACCCCCGACGGAGACCGCAATAACTTGTAGGACTGAGAAACGACCTGATTTATCCTGAAGCCAAACCATCCTATCCTGATCCCTCCTCACTAGATAACAGCATTGAAGACAATCCAAGAACATCACAAAGTCTTCCACCACCTCATGAAGCAAATTTCTCTGACACAGGAGACCACACTACATCATCTCCACTAAAGGAGAAGCACCTAGCAACCAGAATATTGATCTCCCGAGAGAGGTGTGCCAGCGTTGGAAATGCAATCTGGAGGGGTGTCTCCCTTTCCCACGTATCTTCCCAAAAGCAGATCTTCTCCCTATCGACAAGGGAGAAATCAACTCCCTCTTTAAACTTGGACTTCAGAGTAGAGACCTCCTTCATATCCCTGATGCCCTATATAAAGAAGAGTCCTAAACCACCTTCCTTGACAGCCATACTTATTTGCAATAATCTCTCTCCACAAAAAGTCTTCTTCTAACCCTAATCTTTACAGCCATTTGCCCAGGAGCGCAAGATTCACCTTCTCCAAGTCCTTGATACCAGCTCCCCCCTCTTCAAATGGCTTGCGCACCTCAAAACTTTAGTTATCAAATGTTAGCAAATGACGAAAATTCCCATATGGAACATACCACGAAAATCTCCTCCATAGGAAGAACATAAATGCTTTAATTCACCTCCATATGGAACATCCATAATAATTTTAATTGTTTTTTTTTTTTTTTTTTTTTTTGAGTTGGAGAGAGAGAGGGAGGGGTCTTTAGGGGAGAGGTAGTTTTGTCTTCTTCTTCTTCTTCTTCTTTTTTTCCAGAATATGCCAAAACCAAAGTATGCCGTAACGGAAATGGTGGGCCTAATGGGTCCTCACTATTTCTGTTACACATAATACCCCCGTAACACGGACATAATTTTTTTATAAGCCAAAAAAACCCAGAAAAATATGATTTTTTTTTTCAAATAATTAGAGGATTCTATATATATATATATATATATATATATATATATATATATATATATATATATATATATATATTACAATGGAGCCACTTAATAAAACCTTTTTTCACCACTTATCACTGAAATTTGATATTTTCAGTGATTACCACTAATTTAGATGGTTTGGCAAATCCAACTTATTAAGTGCTCAAGTTAATTTTCACTGAAAATATGAGTCTTTTTTCCCACCTCTCCTCTTCACTTGCTGCTGAAAGTGGTGGTGCATTAAAATTTCTTTTCACTTTGGACTAAAATATTCCTAAAATTATTTCAAAATTACATTTCAACACTTTAAATTTTCAGCACTTAAATTAATTTTTTGAGCTTATTTTTCAGTTTATCAAACGATACCTATGTTTGTGATAGCGTAACAGTCCCCTCTTTGGTGAGAATGTTGTCTCAGCTTATCTGACGATTGTATGAACTTGACAGGCTTAGATTGACTGCAAAACTCCTAAATTTAATTTTCTAAATATGTAATATCAATGATAAGATTATACTAGCCATGGACAATGCATAAGCGAATGCTTTGTCAATTAATTATTTATGTAACTGATTAAGCATGGACGACAATGTGGTTAACATGACAAAAAAAAAGGCATGAATATGTATATTTGAGTATCCTATATATATTTTATGCATCAATAATAAGTTTCAAAGAAAAAAAAATGCATTTTTTGGGTTTTTTATAAAATATATTATTCATTCGAAAATAAGCCAAAGAAGAAGAAGAAGAAGAAGAAGAAGTAATTGTGATAAAAATGACAAAAAAGGCATGAATCTGAACATTTGAGCATTCTACATATGTTCCACACAAACATTTAGTTTCAAAGAAAAAAAAATGTATTTTTTAGGTTTT